>OZ035840.1:18520003-19047503 GCA_964034765.1 Knipowitschia caucasica
GATTTTCCCCTTGTTGTCCGTTACCTTCAATTTATTTGATTCTAAGTCCTGCATTTTGGGTTCTTTTTTTATTTCACCACATGACACAAACATCCTCATTCAGGTATAATTTAGTCTAGAGTGTATTTATGAAATCCCATGTCCAATCCCGTGTCTGTAGACGCAGAGGTACTCACTGTCACACTTCATGCCCTGGTGGATGAGGCCGTACAGCAGCGAGCCGCAGTGGTCGCAGAACGTGGGGCTTCCGTATGTGTGGATCTTAAATTTGTGTTTGCTTCTCGGGTCCTGAAACAAAAACGCATAATACATAAACATTAAGTAAAGGGTGGTTATTTCTTTTGGATACTTTTTTGTCCCTATACAGAGAATAATCAAATCCACAAAAATGTTTCCAGTCATTTAAGACAATCTGAATGATGGTAATTTTGAGGACGTACACGTGAAATACATTCGTAATAACACTTTCAACTATTAAAACTAAAATATGCATCTCTATGTTTCAAGTTGATTGGGGGGAAATCAACATGACTGACACAGCCAACTCCAGAAACTCAACCCTCAAGGCAAGAGAAGCAAACTTCTCTTTTGAATAATTAAAACTGAAGACCACAGCAGATATAGTTTATTAGAAAACACGTTATCTTTTGCATACTTCGGCAGATTGAGAGTGGTTCTATCTTTCTCACTTCTGTCTCAAAAGCCTGATCTAAAGATGTGACCAGTGAATACATGAATGCGTTTTGAGAGCAAGGAACTACACAAAGTTAGATGGATACCCCAGCTTTGATTTCAGGTGAGGCATCCATTCACTCCATGGCCTTTGAAAGCGTCTATAATTACTACTACATGCTGCATACATAAAATACACGGAGCATCCCTTTGGCAAATCACGAAATCCTCCCACTAAACCTAGCTAACTAAACTTTAACATGTTGGGCCAAACAAAAACAAGCAAATGAATAGAAATCCTCCAGATGGAAATGAAGCGTCAGGTCGTTCGCAGTGCGGGGGAATGTGTAAAGTTCGAACAGATTCAAGCGTGGTGTCAGCTTTCTCCATCTTGTCATCCTGGAAACGATCCCAGCATCCCACCAGCGCCTCCCCCCAACAGTCATTTGACGTTTATGCAAGTCCTCCTCCTCTCCACAACATCTGCTTGTAAATCAGCAGAAGGTAGGGAGCGACTGGAGGCTGATGAAGAATAATGTGTATTCAGCGGCGTGTGCAAATTCCTACTTGAATGTGCTAATCAGTCGGGACAAATATGCATGTGTTTGCAATCAGTTGAGATGATGTGTGTGTATTGTGATAACCTGGTAGGTAAGCTAATGTCGCAGTGATTACTAAATAAACAAGGTGGTCATTAAAGCCTTTGCAAATTACTCCCAGTGATCCCACCGCATAACTGTGTAAGTATTGCACAAGTTTGAAATAAGCAAAGCAAATGACAAATTTTCTCTTCAAATGAAATTAACTAGGGAACAACGAACGCAGAGCAGTGGAAAACATATTGTTGTAATTATAAATAGTTATTTACAAGCCCTAAAGAGGATTACAAAAGAGGAAAAGGGAAAACAAAACCAGACACAGAGGATGCTGACTCTACTCTAAAAAAACGATTATCGGCACTGGTATCGACAATATCAATATAGAGTCAGGATCAAACATTTTTTTTAGTGACGTGTGAGTAGCAATTTTAATTTTATTTTCTTAAACACAAACATTCAACAGCTGTGCCAGCACTCGTGTTGTTACACAGTATTTACAGACGGGCCTAAAGAAACTATCTGATCAGTTTGATTTGATTCGGTTGTAATTATCATAAATAACATGACACTTTAATTAGATTTAATCACATCAAAAAGAAGTCAACATCTGTTACCTGGGAGATCTGCTGTTACATCACCTCCAGTCTATTTAGTGGGAGCTATATCTGTTATTGGATTTGTTAAATAAAAAGTGTTGAAGTTTGTATTAAACATTTTGACAGGAATATTTTCACTAATGGGAAATGAATGTTGGCTCTATACAGCTGTTATTTACCTCCTTGATTAAAAGTTATCGGTTCCCAGTGACCTTGTAAAGATATAAAACGCTAGTTAACCAAGATCAGATGGAAAATTATTTTTAAAACCCAGCTTCAAATTGTACAAAAGACGACAAAGGAAAGTTACAGTGTATTTGCGTATATGATTGGGAGTGCACTGCTCAATGCTGTTGTGTGTTGGGGGGAAGCATTTCTTTGAGGGACAGGAACAAACTGGACACACTGAGGACTGGCACAGTGCTGGCCAGGAGACCGGAGAGTGTTGTGGGTCGTGTTGGAGAAATTTATGAGGCGGAAAATGCGGATCACCACCTCAGAGGACAAATATCCACTGGTCAGAGAAGAACAAGGAGTGACCGTGCTTCCTCTCACTGACCTGCAGAACTGACCGGTACAGACAGTCGTTACAGTAGCAATTAGGCTGCATCATTAAGGCTAGAAAAGGGATGTTATAAATTCCTCTTAAGTGTTGTTTTAATATTTCATAAATGTCTTTTTATCTAATTGACTACAATTTGTAAAGTGGTACATTTCTGCTGGCCTTTCACACATTGCCTCAGGACTACAGTTGGAAACGAGCTGTGTTGCACATTTACAGTTGTGTTGATAATGAGCACTGTCCCTATTACTTACTTTCTGGATGACCGAATCAGTTGAATTCCACCTAGGATCAATGAAGAATTATCCATCTATATGCAAAACAGCAGATGTCCTGAAACCATGATGCTATGTTTATTCCTATTAGGTTTGTTGCGTTCTAAATACACTTTCTCATCGTTGGATTCACCTGTATCAGGGGTCTCTGAGGTAACAAAACCAATTTTGAGTTCAATAAGGTTGTGCTAAGGTGTGCTAAGGTTGTTGAAATAACAAAAAAATGTGAAGGGGGTCTGAAACTATGCACATAGTTTTATGCGCACTTAACACAATACATTATACATATTTGATTTCACTTCTCAAATGTCACTGTGTTTGTCTCCTATATGATATATTTAACTGAATTTTTTTAATCCAAACAACAATGATTTATAAAGGAAAATGGTAAAAATGTTTGGGGTACCCTTTTTCACACCACTGTTTGTGAGAACTACACGTATTTCCGCAGATGGGAAACAGCACAAAAGTCTGAATAACTCACTTAACTCAACATTTGCAATGGACTATGTATTTGCCAGAATTTATTATCTACAAGACACTTATTGCCAAACCCTAAAACATAACACCAATCCCTAAAAGGTAAAGTGCTATTAAAAACATGTTTACAACCTCTCCCTCTGCGTTCAGAACAACATTCTGCTATTTTCCTTCACAAATGTAATGAAGTCTCGAGGCCATTTTGGAAAGCGGTTTGTGCCAGGGCCGACGCGTGTTACAATTCTCCTAATGAGCAAAATCTGCACACCCACAGAGCATTGACCGTCCATCTACTGCAGGAGGTGGGCCCGGTCTTTTACATAAAGGCTCCAACAGCACTGATGAAGAGGTGGGACGTTTACTGTGACTTTTACTACTCTATTTTTCACATCAAAGTGAAAGAAAGAAGATGCAGCTGTCACATAGAAGTATGACGGCTGCAGAGACAAAGCTGCACTGTGAATAAAAAGGAGATAGAAAGTGTACGGCTCAGCATTGATTCAAATCACAATAAAACGTAAGGGAGAATTGCGTAGATATGTAGTTTTTTTTTTAACCCAGGTTGAAATGC
The DNA here is from genome assembly GCA_964034765.1 of Knipowitschia caucasica. Taxonomy (NCBI): domain Eukaryota; kingdom Metazoa; phylum Chordata; class Actinopteri; order Gobiiformes; family Gobiidae; genus Knipowitschia; species Knipowitschia caucasica. The sequence goes on from OZ035840.1 coordinate 18,523,759, forward strand.
TGTGTCCACCTGGGTCATTAGTGGGAAACGGATGCGAGTCGTTTAGACCTGTGTTGGACTTTGAACACGAGAAAGATGGGGATGTGTCAAAAAACAACTTTGCAACTTCTGAAGTCACAGCGTCAGTACCAGTGGGGGCGGGTCCCGGCTCAAAAAGGTCCATGAGCACGTCCGCTGACATGCTTGCAATCTCACTCCTAGCTGGTGGGGGTGTACCCGGAAAGAGAAATACCCAATGCTCACATTTTATTGGACTGCGCCAACTTATCGTCCATGTGGAGCAATATGTGATGTTGTTGACTTTTAGTGGATTTATTTTAATTTGGTTTTATTTTGATATATATGTGTTTTCTTGTTGTTTGACGTTTACTTCCTGTCTGTCCTGTTGATTGTTTGCCCCACGTGTTACACTGTGTCTCCCTGTGTGTATTTAGACCTTGTGCTCCTATCCTCTTGTTGTCGGCCCCCGTGTTGTCCCCGGTTTCAGTTTTTACTTTTTGACAATTTTTTCTTGTGGCATTCACTAAATTATAAAATGTTGCACTTCTGCTTATAGGTCCTTCCTCATTTTACTGCATGACAATATATGAACGATTTCATTTATTTTTTCCAGAATAGCTTTATAAAAACAAAATCCATAGCCCAAACTATTATGGCTCTTCCACAAGCAGTCGGCTTGATCACTTTCTATATTACTACTATATTCGGCTGTACTTGTTCCCACTGAAAACGCCTCTTCTAAAGAAAACCATTCAAATTGCTGTGTGTCAGGAAGAGGCGACCTTGTGTTTTTGCTTTGCGAGAATCAGACTTTAATTTGGCGATGAGTGAAATTTTAAGTCAAAAATAAGAAGAATTTAGCATCTCTAAATTTAACAACCAAAAAAAAATCCATCATTATTTTTTTCCTCACTGGTGTGAACCAACATGAGGGAATTTCTATTTGTTCTTGGTCTATTTCTGCTTCACAAATATACCCGCGAGAACGGAAAATCTCCCCAGACATCAGCAGTGAGAAACAGACTTTCCCAAAACATCAACACAACTCAATTACAGTTTTATTGTGGTTTTGAGAGCAGTTTGTTTGTCTTTTAAGATAGACTTGTGGGAACAAAGCATATGACTTAGTTATTGTAAAAAAAAAGTTTTATGAAACAGGTTAGGAACAGACAACAGAGTGAAAAGCAGACTGCAGAAAGTTGAAATTCCTTGAGGTGGATCGCATTGTGCAGCTGAGCCAGTGTGGGTTGTAGCTCGGAGAATTCACACTTATTATTTTCCTCTGGTGAAAAGAGCAAAACAACTGGTGGTGTCAGCAGGAGCCCAAAACCACACTGGGGCTGAGTCTGACCCGATGTGGAGAAAACCAACATGTTTTAGAACGGGTACTTCACGACCACACAAATGAAAGGGTGTCTGCTGAAGAGTTTAAGAAGTAGCAATAGGAGGCAATCTATTCTATTCCACGGGGATTATTGATATAAATTAGCAGACACTGCCTTAAATGAAAAAATCAAGCTCTCATCTTTTATTCATCTTAAAACAAGGTTTGCCAATAGGAGAGCTATAAAAAGTCTGGTTTTACTAGTGTAACTCAGACATAGTAAGACATAATAATACTAATACTAAGGCAAGCAATTTCTCACTTCTGAGACAATGTCAAAATGTCAAAATATAAGAAAATATACATAAATAATACATAATTCAAGCAAATATGAACAAATTATTTAGCCAATATTTTCAGTGTAAATAGAGGACTCTCGAACCTTAATCGGGAAACTTAACCAAAATCAGCCTACAATACTGTAAAAATATTACAAAATAACATTGTATCATCAGTAAGAATGTGTGTTTGTGGTTAGCTTGAAAAATTGGCTTAAAAAAAAAAAAAGACAAGCAGCACAATCACACAGATTATTCTAACACAATATAAAGTATGTTTAAAGTATGCTTTGATAGCTCAACTGCTATTGAAACAAATTGCACAGTAAATTCAATACCCATTTACAGTACGCAAACACGGCGCCTACACAGAACCTAATCTCCCTGCTATAAAAATGAAATGTGGACAGGGGGCTCAACACAATTACTAAAGCAAAGTGGAGAGAAAATGATTAGTTACATGTAAGTCTTTATATGCATTCTGTTAAATAAAAGATAAATAACATTGAGAGTCCTTTATAATAAAACCAAGTAAGCATGAGCTAAACTAATTTCTGGTTTCATTGTAAATTAACAATTTTGCAAAGACCAGCGAGACAACTTCTGGAGTAAATTTGGGCTCCGCAAAAATACATTGATTTGATTTTGTGCAATTTATTCTTACAGAAACCCCACAATATGCCTCAAAGGAACGGCATACATAGCCCCAGGCACAATCCCAAATGCATGAATATTATCTACCGGTATACTAGGAATGTTATTGAATTAAAGATCTAAAAAACATAAGCGGCAATATTAAATACAGATCTTGAAACACTAAAACTTCCAGATTTCCCGTGAACTTTGAAGCTTTTCAAAAGAACCAGTGAAGCTAAAGATGGTTTTCTTTCATGGCATTGATTTGAGAAAGCGATTTCATGAGTCTGTCTGATTTCATAAGCGGCCACACAAGAAACTTCAAAGAGAGGAGAGAAACTAGGAAAAAGTTACACTGACAAATTTGAGTTGTTTACCTCAGCGTAATTGAAAAGAAAAATCAGATACAGGCTTCATCTCTGTCCAATAAAATATAATATCACATCAATTACCAACACGGTGCATAGTACAACGTAATTCTAGACCCAGGTGCCCTTAATCCTCTTCCAGTGGCTCTCCAATTACCAACAGAACCAGCGTCTCCGAACGTCCCGCACGCTTTCATCGCGTACATCTTTCATCATCATCAAACGCAGCATTTAATTAGACTGACTAAGATATCGAGCACTCGTGTCTCGCGTGTGTGGGGGCCTTGCTTTGTCTCAGAAACATATCATTACTTTGGGGGTTCAGGGAGTGGAGTTGAGGGGGTCTCCACTTGTCAGAGGCCATTAAGAGCATAGGCTAAGCACTAATAGTGCTGTCTCTGTGGTCTGGTAATCGAGCTAAATGGCTGTGAGTGCGGCCTGAGCTGTTTGGAGCGTAGTTGACTTTGTGGAGAGGAAGTGAAGATGCCACTTAGAGTAATGGGGCTGTGTAGTAGCATCGCGGGTTCTTTAAAAAGTCAGACTGTCAGAGTTATTTTGCTGGTGATGTGTTCAGGAGTAGGTTGTATGGAAGGACTTTGCATGTAGCCCATTCCTGAGCCAAATCTATTTATATCTAAATAGGCAAAACAGTAATTGCAGGATAAAAGAGGTCTCTGATGGGAAGGCTTGCAGAATTGCCTATAGAAATTCAGACCTGGATGTTGGTACTGGGCCATAATGAGTTTTCTTGAAAAAAAATCCTGAAATGCTACAAACGATTGAAGATTTCCATAGATCAAAACAGGTTTTGAACTGCCAAACACATGTAAAGTGACATTGCCAGGTCCTTGTCACTTTTCTTAATCGATTAAAAGCCTCTATACAATTATCAAAATAGTTTCCAGCAATCGAAGAATCATAGTTGAAAGGGTTGTAGTCTCTGTAAATAGTAACTACTAGTGTTTTATACACAATACAATTTACAATACAATACAATTTATTCTTGTATAGCCCTAGGTCACAACAGAAGTCATCTCAGAGGACTTAACAAAACCATTGAAATCACCAACACAGGTCAGAGAATCAACAGTTAAAACACATGAAGAATACAGTATAAAGCACACACAGAAGAAAATGTCCATACATGTTGTAGAATGCTAAAGTGTCCTGATCATCACCAATCCTTTCTGTTGGACACTAACTGTCCAACAAGACCCTCCTGCATCGACAAGGAAAAACTCTTAAAAAACCCAGTGGGAAAAAGTGAGAAACCTTGGAGGAGAACTAGGGAAACCCACAGGGAGGGAGACCCATATGAGAAAGGGATCCGCTCCTCCGGACGGACAGACTAATGATCTAGGACCTAAGCTAGCTACAGAACGTGGACCAGTGGACGCTGAACGTGGACAGGTCCGGTGCAGGACCGAAGCACTCCCAGGCGGGTCGGGCGGGGCAGTCCGCAGGTGTAGATGGAAGAGGCCAGGCTCAGAGATCCCGTCATCGTACCATGAAACAGACAATGGGACAACGGGTGAATAGCAATGAACAAACTACAGTCAGAATCCTAAAAATGCTAAACAGATAAAGTAGGAAGGAGGAGAGGATAGTGCTCAAGTTACCATACTTCTCCCAGCAAACTGACTCCCTATGCAGCTTGACTAACACTCTGAGGAGTTTAACCTTCTCCGAGTCTTACCTTCCTAGCCATATGCTAAACTAAAGAGGACTGTTTTAAACCTAGCCTTGAATAAAGAATAACATACAGCATAATATATAACATAATATACAACATAACACAATACATTATTGAATAATATATAACATAATATATAACATAATACAGCATATATATATAATATATACACTACATATATATATTACCTAATTATATGCTAAATTAAAGTAAAGTGCTTTAAGCCTGGCCTTGAATGTGGAGACCGTATCTGCTTCCTTAACATAAATGGGAAGCTGATTCCACAGTAAAGGAGCTTGGTAGCTAAATGCTCTGCCACCAACAGTGACCTTTGAGACCTTAGGGACCACCAGACGTCTGGCGTTTTGTGAGCGCAACGCTCGACTTGGTTGATACGACACTAACGTGTCTTGGAGATAAGAAGGAGCCAAGCCATTTATGGCTTTATATGTTAAGAGTAGGATTTTAAACTTTATTCTGTACTCCACAGGGAGCCAGTGGAGTGATTTTAACACCGGAGTTATGTGCTCCCTCCTTTTGGTACCTGTTAAGATCCTAGCTGCTGTATTCTGAACGAGCTGGAAGCTCTTCAAAGAGGCTTTAGGGCACGCTGCCAGTAAAGCGTTACAGTAGTCAAGCCTTGAGGTGACAAACGCGTGAATGAGTTTTTCCGCGTCACTTTTAGGAAGGAAATTCCTAATTTTAGCGATGTTCCGTAAGTGGAAGTACGCCGTTTTAGTTGCTTGGCTTATATAAGCCTTGAAGGAGAGTTCTTGGTCAAAAATGACTCCAAGATTCCTCACAGTGTTACTGGGTATTATACTGACATTATCGAGAGTAACCATCTGGTTAGTGAGGGAGTCACGCAGGCGCTTCGGACCGAGTAGGATCACTTCTGTCTTCTCCGGGTTGAGAAGTAGGAAGTTAAGAGTCATCCACATTTTAAGGTCCTTTATGCAGGCACTGAGCTTTTCTAGCTGATCTGTCTGATTAGGCTTCATCGACAGATAAAGCTGTGTGTCATCTGCATAGCAGTGGAAATTAATTCCATGCTTTTTAATAATGTTTCCCAGTGGCAGCATGTACAGAGTAAAAAGAATCGGTCCGAGTACCGAACCCTGCGGCACACCGAATTCCACTCCAGAATAAGGCGACGAGTCCTGATTCACATTGACGAAGTGATATCGATCTGATAAATAGGATTTAAACCAGCCAAGGGCTGTTCCTCTAAGACCTATATCACATTCTAGCCTCTGCAGTAGAATGCTGTGGTCTATTGTGTCAAATGCAGCACTAAGGTCCAGTAGGACCAGCACTGACACTTGTCCATTATCGGCAGCTAGTAGTAAGTCATTTGTGACTTTGACTAGTGCCGTTTCAGTGCTATGATGAGCTCTGAATCCTGATTGAAAGACTTCAAACATATCATTTTCCTGCAGGTGGCAGCGGAGCTGCTCAGCTATAAGTTTTTCCAGGATTTTAGATATAAAAGTGAGGTTCGAGATCGGTCTGTAGTTTGTAAGTATTTCTGGGTCCAGGTTTGTTTTCTTCAGAAGGGGTTTGATTACCGCGGTTTTAAAAGCTTGTGGGACATAGCCACATTGTATGGATGCGTTTATTATATTTACGATAGGCTCAATTATCAAAGGAAGTATGTCTTTGAAGAGCCATGTCGGGACTGCGTCTAACATGCAAGTTGAGGCTTTTGAGGATGTGACCACAGAGATCACCTCTGCTTGGCTCACAGCCATGAATTTATTAAGGCCCACTGAAGAGTCTAAGTGGGAAGTCACGTATGCCGCTTCAACCTGTCCACCACTAACAGCAGGAGCAACCTCCTCCAGCTTGTCCACGGATGGATGTAATTTTATTATTAAAGAAGTGGAGAAAGTCGACACTGCTCAGTGAGCTTGGAATTTTAGGCTCGATTGCGCTATGGCAGTTTGTGAGTTTAGCGACGGTACCAAACAAAAATCTACTGTTGTTTTTATTCGCTTCTATTAAAGTTGAATAGTATTGAGTTCGAGCCCCGCGAAGGGCCTTCTTGTAGTTTCGGAGACCTGCTTTCCACTCCCTGTGGACAGGCTCCGAGTGGGAGTGGCGATATAGCCTCTCCAATTTTCTGACGTCCTGTTTTAAAGTGTGGAGTTGAACACTGTACCAGGGCGACGATGATCTAATCCTAATGGTTTTCTGTTTTAAAGGAGCTGCTGCATTTAATGCAGATTTTAAAGACTCCATAGTGTTGCCCACCGTTTGGTCGATGACTGAGGGACTGCAGCTGCTGTGAACAGGTTCACCTGCAGCAGTATTCAACATAGGCTGTATTAGTTCTTTGAACCTTGTGATAGATTTATCATTTAAGGTTCTTTTCATTATGGTTTTATCTTGCGGGACAGGAAAGTCCTCCAAAGCGAGATCAAACGTGATCAAGAAATGGTCAGACAGCAACGAGCTTTGACGCTGGATGTCAACATTGGAGACATCACAGCCGTAGGTCAGGACAAGGTCCAAGGTGTGGTTATGAATGTGAGTAGGTTCCTCGACATTCTGAGTAAAACCAACACCATCTAGTACGGCGCTGAAAGCTTTGTTTAAGCTGTCAGTGCTGTCGTCCACATGTATATTGAAGTCTCCAGCTATAACTATGTTTTCCCATTCCAAAACTAGGTTTGAAATGAAGTCAGAGAATTCTGTTAGGAACTCGCTGTAAGGACCAGGAGGTCGGTATAAAACTATAAATAGTACTGCTTTTTGTTTTCTCCACCCAGGACAGGTGATTGAAAGTGTTAAGTTTTCAAACGAGTGAAAAGCGTTGTTGGTTTTGGGACTAAGAACCAAGTTGGTGTGTGATATAATCGCAACACCACCGCCGCGACCTGTAGCTCTGGCTTTCTGGTAGTTAACATGCGTCGGAGGAGTGCACTCATTCAATCTAACGTACTCGTCTTGTTGGAGCCAAGTCTCCGAGAGCGCTAACAGATCCAAGCCCTTGTCTATAATAAGTTCGTTTATGAGAAGCGATTTAGACGAGATTGATCTGACGTTCATTAAACCACATTTAACAACCCTACTGTTAGAACTATTTCTGTCTGTCTGAACTTTTATTAAGTTACTGTGTCTGACACCTAGGTCAGATTTCCTCGCATATAGTGCTTTAGACTTCAAGCGGGGAACACACACAGTTTCAATCTGACTAGGTTCTGAGGCTAGTAACTGAGCACACACAGGCATACACATACATGCACACACAGTTTCAATCTGACTAGCTTCTGAGGCTAGTAACTGAACAGATGGGGGGCTCAGAGGTTGTGGCAGAGCAGCTCTGCACCCGGGCCTCAGTTCTGCATCGTCATTTGAGCCGAGCAGAACAGTTTAGAGCCAGGGCCAAATTCTTAGCCAAAAGGGATGTACCCGCCAACGTTGGGTGGATATCATCCGAGCGGATGAGACCGGGCTTTCCCCAAAAGGCACTCCAATTGTCAACATGAACAACACCACTTCGAGGGCACCAGCCAGACAGCCAGCGGTTGAAAGCCGAGTGTCTGCTGAATGCTTCTGCACTGCTAGTGCTAGGTAGGGGCCCAGAGAAGATGACAGTGTCGGCCATTGTGCTAGCCAGCTTGCACACGGCGGCGACTTGCAGCTTCAACACCTCGGACTGTTTCCGCCGAACGTCATTACCACCCGCGTGAATAACAATTCGACGGAAACGCTGCTTGTGGGCATCATGAGCCTCAGATTCCCTTCAATATCACCAAGCCTGGCCCCAGGGAAGCACCGAACAGTGGCTCCTGGGATCTTAACACCTCTAACAATAGAGGAGCCAATTACCAGCGCATCAGCGACTCCATCGGCTCTCTCAGCAGCTCTCTCAGCGGCTCTCTCAGTGGGGCCTTCTTCCCCGCCCGGCCGCGCGGGGGCGCAGCCGGACAGAGCGTCCCAGCGATTGTAAATGCTAACAGGAGGAGGCCCAATGGGGAAACTACCAACAACACGTCGCCCTCTCCGAACAGTCACAAAGCCATCACTATCCTGGTCTTGTCCCAGCTGCGGAGGACGGGCTGGGAGGCTAGGCTCGCTAGTTCTCCTCTGCCTTTCCCTAAAGCTGCGCTCCGCTGTCCCTGAGGATACGGCCTGGCTGTAGCTAATGCTAGCGCTAGCTCGAGACTCCAGTGCTCGGAGACGCAGCTCTAACTCACTGACCCTGGATTCCAGAGCTACGACTACACTACACTTCACACATCTATCACTACCCTCAGAGAAGGATCCAGGGTTTAGACTCGCCATATGGCAACTCGAGCAGTAAAGGATTGAGGGAGAGACAGCAGCCGCCATAGTAGCGAGTTAGCGGCTAGGCTAGGCTAAGCTAGGCTAGGCTATACGGTTTTATTTTCTTCCTCACCTCCTGTATTCCCAACACGTAACAATTACCAGACAAATTATCCAAATATAGAAACAGCATTATCTGAAAAAAGAAGACCATTCACATTCAGGCTAAAAATAATGACGTTAGCCCCGGTCATGCAGAGAGTAATTGCTAAACTTTTTCTTGTTTGCACCCCATGGCACACTGGTGGATATATTTACATAATGCTTACTAAAAAAGTCCAACGTTCGCGGGGCAGTTTTAGTACGTGCCATAAAAGTTGGGGGAAGAAGGAAACTTTTTCAGTCATCTATCACCTGCCGTCCCACAGTGCATTGCAGTCCCAGTTTTACCCTGGGTTTCTATTCTATGGCATGTTTATCATCTGCAGCATACATACACGTTTATCATGATGACGTCTTCGAGAGGACGGGCCCCAGGTGGTTTTTTCACACTATATTTAACCAATACAAACAAACCACAAGGTGTCACAGCAGCTGCAGCCTCCAAACTCGACTGTTTACAAATATAATTAGATTAGACAAAATATATCCTCCATAGTACTGTATATATATCTATGCAATCATTTAAAAGAATCCCAATGTCAAGTTTGGGCTAGGATTGGCTTAAAAGTTGGAGTAGTGGGAGTAGGGGGCAGTGAAAGTAACATCATAATAATATCTTGTAGATAGATCCCCTTAGGAGGAATTTAGGTGTCCAGTAGCAGTAGAAATACATGCATATCGCTTGGTTCGGACCACTTTCTCTGCTCTAGTCCAAAATAAAAGGCTGAATAATTAAGCAGCATTTTTTCAAAAAGTTAGCCTTCTGCCAGTGGATTTTTGTCTGATCTGCTTGGTTCGGACCATGAATCCTCTTCGATCCTGTCCGGACCAGTGCAAAACCATGAACACTGTACTGCAGCAATATCTCAGGTAGAAAAAAACACGAAAAATAACAATTGTAAAACACAAAACAACATCGGTTTCAGAGTTTTGGGTAGCCTTCCACCAACCTTAGGCCCACTCCTCCAGACAGAACTGATGTAACTGCATGAGCCAGACTTGTGAGCCTTTTTGCATACACCCTTTTTTCAGCTCTGCACAAATGTCCAATCAGATAGAGGCCATGGCTGTGATGGACATTCCAACTGTTACAACACCTTATCCTTAATGTCCTTGAGCTATTTTGATGTAAGTTTGGAAGTGTGCTTGGGGTTATTATCCATTGGAACAAGCTTAAATTTCCTTTCCTCCATTTATATACTGTATATAGAGACATTGTTATTGTGATACTGGCAATTGCAATATTGTTATCAAAAAGGTGCGCAATAATTGTATGAATAAAGCATGCGGTTTTGTCATGCTTAATTTGCTGCTAGAGCCCACAGACTCTCCTCTTTCAGTGGCTAGGAAAGTACAAACCACAACAGGGAAAGAGAAGAGATGCACAAAAATGAAAGCAGCAGTTCCAAGTGTCGCACCTTGAACATGCATATTGATTTCATTGGAGATGGAAAACAATACATCTATTGTTGCACTCATTCCCAATATTGAGATGTTGTTGATACTTTTGTATGTTTTGTATGCCCTTAAGCATGTAGCTCATTTCTTCACCAGTCAGTTGTCATCATCCCTGCGGCACACTAGGCTCATGTGTGCACAGTACAGTACAATACAGAACAAACCAGACCAGGATCCAGGGGCAGCCCTCCAGGGATCCTCCATGTGCCGTTTGTCTAGGACTATGGTGTACCTTTCACTGATCTAGGACTCCATGTTTATGAATGTCTTTGCAGAGTCCAGTCCATAACACCAGTTCTCTCAGGATTGCATTCTAATCACCTCTTTGATAATTCCCTCTGATGAGAACTGGTGGCATGGCTTTACTCATGTTCTTTACGGTGTGCGTCAGACTTCAAACCACCATCACAACATATATGTTAATGGTACAGTGGGACCTGGGTATGTAATTATACATATAATCCACATGGACCATCTGTCACTTGGATGTGTCAAGATCAATGAGAGAGCTGCGGAGGATTAATGTACAGAAACCATGAAAATGTTCAAATGATTTGCTGGTTACATAATAGGGGCATAGATGTGTGTTTGTCGAGTTTGAGACTGGACTGGGTGAAGCTTTTCGGTTGAGAGTTACACAAAGTCTTTCTCTGTGTGGATGAAAATTCAGTATCTGTTAATATCCTAAAAAAGCCAAAGCATCAACTTCTGACAAACTTGCAAGAGAGAGTCACAAAGAGCTCAGAAGCTAAAACTCTGGTAAAACATGAGCAATTCTTAAATGTGACTGTGTGGCAAGAAAACTGTTATGTCTGTATGTGTGTATGTATGTATTCTATTGTTGTTGAGTTTTACAGCCAGCGTTGTAAAAAAATGTAAAACAAAACATGATTTTTCTCAAAGAATAACTATATTCCTTACAAAACTTAATAACTGTTTAATATGTATGTGTGCTACTGCCACAACAACAACAACAACAACAGAATGTCACTCAAACGCTACTTTTATATTTTTTAGTGACTTAGAAGCTGAGAATGTATAAGGCAGTCTTCAGCGTCTTTGAAGCTCTCCAAACACCACAGACTGTGGTTTACATTTGCATACAGACATATTGTTTTCTACCCACTGCCTACTTCTCATCCTTGTGTATGATGCCCTGGAGCTTTCCAGAGACCTTTTGGCCCCTGATGTTTGTGTCCTGAATCCAAGCCTCAGAGCTCAATTCTTTACAAACTTATTAATGTCTGTTTGTTACGTCTCTCCAATAAAACACAACTGCAGCTGCTACAGGGGCTTTCCTTGGTACACACAATTACTGCGCATTTCTCACCTTTTACTGACGATGCGGTTTCAAACAAAAGACATACAAGCAATCTGGAAAAGCTTTCAGATCATCACAGAGTTATGTGGCTTTTGGAGCCAAAAGATCAACAGCTGGCCAGCAGTGGGCTGCTAATCCTGGAGGTGTTATTGACGGACAAATCCGCGCTGGGATCGGCCATGCATCCGATACTCAATCAGCCATGTAATAGTGATGTCCTCTCAGGAGGACACCCCTGACCTCCACATGTACATTTCATTAAGGCGGCGCGGTATTGCTTTGCCAGTAATTCATTCCTCCCAGTCTCAAAGATAAAGGAAAATTGACAACGTTAGTTCACGCTCGCACACATATGATAGACTTTATTGCCTTTTGTAGAATAGCTGTTTATTCATGGATGAGTATGATTAGCATGTGTTTATCTTGCAGCTTTTCTAATGTTTCCCTGAACAGACCTGACACTATATCACCCCCGACAACTACTCTGTTTGATTATTACTTCTGTAATGAAACACAATTTGTATGTTGTAATCAGATGATTATTTTCACTGAAAATGTCACCTGTGGATACAGTAATCATTGTTGGATGCAATCAAGTACGAAGACATTTAATTCCATTCTGGATGGAGACAATACACAATCAGTATTATATTGTAATTTCAGTAAAGAGGCAGTACGTGGCCTCTTAAATGATTTCAAATGAAAGCTATAGGTAAATCAACATTGTTGAGTCGTTTGATGTCACATTATCAGTCCATATTAAAGGCCTTTAGTTCATTCATGTGACAAGATGAAAAAACATATAGTGTACTAAGATAAGATAAACTTGAAAGTGATCTCACAATGGATAAATTAAGTTAGATGAATAAACATCAGTAATATGACATGCCATATTTATTTTTACGACTGATAAACAACATTGTGTATATTCCACATAATTAGATAGATTGATATATAATTGTGCTGAGCTCAGAATATTACAGGACATTTGGCTTTTGGGCTGGTCTATTCTTGTCAGATGGGGAAACCAAACTGACTAATGATGTGAACTGGGCTGCAGCAGGAGGAAGGCAGCAGTGACAGTGTAATGAGGCCACAGGGCTTCGGCGCTCACAAAGAAACGAGCAGCGCTGCCGAGGATAAAAGATGGGGGGACGCGCTGTTACATTTAATAAGGAGTGTAATGCTTCCCAAAAGGACAGAGCAACATTAAGAAAACATGCAATAACACAATACAATTATTACACATTATAATAAGATGTGAGAAACGTAATGTGTTTAAAGGCCAGACAAATATTAACAAATAGTATTACGGTGGCTGAGTGGATAGCACTCCCGCTTCTCAGCAAGAAGGTCCTGAGTTCGAACCCTGGTCGGAACAGGGTCTTTCTGAGTGGAGTTTGCATGTTCTTCTTCTTTCCCCTACGGTTTCCCATACCACTAAAAACATGCACATCAACAGCTGGCCACTGTAGCTGGTAAAATCCTCCAGCTACAGTAGTCCTGACCAAGCCGAGCATCAACATCTGGAGATAGGTTCCCAGGTGCTGTTACTACGGCAACCACTTCCCCCGACGTAAACCCTAGCGGCATCAGGAGGGGTCAAATGCAGAGGACGAATTTCCCTACGGGGATTAATAAAGTGCACCTTACCTTACCTTTAGGCTCAAAACAGGGATACAACAGTTCAAAGGCTATGTTATTGGATTTAGGTTTTTGCAGGCAGCGTACAGTGAGAGAAATCCCTGTACACTTGCCATTTCTGTAGTGCTTCTTGGCCTGTGTGAGATGATTCATGCTCCGTAATGGTACAAAGGGCTCAGTCCCAGTAGTACAGGTGCGTCAGCGTTCAAGTTGACAAGCAGCAAAGTGTTCTGCAGTGAAATGGTTGACTAATTGGTTATTGTTTGAACGTTATACTGTAACGGAAATTGGCATGAGAATACTGGGATTGTAGCAGAGAATCATCGTTCATTGTTCATTCCATCAAACAAAAAGCAACAGTCTTGAGTAGACCTCTTTACTCTTCTTGCACTGAGGTGTCACTTTGGCAAGATGTACAAAGTGAGGCTCTTTTTGGTCTCAAGGGACGTTTTTTCACATTGTAACTTTTGAAATTTCAACAGCAACTCAAATAAAAGTAGAGATTCAAGAATTTATTTGCCACACACCAAAGCTCTTGCCACTCTTGCTAATATGAAAAATATGAGTAATTTGGCAAGCATACTCATTGGTTCCTGAATTAACCATTAGCTATTGCTCGTATCAACGGGGAGGAGAGGAAGGAAGCGGAAATAGAAGCAGATATTTTGAGGTGACGTCCCGAAAGAGCAACACAAAGTCTTTGTTGGAGAGACGGAGACAAGCAGAGGCCCAGCGTGGCGCCTCCCTCCTGCTGCTCTCTAGGGTTTTACACTGCTCACGGTTTAGCCTTAAGTGACTCTGTATGAGGAGATATGAACTATTGACAGTATCTTTGTTTCATGCCAAACATGACACTGCATTTCACTCTGTCTTCGGATTACATTATCAGTCAAAAACACAAAATCAAATTGTTTTTGCAAGATTGCTGTTAACCCTTTAGGCCCCAGTTTTATACTGGAAATACACATGAAACAAGCCCTGCAACTTTATAAGGGATAGAGTAAGTAAGTAAGTAAGTAAAGTTTGTTTGTATAGCGCTTTTCACAGCCCAGAAGCGCTTCACATTTTTAAAAATAAAGATAAAAATAATACACATACAAATCAGATTTAAAAAGGAAGATACAGAAGACGGTCCTCATCGTAGACAGTTCACAGAGGAGAGAAAGCCTGTCTAAACAAATAAGTCTTAACGCTGGGACTGGGGAAGATCATTCCAAAGGTGAGGAGCAACTGCCTGGAAGGATCTGTCTCCGCTGGTTTTAAAACGAGTGCGGTGGACCATCCACAGGTTCCGAGTGGAGGACCTCAGGCTTCTGTTGGAGACATCTGGGTGGATCAGGCCCTGGATGTATTCAGACCATGACGACCCCTGAATATCAGCACGAGAATTTAAAAATGGATTCTGTGTGAGACAGGGAGCCAGTGTAAAAACATCAAGATTGGAATAATGTGGGCTCTCATGTGGGTGCGGGTCAAAAGCCTTGAAGCAGAATTTTGGACTACATGCAAACGAGCCAGATCTTTTTTTTACAAAGACAACTGTTACAATAGTCCAAATGCGAGGAAACAAAAATGTGGACAATCATCTCCCGCTCCTGACCTAAGACCATATGTGGACAAAAATCAATCATAATGACATACAAATGTTGTACTTTGGCAGTTATCAAGGGTTAACTGTTAGATTATGATTTTAATGCCTTGTATGATTGTTTCTATCTTGTTTTGTTAGGCGCTTTGAGTTGCCTTGTGTAGAAACTGTGCTCTACAAATAAACTTGCCTTAACTTCATGTTTTGTTTTGAACGCTGCAAATCAAAAGACATATTAACTATTATTTGG
Source organism: Knipowitschia caucasica (assembly GCA_964034765.1). Taxonomy (NCBI): domain Eukaryota; kingdom Metazoa; phylum Chordata; class Actinopteri; order Gobiiformes; family Gobiidae; genus Knipowitschia; species Knipowitschia caucasica. Next base: position 18,538,813 of record OZ035840.1, read on the forward strand.
TAAAAAAGATACACATTCTAATAAGTGTAAAGAACATGGTGATAAATATGGCGAAGTGACATAACGCTAAAGATAAAAATATACAAAATCATGCGTCTTAAGGTTTTCCAGTCACTCAGTCAATCGTTTTCAGTCAGTGACCCCTAAGTATACACACGGTGCTCCCTGCTGACCCAAGTTGAAAACAGTAATAATACAAACTGTCAAACTGGCTAAATCCGTTCTAGTGTTGTATACTTGAGTCAATAGGCAGCACAGTGAGTAGTGCTCAGGCCTCACAGCAAGAAGATCACAGGTTCGAATCCCGCACCGACTCTTTCTCTTTCTGTGTGGAGTTTGCATGTTCTCCATGTGTCTGGGAGGATTTCCTACAGGCGCTCCAGTTTCCTCCACCACCCAAAGCTTGCACCATAGGAACATCCATCAGCAAAAGTAGTTCTGACCGGGCATCAACTTCTGGAGATACCTGGAAATGCACTTTTACCACTGCTCCTTGGGACAAATGCACAACTTTTTCCCTACAGAACTTAGTTACTTACTTACAGAACACCTAAACCCAATCCATTTCAAGTTGAGATATGAAAAAGCAAATCTCCTCAAACTCATTAACGCCTGTACCCAGCCTTTAATCAACAGGTGATGCCTCTAACAATAGTGGGCGTAATACCACTGTTTGCCTCCATGTTTAAAATAACTACGAGAGAGTACTTTTAGTCCCAAATGAATTCAGTTTAAGAAAGAGGCTCTTCCCCTGCTCCCCTGCTCTCCTGTCTGTGTCCTGCGGTCCTCCCTAGTGATGACATTCAACACCGCGCTCCTGCCTCCGCCTCCAGTCTGCCGAATAGGTCATATCCCCGGCTGCCTCAAAATACACTGTTTACCCACAAGACATCCATTATTCATCAAACTCTCCTCCATTATAATTCAATTGTGAGACGTGATCAAGTGCTAAATAATAGTGTTGAGATTTGGTTTTGATTTTACAGCGCGGCTGACATAATAAACAGGTTGTGGTTTCAGGTCTGAACAGGAGGGGTGATCTCACGTGACAACAGCGGCCCAACAGAGACAAAAGTTACTATTTATTTGTAGGTTTCAGCTTCCTGTTTTGTGTATTTGTGTATATTTTCCCCATTCATAAGATATGTTTAATAGTATGTGTAATAGCCTTAACATCATTAGTAATAAATCATCAAAAACATCTGTTTACAATACTGCAGTCTTCTGTACCTTTTGGTCCAGTTTTGGTTCAATCCACACTAAACTGTTTTTGTTGAGAAAAAAAACAAGACCACATAAAATAAAATAATGATGAGCCCCCCAAAAAAATCCATATTGTAAATGAGAAAAGGTTAAATAAATCATACATATCGCCACAGATGCAAAACATGAGCTCCAATCAAATCCTATCCACTTTATTGATAGCAGATTTTATTAAAGTTTTTCAACATGTAGCAAAGAGACGAACGCAACAAAATAGACAATAGTCAAACTTTCCACGAACACATAGAAAACGTATCTTGCAAATGCTCCTCTCCCTCTCTTCACATATTTTTCCGTATGAGTGTAATAATAAAATATATAAAATGTGTTTTGCAAGTGTGTTTTTCCAAATTAAATGCAATTGTAACTAGGGGTGCGATACTTTCTCCCGCGATTCGATTATCGATATGCATTTGCCAAGTATCGATATCGATAAAAAAAACAAAAAAAAACAAAAAATATATTATATTTTGTTTTACTTTTTTTTTTTTTTTATTGGTATCAATACTTAATATAAGGCTACATTACGCATCTCAATTCTATTTATCATGAAATAAAGAGTATTTTTTCTTTTATTTATGCCATAAATTGGCATACTGTATATTTCTGACCAATATATCAATAATCGTCATATCGTGATAAAATTGTTATCGTGATCGTGATTATCGTTATTGTGAGCTTTGTATCGTGTATCGTATCGTATCGTGAGGTACCCTTAGGTTCCCACCCCTAATTGTAACACTGGCTGTGAAGGGAAAGTACAGTGGCTAAATGAACACATTAGCTTGCTCAAGTTTTTTCCTTTTCTTGTTGATTTTGGCAGATAGCAGATGATTTAGGTTAATTACTGAAGTGGTGAACTGGAGAACTGCCATGGCATCTTAAAACATAAATATAATTCAAAACAACCAAACAGGCCTGTTATCAGTACTTGTATTAATGATGACCAGTCTCACATTGCGCTCTCTATACCTTTCCTCTTTTCCTCTCCTCATCACCAAGATCAAGCTCCATAATTGTTGCGTTAGCGCTAACATCTATTCATTCACTAATTGCAAAATGAGTGGTTGTGTGCCGTGCAACAGAACACTGAGACCAGCCGAGCGTGAACAATCAGTCTCCTCTGTGTAATCTGGACATTCGGTATCGGCGCACAAGAATCAATTTTTAAGTAACTCTGTCAAGGTTCAGACTGGGTTGGACGTGGACTAAAGACCGGGATCGCAAGAGGTTAGAGGAGACAAAAAAAAAAAAAGAAGAGTTATAAATCTTGCTGAGGCCAGTCCACTTTGTAAGTAACTTTCTCCGCAGCGCTGCAGCAGGAGCAGAGCACAGACTGACATTTCTGGGGCATCCGTGTTAGAGCACCTTTTGGAACTCTGCTATAAATGCTCTTTTCTAAGTGGGATGAGGTGCTTGATTAACACCAAATCCCACACACAATTTATTCACACTACATTAAAGTTGGGGTACCTACTGTATATGTGTATTACATTTAACCCTTTAACATTCATTCATTAAAAAAGCAGAGTATTTTTTGTCTTTTTTTCAATTTCTAATATGCAGGAGACTAATAACACAAATAATTTGGTTTCATGTTTTTTGTTTTTTAACCGCTATTTTTGTTTTTTAATTATAGGTCTTTCTTTACCAAATAGTTGAGATGCAGCTTGATGGTAAAATTGCCTAAAACCAAGTGAGATTTCCCAAAGAGGTAGATTTAATTTCCAAGCATGCTTAAAGTAGAAATATTTACTCACAAAGGGATATACCAAATGGTTGAGGAAGCCATTAAAGGATGAATACAATGTGTTTGTTCCAACGTAAAGATTCTTGTCAAAGCAAATGAGTCATGAGGTGAAAAAACAAAAGAAGGTACCAAAATGCACGGCTGCACATGAAAGGGTAATTTGAGCAAAAGAAAAGCAGATCCAGGATAATAACCGACACAAAATTCCAAACTAAAAACAAGCACAAGACGTGGGGAAAGACAATGGACGGTGGAGAAAAGCACAGGGTGTAATTACACAGGGAGACACGGGAAACACAGTGGGGCGGGGCAAACAATCAATGGGACAGGAAGTAGATCACATAAAGAAACGGCAACAGATGAGTTAAAAAGAAAATAAAGTACAATATAAAAGTCCACACCATGTAAACATGTTTATGAACAAATCAGCAACTCATATATTCACCATATGAGTAAGAATGAATGTGAATCTTTTAATATACTAGCAAAAAACAGCTGACATGCTATTGTATAACATATATAAAGGGCCCCAAATGGCTGGTTGGCCCTGGCTGCATCTCCAGTGAGCTCATTACTTTCTTTAGTTTCTTCCTTTGTTCTCCAAGGGCGCAGCTTCGACATGCCCAAATCTACAATACTTTCCTCCACTTTTTACTGCAGGAAGGGATGACTTTTAAAACCCAAGTGCAAACGTTTGAATATATGTACAATTCTATCCATAGCCCTTGTACTTGCTCAACTGTGTCAGGAACAAGCATGATGATTAAAACGAACTAAAAACTAAATTATCGGAAAAACTGTGAATATGTGTTGGTAGATCTTGTGCATGTTTGAAATGAATAAAATGAATGCAATAAATGAAAAACAATTATCACTTTTTTCTTGGAGCTAGTTTTGGACCTTATTGCCATTTATGTAAACTGTATATTGCATGTATTAAATTAAGTCTGGATTGACTAACTATTATCATAACATGTAATTTGTCCCAATAAAAAAGAGCCCTGTGGGGCACAATTTGATGCTTTGGGGGAGAGTGCTGATTGGCCGAGTGAGGGTGGTCCACTCTTTTCCACTTTTCTATCTGAAAAAGATTATCTAAAGATGTGACAGAGACCAAAAAACACATGTATGTGGAGTGATAGAACCAAACTGTTCTGAAAGCAAGGAATAAGAGCAAGGATTGTATTGTATAGTTCCATTTTATGTGGTTTGAAAATAAGGTAACCCAGCTTTAAATAAGGTCTGCTTATTCACAAAGTTCACATCAAATTGACATTGGATAAATATCTTATATTTCCTGCAATATAAGTTATTACAATGTCATGATTTCTGTTTTTAAATTCAGCTTATAATTTTTTTTCTATCACAAAATATCACAGCCCAAAGCGTGAGTCAAATTATATAAAAAAGGGCGATCTTTCTGTCCTGATATTCGCCAACAGGATGAAGAGAAGAGCATCCGATCAAGAGACAACACAAACTTTGTAATCTACTGAGATGAGACGCCTCCCCACTCTGGATTAGACTTGATCTCTGTTAATAATTTACAGAACGTCAGGGCTGCCAGAACAAGATGTTTACAAAATGTTAACTTTTACTTACACTGAAAGGCTGTCTACTATTTTAGCAAAAACGTTAATAACCCTATATGTACACTGACTCAGAACAGGATTTCTAAGCAAAGAGAAATGTGTCCTATGTGTCTATAGTAGGGCTTTGACTTTTACACAAAAATCGTATTCGAAGTTAGCTTGTTTATTAATTTAAATATTCAAATATATTGGAATATGTCACTACTTCTGTCTGTGCAGGGAAGCTATAGGAGCTAGCCATGCTCAATAACACAAATATCAACCAATCAATACATTTAAATGTTAATGGGAGAATACATTATGCATATACATTCTTAACACACGTGCACGGAGGTTTTCAGAATCTGTAAACGTTTTCATGTCAAAAATACTGTATTAATGTGACCAAAAACGACCGCGAATAACCCGGAAGTAACTATTAACATTAGTGGAACATTTTAGGACACATTTGAAGAGAATCTGATTATGGATTTAGGTCCGGTATATAAATGGGTAACTCACCGCTGATGTCCAGGATTCTTTGTTAAGTTTTCATGTAGTTCCAGAGAGTTCTAGTTAGTTAGCTAGCGTAGCTGTTACTAGCCTAGCCACGTCACGGTGCAACCATTACAGCTTTGATTATTATACATATATATTTGTTCAAATATATATATATATTTTAATATTCAAATTATATTTGAATTTCAAACTTTGAAGTCAAAGCCCTAGTCTATAGGGAGTTCATCAATATCTTTATCAAAGAACAAAGTAAAGTGGCTAAAAGGGACCAGCAGCGAAGAATAACCCAGTTTATTGTTTTGCTAAATTAAATCTATACATTGATTCTTCCCACCAATGGGCTGAAGTCAGTGGGCGGTATTACTGCCATAAACATGTCCGGCTGTGAGTGTTTTGATCAGTCAGCCATTTTGAAATACTGAAAATAAAAGCATTCCAGAGGTTTTTGGAGGTTTTCCTTTTGATATGTTTGAATCTGAAATCATTGTAGCTTATTTGTTTATCTATTTAATGACATTACATAAGCAGCCAGATTGCAATTTCATATCTGTAATTCAATCAACTGCTTATATAATACTCATATTTCCCACGTGTCTTGGTATCTGGGAACCACATTGATTTGGAAGACAGGATCACAGGAATCACAGGATTTCACCGTGTGTGGGGGGCTAAATGTGACATTCCAATAATTCACAAATCAACGTCAACTCCGTCAATGGTTTTGACGTTTTCTGTCCAATCAAGGGTGACAACAATCTTTTGGTCTATTGACATTGTGGTTGGACAAATGTAAGTCATGAGACAACATTATTACAACATTATTGTCTAAAGCAAGTCTGTCTTCGTAAGAGGGCCACTTTCATTCACCAGACTTGTCCAGGGACCAACAACCAAAACTGTTTTTGGAATCAGGCTGTGCTGAGCCTTATAATTAGCTATGACAGGGCTGAAGTTGGCTGAGTGACAAATGACCATCTCACCAGCTACATTAACACCATTAACAGAATTTTGTGACACAATCAAAAACAAATCTCAATATATACAGATAAACAGCTGGATTCCAGAGGTTCTAATCAACAAGGTGTATAGTTTGGACATGCCTGATCTAAAGTGCAGTAACTCACAACATTATGACTCCAAGTTGAGCTACACCCATTACACACTGTGTGTTTGCGTGGCTCCTGCATATGTTGATAAATAGCATAATTTATTTTGATTTATTACACATATATTGCATGAGACGATATACAGATAAATATACCTTTGCACATAAGAACTGCACAATTACTCTTTAAATCCCTGCTTAAGACACACTTTTTCTCTTTGGCTTTTAATACCGGAAGAGACAAGTTTTTGGGTTTCCTGTGTACATATATTTTTGTATTTTTATGTGTTTTTATTGTGCTGTTTTTTCTGTCTGTACAGCACTTTGGTAAGCCTAGGCTGTTTCAAATGTGCTCTACAAATAAAGAATTGATTGATTGATTTGTTGAAAAAACATAAATTCAATAAATACAATGGCACATTATATAAGACTAATTTCAGCAGTTCTGTCAAAAAAATATCTGCCTTGGTGACATCTTGCATGGTCTGCTTAAAAGTAAATCAAATCAACGTCATATTCCTAACAGCAGTAGTCAACACATTCTACTGTGCAGTTGGGTCCGTGTTGTTGTTTCCCTGGACTGTCAAGAGGCTGCTAATTTGCCTTTGCCGTGAGCTGTGCCTAAAGTCGTGCTCCCTCGTGCACAGCATCGGTGACCGTACAGTCTTCTCCAGTCCTCGGTGTCATAGTGTTACATAACAGCATGACTGTAATCCACGCTCTGATCGGCTCCTCTGACACACAAGCAGATGCCTATCCTTTAAAAATGACCTCTCTCCGCTCCCGTACCGTATACAGTTGGGGTTAATACGGCACCTCTTGCTCTTGGGCACAAGTCGACAGTAAGTGACACTCTGAGCTTTAATCGGCTCTCCGCCCCTGCGCATTAGTGGATGATGTTTGCACTGCAGGCTCCCCCAGCTGCCACAGCTAAAGGCCACATGTTCAATATGCACAAAGTGTGTCTTATGTTTGATTGCTTTTCAAACTCACTTCTGTTTTTTTTGCACAGGTCCTGCCAAACCTATTTATTTATTTATTTGTTTATTTGAGCAGACAAGTACTGCTCAAAAGGAGTGGGCCGAAGCAAGAGCTTATTGGTACCCACCCCCAAAACGTTAATCAATAATACACGGACCTATATGCTTTGAATTTTTGGGTCTGGTTAACCCTTTAAGCGCCAGAGGTTTTTTCCTAAAACGCTCAATTTTTTTGACATCTTAACTTCAAAAGGCTATAACTAAAATGTGAAAAGAAATAGAGGCTTTCTATAAATTAGAACATTTTTAAGGATCTAACAAAGTTTGTGTAGGGATTAAATTGACCCATGTAATTTGCATATTATCTATATATAATATATTATAAGGCGGTGGCCGTACGATGTTTAAGGGCGACAGTGGCTCAGTTGGTCATTGGGCCTGAAGGTCATGGGTTCAAACCCACCACAAGACTCCCACTGATGTCTACTGTCGTTGTGTCCTTGGACAAGACACTTAACCTGACTTTGCCTAAAAAGTCCCCACTGAAAGATCAGGGCTCTTGTGGACCCACCACCTGCAGGAGGATCAGTGAGGGGCTGGTGTTCTGTGTACTGAGTGCAGCTCTGACTGCCAGCCCCGACCCAAAAATGAATGAAGGTGAAGAAAATGGATGAATGGATGGATGGACGGCGGTGGCGATCATGGATTTTTCTTTAACTGACACACATGCAAATCACTAGAACATGAGCACACAAAGAGAACTCACAGGCAAATCATGAAAAAGTGCTTTACTGTCCCTACTGTGAGCAGCCTGCCCAGACCCTGTTTGACACAATCTGCCATTTCAAACAGTACCGCATCTTGTCGACTTAAATCAACCGTGGCGCCTAGAGGGTCAATGATAAATATTTGAGTCAAAAAGCAAAACAATTCTCTTATGTCCAATATAGGTGCCTTCATGTAATTGAAACGCTTTTGCCCCTACTCATTTATGAAGACCATTAGCCCGTCTAAGGCGACATGGTATCTTCATTTCAGCGAGGCCGATGACTAATGACACTGGTGAGAGTAATAACTGTGGTGTAGATTTCAGCCACGAGTCACTGATGCTGAGTGCTGTTTTAATGAGAGGCTCTCCATCTACAGCACAGGTTTACCTTTATGTACAATAGATGAGCCTATTAGACAGGTGTGTGTAAGCAAGTGGGAATAAGAGAATGAATGAGTGTTGTAATGTACTGTACTATAACCATGCTACCTGCTTGTCAAATCCTGTGCTCATCAGATCTAAGGAAGTCAGGCTCTGATCAATACCATACTTTAATCTACTTTACTCACAAATATTACAAGAACATTGCAACAATGTGTCTTAAAGTATCATAAAAAGTTCAAATCTGTTGCATTTTCATTATTAATAAAAGCTACTGGGATGTGTGTGCTATAATTTCACAAAATCAAGTGTGGTCTGATTATGAATCCATTCTCCCTTTAGCTCAAAGTCACATTATACCATGTAATCAAAATCGAGTCAATGACAGGCTTTGACCAATGTCCTTAGATTGTTACACCCAATCACTTCACTTTAACACTTTTCTGTCTCGTTTCGTTTCTAACAAATGCATTCCACTTGAGGTTTTCATTTAGGTGCCTGGAGTTTCAGACTCCCCCCTTGGACTGCCACCTTAACGTGGTGGGGGAGTTTGAGCACTCGGATGATCCTGGGAGCTATGCTGTCTGGGGCTTCATGCCCCTGGTAGGGTCTCCCATGGCAGACAGGTCTCAAGTGACGAGTCAGACGAAGCGCAGTCCGAAGCCAACCATGGACAGCACGACAACAAAAACCGTGACGTCGCCCGGCATGGCGCAGCCGGGGCCCCACCCTGGAGCCAGGCCTGGGGTCGGGGCTCGCAAGCGAGCGCCTGGTGGCCGGGCCTTAGCCCACGGGGCCCGGCCGGGCTCAGCCCGAAGGGATGACGTGGGCAGTCCCTCCTGTGGGCTCACCACCTGCAGAGGGGTCCGTGGTGGCGAGGTGCAGAGAGGACTGGGCAGCAGTCGAAGGCGGAGACCTCGACGACCCAGTCCACACACCCAAATCTGGCTCTTGGGACGTGGAACGTCACCTCACTGGGGGGGAAGGAGCCCGAGCTTGTGGGGGAGGTTGAGCGATACCGACTAGAGATAGTCGGCCTCACCTCCACACACAGCTTGGGCTCTGGAACCCAACTCCTTGAGAGGGGTTGGACGCTCCACTTTTCTGGTGTTTCCCGCGGGGAGAGGCGGCGAGCTGGGGTGGCCATACTCATTGCCCCCCATCTCAGCCGCCACGTGTTGGAGTTCTCCCCGGTGAATGAGAGGGTCGCGTCCCTCCGCCTCCGGGTGGGGGACAAGTCTCTCACTGTTGTGACGGCCTACGGGCCTAACGGTAGTGCAGAGTACCCGGCCTTCTTGGAGTCCTTGGGAGGGGTACTGGACAGTGCACCGCCCGGGGACTCCGTTATTCTCCTGGGGGACTTCAACGCCCATGTGGGAAATGCCAGTGACACTTGGAGAGGGGTGATCGGGAAGAGCGGCCCCCCTGATCTGAACCCGAGCGGTGTTCAGTTGTTGGACTTCTGTGCCAGTCACGGCCTGTCCATCACGAACACCATGTTCGAGCACAAGGGTGTCCATCAGTGCACGTGGCACCAGGACACCCTAGGCCGGAGGTCGATGATCGACTTTGTAGTCGTATCATCTGACCTTCGACCGCGTGTCTCGGACACTCGGGTGAAGAGAGGGGCGGAGCTGTCAACCGATCATCACCTGGTCGTGAGTTGGATCCGCTGGCAGGGCAGGAGGCCGGTCAGACCTGGCAGGCCCAAGCGTGTAGTGAGGGTTTGCTGGGAACGTCTCGCTGAGCCCCCTGTCAGACGGACTTTCAACTCACACCTCCGGGAGAGCTTCTCCCAGGTCCCGGCAGAGGAGGGGGACATCGAGTCCGAGTGGACCATGTTCTCTTCCTCTATCGCCAATGCGGCGGCTCGTAGCTGTGGTCGCAAGGTCTCTGGTGCTGGTCCCGGCGGCAATCCCCGAACCCGGTGGTGGACACCGGCAGTAAGGGATGCCGTCAGGCTGAAGAAGGAGTCCTATCGAGCAATGATGGTTCGTGGGACTCCTGAGGCAGCTGTCCAGTACCGGCAGGCCAAACGTGCCGCGGCCCGGGCTGTTGCAGAGGCAAAAACCCGGGACTGGGAGGAGTTCGGAGAGTCCATGGAGCATGACTATCGGTCGGCCTCGAAGAGGTTCTGGCAAACCGTCCGGCGCCTCAGGAGGGGGAAGCAGTTCTTTGCCAACACCGTGTATGGTGCGGGTGGAGGGCTGCTGACCTCGACTGGGGATATTGTCGGGCGGTGGAAGGAATACTTCGAGGTTCTCCTCAATCCCCCCGTCACGTCCCCCGTCCAGGAGGCAGAGGCTGAGGATGTTGGGGCGGATACTTCCATCTCCCTGGCCGAGGTCACCAAGGTAGTTGGCAGCCTCCATGGTGGCAAGGCGCCGGGAGTGGATGAGATCCGTCCTGACTATCTAAAGTCTCTGGATGTTGTAGGACTGTCTTGGCTGACACGTCTCTGCAACATCTGTGTTCGCATTGCTGGCAGTAAGTCAGACCTGTTCCCGGTGCATGTTGGCCTCCGCCAAGGCTGCCCTTTGTCACCGGTTCTGTTCACTGTATTTATGGACAGAATCTCTAGGCGCAGCCAGGGGCCGGAGGGGGTCCGGTTCGGGAACCACAGGATTTCATCTCTACTTTTTGCGGATGATGTCGTCCTGCTGGCTCCAACGAACCAGGACCTGCAACATGCACTGGGACGGTTTGCAGCCGAGTGTGAAGCGGCTGGGATGAGAATCAGCACCTCCAAATCCGAGGCCATGGTGCTTGACCGGAAAAAGGTGCCTTGCCCTCTCCAGGTGGGTGGAGAGGTCCTTCCTCAAGTGGAGGAGTTCAAGTATCTCGGGGTCTTGTTCACGAGTGAGGGGAGGATGGAGCGTGAGATTGACAGGCGGATCGGTGCAGCGTGCGCAGTGATGCGGTCTCTGTATCGGACCGTTGTGGTAAAGAGGGAGCTGAGCCGAAAGGCAAAGCTCTCAATTTACCGGTCAATCTTCGTTCCCTCCCTCACCTATGGTCATGAGCTGTGGGTAATGACCGAAAGAACGAGATCGCGGATACAAGCGGTCGAAATGAGCTTCCTCCGCAGAGTGGCTGGGCGCTCCCTTAGAGATAGGGTGAGGAGCTCGGTCACACGGGAGGAGCTCGGAGTAGAGCCGCTGCTTCTCCACGTCGAGAGGAACCAGTTGAGGAGGCTCGGGCATCTGTTCAGGATGCCTCCTGGACGCCTTCCTGGGGAGGTGTTCCGGGCACGTCCCACCGGGAGGAGGCCCCGGGGAAGACCCAGGACACGCTGGAGAGACTATGTCTCTCAGCTGGCCTGGGAACGCCTAGGGGTCCCCCCGGACGAGCTTGAGGAGGTGTGTGTGGATAGGGAAGTCTGGGCGTCTCTGCTTAGACTGCTGCCCCCGCGACCCGGCAACGGATAAAGCGGAAGAAAATGGATGGATGGATGGAGTTTCAGACTCCAGGGCATTTCAAAAGGCTCGGCAAAGACTATTGAAAAGAATACTGACGTTAAAGCATAACGCCATTCAACAGCACAGGTGTTTTTCAAGACTTCTTTACTGTCAAAATATGTATGGCCGATCACAGACAGTGCAGAATATGTATAACACGTTTTCAAAAGCAGTGGTGTTGTGTTGATAATGAGCAGATGGTCACAAAGCTGATTTGCCAGAGAGAATAACAGCAATAATGCTATGTGCAGTTTAATCCTCCCTATCGAGCTGACATTTACAGCTCGAATTAAGTAATATGACAAAACCCTTCCAAAACACAAGTGAACGAGAACGTCAAAAATGTAACACGGTTGTGAAATAAATGCTTGTTTTGTTTCTCTGTGGGTGAATCATTTCCATTCACTGTTTTCAAAGTGATGCTTGACTGATAATACAGCACTATTTAACACCCACGCAACCCCAGGCAGCTCGACGGACAGACAACAGCATCAGAGAGCCACTGAAATGCTAATGCTAACTTACTCAGACCTGTTTGTGAGGATCAAAGGCGGATAGATGACGACAACCGCTGTCGCCAGATTGTGCGAGGGTCATGCAGCGAGCAGAGCACGCGGGGAGGGGGAGGGGGAGGGAGAGCGGGGGCGTCTCAGCCACGGGACAGGCACCGGGAACAGTGTCAGGGCGATGATGATTCACCCGCCCAGGGCCAGAGGTGGCAGTGGTATCGGGAGTGAGGGGAGAAGGCAGAGACGATTGATATGTGTTCTGAGTCATCTCTGTGAGCTGAGACGGACAAGAATTGCAGGGCCAAAATCATGTGTGTGTGTGATGCCATGTGTGACTCTTACACTAATGTCAAGAGGAGAGCAATAATCGACATTACCCCATGAATACAATACAAGGCAGTGAGCTTATAGGAATAATTAAATAGCAAAAAGTACATTTTAAAGTAGAAGTTTGTTTGTTATTATTTAATTTATTTAATTTCATTTAGGGTATTTTGAAGCGTGTGCAGACTGGAATATCTCCCGTGGTCACCTGCTATGCCTGAATTCTACAAAACTGCATTTCAAACAGAGCCGCACAAATTTCCACTAAGCTTCAGCACATGCTACAATCCTTCTCCTCCTCGGCTTCCACCACCAGGGTCTCGGTCCCAGTGAGATTTCACTTTCATGATCTCCATTCAAATTCAAAATCCATCCTGCATAATACATAAAGCAATATTTCTTCCAACAAAACTCTAATAAAGAGGGACCCTTCTGTCACTACAGTGCTTTGCTGAAGTATTGATACCCCAGGGACTGTTGCACTTTGTCACATTACAACCCTAAACCAGATAATATTTAATTGTATATGAAAGACCACTCTAAGTGACAAACTTAGAGTGAAACTTTGTGAAGTGATTTTATTATCAAATAAAAATTATCAAAATATGTTGTAGAATCACCTTTTCTTCTGTCTTTTAGGGTCTTCAGGATGTCTCTTTGCACATCAAGAGACTCATCACAACTTTGGATCAGCTTTTTCAGGCAGAAAAGTTAAAACGAGAGGACCAACCTCACTCAGCAAATCAGCTTTCAGCAAATAAATACATAATGGCGTGGTCTAATTGGTTCACAAAATGTCATTTGTACAAGATTCTTTATGAAACAAAAAAGTTATGAACACCAACTTTAATGTAGAATCTCTCATCATGCAGAGTTTCATGACACGCCAAAGCTTCTCAAGATCCATCCACCACCACTTCAACTCCACAACATGATACTGCCACCCCCAGGTTTGACTCTAGGAACGGTGTAATATTATGAGCTGTGTTAAGGTTTCTGTCATGCATTGTGTTTTTCATTGAGTTCATTTTGTTCTCATCTGATCTTCTTTCACATGAAGGATGTCTCCCTCACATCGCTTCTTGCGGCTTAATTTCAACACAGGCTTTCAATTTTCCATTGTTCCATAAAGGCCAGATGTGTATAGTGCATGACACACATGGCCTCATTTATCAAGTGTTTCAGTGCAAAAGTGATTAGCACCCCTTATAATTGGTTTAACTCATTAATCATCCACATATTCTATGTAAGGAAACCGGAGAAATTGCACACGCTACATTACTTGCAACCCGCAGTTTAGCACCTGAATTGATAAATGAGGCCCTTAGTTTTCCCTGTGGACAGATTCTCCCACCTCAGCTGTGGATGTCTGCAGCTCCTCCAGAGTTACCATGGGCCTCTTTTGTGCATCACTGATATTTGGCTTGTTTGAGCATTGTCTGCTTGTCCCCATGGTTACAACTTTTCTTAATGCCACATGATGGAACATTCCCCCATCACGGTTACGCTGCATAAATACTTAAATAAAACAAAAACGTAGTAGTATCAGATGAATTTTGTTTTAAAAAATATAAATAAATATAAGAAAGTGAAGTAAAAATGCCACTTGTAAATTGTAATTGGTTATTTTCCCTATAATTACTTCGAGCTTTGCTTTGATGAGGAACCTGATTATCCAATACAGGCGAGGGCGCGATGCAGAAAAACGTCTCAAGGCCGCTTCCATATTCATTTCCAAAACACCCCGAGTTGAATTGAAAAATATGTGCAATTGATTTAATGTTTAGCGTAGCGATCAATGCCAGTCATCGCTCCATCTTCCAGCCTCTAAGGATGGCTCTGTCTGAATAGATTTGCCTAAAGAAAAGGAAAATAAAAAATATGAATTCCAATGAGCTGAAAGGTTATTATTGAATTTTTGCCAAGCGCAGAACAAAAATAAATGCTTTTTTTTTTTTGAGCTGCAGAAGTTTTTAAAGAGGAAATAGAAGATTGAGATTGTCCGGTATCATTTGATTCAGAGGCTCATCCTTAGAGACCCACTTCTTGTGTGGCAGAATGGGCTGGCACAATAACAGTGGTATTCACAATGGGCACTTGAAGGCTGAGTGGAAGGTGTGTATGTGGAGAGAGACTTGGCAGGGGATAGACAGGCAGCCAAGACAGACAAAGCAGAAGAATCACTGAATAACAAGAAGTTAGCCTACGACTCAGACAGAATTAACAATAGCTCATGATGAATTGAACCTGGAGCAAGACAAAGCCAAAGTCTTGACAAGGTAAAAAAAATGAAATAAAACTTCCCCAAATCTAAATTGCCTGAAAAACTATGCACCGCAGCACCAGTAAATTAGTTGATTAATAAGCAGGTTTAAAAAATATTTGTAAAATGGAAAATGATTGTAACAAATGGCCCTCTGACAGGTGTGTACACTGATATCAATTAAAATGTCTTAAATTGAAGAAAAGGTCTGTCACGAACGATAACTCATATTGACATTTTTACTTTTTGACAATTATTGCAATCATTTTGAAACTGCTTAATGCCACTGTACAAAAAGCAGGATCCTCCCAGTCCCTTTTCACAATGAATCATTTTAATTTAAAAGCATGCAGAATAATATTAATATTTAGGCATGTTGAACCTCCCACAGCTAAAACTTTACTGATTTAGAAAAGAAAACGGCGAAACATCTCTCTAATATAACAAAGAAAATGTAAAGATGACAAATATTAACAACCAAAATATAGTTTTGTTCATAGGTTATTGAACTAAGTCATTATAGTAATTAACATACCGTTGTTAGATAAACTAAACTGGTTCAGTCCCTTTCTGAGGTCATTTTGATGGTTATTTACTGACTATTAAGTATTTATTATTAACTATTAACTATATATTTTTCTTTTCTACCATTCACTGTCAAATTTGTTTTTTAGTTTAGTTTATTTCAAGAATACTAAGAAAAAAATAACACTGGTCGTAAGATAAGATAAGATAAGATAAGATAGACTTTATTGAGCTGGCATGGATAGAAGAAGAAAAAAAATTTGCAAAGAAAGAAGTGTGCAAACATGTAAGAACACTGACAGTAAAACAAAGAATATTCACTGAGTGGGATGAAGTAATAATTAGCGTGCCATCATGTGCAGGGCGCTTGTCAGGACGTATATCTGCATACTGTATATCTATATCTGCAGCTCCCACGCAAAGAGCAATAAGCTAATTAGGGTAAATCCTATAGAATATGAAATAAGGATAGTTTATCGGGGGCCAAAAAATAGATTGATAGTAGTTTTAACTATTAGAGAGAAAAGTCAGAGTCTGTTATTATCGTGAAAATATTGTGACTCATCGACAACTCAGCTCAGTCTGTTTAGTGTATACAGCGCATTGGAGGCTAATCAAAACAGAGCAGAACAAGGTGCAAAGTTAAGTAAAGATTGCACATGGCATCCTCAAATTAAAATGGAGAACAATGATAAAAAATGAAAGAGAAATAACTAAGATTACTATGTTTATTAAACTTGAAAAACAGACAAAATGACATAAAATAATATTAAAAATTGTCAGAAACAAATTTGTCATCACTATAACGACAATGACTTTCATGTTCGACAAAAGCAATTGTATTACTCAGATATTGAAAGCAGATGGGTCTGATGAATGTTGATGAAGCAACGGTTATTTTTACTTTGAGGGATCAAAACGTGGGTTTATAGTTAATTGTAAAATGCAAGGTTTGGAATAAATGGGAAATAGTCTCCAGATTCTAAATCATGGCAGATCGTTCCACATTCCTGTATATGTCTATAATAAAAAACGTAATGCTATTATTTGAAGCCATGATAGCAGAAAGTACATATTATATCCTGCATTGACTATATTTTTTGTCTTTTTGCACAGTCTGAGTGATACTTTCTATGCCAAATGAGACATGTAAATTTCCCCACTGTGAGATCAATAAAGCTTATCTTATCTCATCTTACATATTACAGGTTTGAATAGGTTTGACCTATTTTGGTGGAATTAATTCTGATCTAACATTCCGAGGATTTGCCATTAATCACAGTGAGGAAGTCACATTTCAATCTAAAAATATTAAATTGTGATCAAATGTGTGAAATTCTTGGGTTTCATTAAACTGGCTAGTAGGGGGCGAATGAGCAGAGGTGGGACAACTCCCATTGAAAACTATGTAAATTGTGTCTGTTTTGGAATCAAAATGTTCTCATCCTGTGCGGTGTACAGTTGTTGTAAAAGTCTATAAGGGGGACACTCAATAATAAGGGAATGCTGAAAAAGATTTCTCAAAAGAGTCTTGATTCCTGGCAATAAAAAAATAAAAAACAGAAAAAAGTGCTGCGTTTCATTCGGGTGGCCTGCAGGGGGCACTTACAGTATCTGGGAACGCCTTGATCCAACTCGCCCGCCTCATTCGAGTGATTTTTTCAAAGTGTCCTCTTTTATATGAGATCACAGTTGGAACACGGAAGAAACTCTTGTCTTTCTCTCTATTTGCGCAGTTGCTACAAGCGTACACCGCATTTTGACAGCGCTTCTTCTTCTGCTATTTCTCCGTGTATATACCCGACAGACTGCACCGCCAGGATACGTCACGTCCTATCCTACGTTTGTTATTAGCGCCACTGCCCTGACGTCATATGAAACCCAAGAATTTGAAATGTAGTAGTGTTAGGGTGCATATAGACACAGATGAAACAAATGGAGGCGGGGCAAACAATCACCCCAGGGGAACGGGACTGGACGTAAAACTAAAACACACACACACAAAAATCTGCAAAACAGCGAGGTGGCGAAAGTTGAGTTATAACGTACACATCATCACTTACATCTGTGTCGGGACCTTTATCGGCTCCAGGACACGAGAAGGTGACGAACTCGTGGCATCTCTTGTGGACCACAAAACAGCAAACTGGAAGTAACAAAGAAAGAGAGAGAAAAACATATATGAATTCATGACAGGTTAAAACGAGGCACTGCTGTATTATGCAGGTTTATGATGGATAGAGAAACTCAGAAAAAAGGTCATTTCAAGGCAGGAGAGATGAACACATTATCATCAATCATTCTCAAAGTGAACTGACAAGACTTTGAGCGGCGTAGATGCAAACGCAGACAGACACATGCACGCCCACGCTCACCCACACAAAAATCTATCTCCAATATCACAGTCATGAAGAAGTCAGCTTTGTGCAATTTGCTACAAACTGCTTTTATTATTCTAATTGTTTTCTTTTTCGGTCTTGATACAATCTGTCCGATGGGCTCATAGTCATGCCAGCTGCTCATTTATGCACGCACTTGCTATTGTCTTGGATTTCACCAGCGATTTCATAGTTGCCAGACAATCTGACCACCATTAATTCAACAAGTTGTGGGAGTTTGCAGAGATGGCCAAAAAACAGCAGGGGCCCAACTGCACATGCAAAAGACTGTGGGCTAAATAATGTCACTGGCTTCTTTAGTAATTTCTTCAAAACATATTCAGGGTTAACAATGCAAAAAATATGATAATTGATAATAAAATCAGACACTTAAACCTTCAGCTGCTTTAATGTATGAAGTTCTTTGAAATGTATGAAGTTCTTTGAAATTTTCAGCAACAAATTCTAGGGACTCTTAAAAATAGATTTTCACGTCACTTCTGAACTCAGACATGGTTCGAGAAGAATAGGAGAGAATGTGAATTCCTTTTTTCAAACATGTTCACAGAAGCTAGTGCTACCTTGAAATGAAATTTGTGATGTTTTCAATCTCACAAACTCTCACAAACTTTGTAGTACAACGCAAGCTTTCAGGTCTAGAACTTTCAAGAAAAATCATTAAGGGATCAGCACTCAGCCCAGAGGTGTTTTTTAATTCAAAGATAAATTACTCAAAAATCATTATTATTTCTCAAACTTAAGCTAAGTCTCAAAATGGTTTAAATTATTTAGAAATGTTATTTTGCACAACAGGGCACCGTTAATTATTAATAATGTCTGCAATGTATCAAGGGGTTGCTAATCTAGGCACTGGTTCGACATGCCACCCACAACCTGGGACCAAAATATTATCTTGCATAAATAGAAACAAAATATCAGCTAAGTCTGGGCGATCAATCAAATTAATTCAATTGATAACATTTTTAGATGAGATTTAAAGCAGTTTCCAGAAAAGGCAGGACTTATTTTTGAGATGTGTTTGTACTAAATCGTAAATGATTATTAAGAGAAAAAGCAGTTTTAGGGAAAAATCACCCAGCTCTAATTCTTATAACAGCAGTCTTCAGTGACTTCTTTCAAATGTATTCAAAATCATACTCCAAAAGGTTTTTCACCATATCACTCAGCCCTCAGCATAACTAAATGTGTGCTTGTTGTTTAAGACTTATGTCCTTTTGGATGTCCACAATTATGAAATATTTTGTTTGAAAAGGAGAGAGTTGAGCCATTATTTCTGACAAATGAAGTGACAGCAACAGTCTTTCCCTTTCATGATTCATCCGCAGACCTCCCACTCCAATGTTCCTTTTGGTAAATCCCAACTCAGCACTCACCCACAGATCCTTCCCGTTTGTCAGTGTACATTCATTGAAGTTTTTCTCCCTTATAGCCCATTAATCATGCTTGAATTGACGTAAAATATTAAATCCCTCCTTGTCCCTCATTCGCCCACCCGGCCGCAGACCTCATAATGTGTCAGCTGCTGCTATGGCAATCGCTCTCAGCACTCCCAGTTTAATGTTTAATGTAGTGAGGTGAAAGATCTACAGCTAACCAACAATTCATATATTCTTTGTTGGACACAAGAATATGGAAGTAAGTAATCTTTATTATATAGCGCTTTTCGCAGACCAGAGTCACAAAGCGCTTTATAACTGTTGTGGCCAGAGATGGGAGTGGGGTCGCCAGTACACAGGGGGCGCATGCCTACCCTATTGTGAAAATGTGCACTTTATTGTCCCCATAGGGAAATTTGTCCTCTACATTTGACCCATCCTGGCGTACGTCAGGAGAAGTGGTCACCGTAGTACAGCGCCCGTAAACCCATCACCCATGCTCGGTTTGGTTAGGACTACCTGGAGGATTTTACACATTGAGCATATTTTTAGTGGTAGGAGGAAACCTAGGCAGACACGGGGAGAACATGCAAATTCCACTCAGAAAGGCCCTGTTCCGACCGAGATGCGAAACCAGGACCTCGCCTCCATGCGAGAGTGCTATCCACTTAGCCACCGTACCGCCCTATTGTGCATGTTTTTAGTGGTAGGGAACACCGGAGCACCCAGAGGAAACCGGATCAGACTGGGGGAAAACATGCAAACTCCTCACAAAAAAGGCCTGCAGGTAGAATCGAACCCAGGACAAGCGCTAACCACTACCCCACCGTGCTGCCCAATAATTTGAGGCAATCCTTCAAGCATTTTTTTTGCAAAGAAATTTGCTGACGTTGTCTCTTTGTAAATGTCTATTAAGTGTAAAACAGAGCATGAAAACAGTTTAATTAGTGTTCTGGGCGAAGTCTCTATGCCTGCTTTAACTCCGGCAGCAGCAGGAGTGAACTACTGACACACTGCAGCATCTGGGATATTATGTATGATTAATTACTACGGGCTTCATCTCCACAGCATAATTACATAAGTATGGAGATAAGGGGCTTGGTTCACTCGAAACTCAAAGTTACTCTGTTAGGTTTGCAGTGTGCCTACAATATGGGAATGTAAAGCAGTGTGAATGAGGCTATAAACATGAAAGTAAATGATCAAACCCCTCCTCCCCATCTGTGTGTGCATGTTTGTTTGGAAGTGGGTGTATGGTTCTTGGTTGAGCCCCGTCTTGGGGTATCCTCTATATGTGTACTAATACATATTTTATTTGTATCTATTTTATGTCAATGAAAATATGTTCTACACTTTTGATGCCCTTTGTGCCTTTGATTTTGAATAATTCTGAAAATTCTCGATAAAGTTTGCGCTGCGTATGGCCGCCTCGGTTTCTCTTTAGTTTCTCAACTTTCATAGCGTCTCTGCCTGCTCCTACACCCATGAGGAGCTACTGAACATTAAAACCTAATAACTCTTTCTAATTTAGAAAATGCTATACTTTAGAAATGTTTTAGAATGTTTTATTATGCCTAATTCTTCTCTATTCTGACTTGCTTGCACTGAGAGCCAAAGCAATTTCTTAGTCTGTGACTTTACTTACATGGCAATAAAAAATCTTCTGATTCTGATTCAGAAAAAAAGAGTAAATTATCAAAATGACTACACATAGATATTAGTTTTTATTATGGCCAAAACGGCATATCACAATTTCTCTTTAAGCTTATAAAAAAATAGTTTTTTTGAGAAGTCCACATCCTGGGCAGAAGGTAATTCACTGCGTTTAGGAATAAATATTTGTACAAATTGATAACAGCAATCATTTTAAATCCCACTTATACCTGATTAATAGACTTTACCAACACTGAGGCAGACTTCAGAGATTAATTGAGAAAATCGTAATTAGTAATCTCCTAATGTTACAAAGACATTACTCAAACATTGGATAAAACCAAACCAACGCCTTCTCATGACGTTGGTGATGGGTCGTTTCGAAGTGTTAATAAACAGACATGATAGTGTGGAGCTGAGGAATATCACAGGGCAGCGGGAGCCTGGACACCTGCAGGGACAATCCGATGCACACCAGGTCCAGAACACCACACAAAAGAGAAGCAACATCTGAGTTTATCTGCAGCTTAGAGCCGTGAGACCGAGTAAAGCGGGCTGCAGCAGGTTTAAGGGCCATGGGTACCAGAGGCAGCAAGCAACTAAGTCTTTTTACTTTACTTTTGGTGACAACTTCTTACTATTCATGTTTAGGCCCAAATAGCTGGACTTTCTACTCCTTAAATTTTAAAATGACTAGTTACTTTGCAGATGGCAACGTGACGTGAAAAAGTGATTAGCTATGCTTAGTTCACTGGTTCACTAATTGTTGTGCTTAATCATGCTTCTAAGTTCAGACTGTACAGCTTAAGTTCTAAATGTTTTGTCATATTTTATTCTTTATACTTTTTTCTAAAAAGAGCTGGTACTGATACTTTCACTTAAAGCAAAGTAATGTACTATTTTCATTTAGAATTTCATCTATATAATAAATATAAAATATTTGGTCAATATGTACAAATCACATTTGACGTTTAATGGACAAAAGATTAATTAAAAAAACATAGTCCATAGGGCTGGGCGATTAATCGATTTTAATCATTAATTCGAGTTTTACGTTTAGGGCGATTTCTTTTTTTTAAAATTCGATTTTTATTTTCTCCAGCGCAGAACTACAGCGCTAACGCGCTAACCGCGGGTCTATGGTGTTGAGCAGTCATTTTGAAGATAACCTAATGCTAACAGTCTCCCTCTGGCCTGATGCTCGCTCTCACAGTTGGTGCTGTTGCAATAACACTTCAAACGTTCAAGAATCAGACTTTATTTAATCGCCAAAACACACACACACACGCACGCAGGCTCCGGTCGCTATGTTCGTACGCCATGTTCGTACGCCACATCTTTCACGCTCTCTCACGCTCGTTATTCCAAAGCGCACTCCCGTGTCCGTGGCGCGCACACACTCGTGTCCCACTGAGCCGCTGCACTTTGGGGAAAGACACGTCTCACACATTGCTCTCATTGCTCTGATACAAACAACGTGTTCCCCGCTGTCTGTTAGCTACAGTAGCTGCTAGCTACAGCATCAGAATGTAAACAGGAAGCTCGCACAATGCGGGAGTCACTGAAGTTAGTATTAGCGCCACCAGCTGGACCGAGCGTTGTACTACAGCACAGTTACTCAGGCACAGTTGAAAGAACAAGCATGAAAACCCGAGGAGGCTTTTGGAAAAGACTGTCTGTTACAACATTTCTATTTTGAGTAATCAGTGCATGTGTGTGCAATGCATGTGTTTAATAGGATTGATATATTTGCGATGGGCCTTGTTTGTGTGATTTAAGTTATTTTGAAGGTGCATAGTGTCATTGTAAGTGAAGTTATTATAAAACTGTTAAGCTACATTTTCACTGTTTACAATGGCAGAGCCATCTCGTTTACAAGCATGTTTTAAGGCTTAATTCCTGTTACACTTATGCTCCATGGGGATTTAGATTAAACTGCATAAAGGAAAATATATTTCTTTGTCAGTTGTAGTTTGTTTTTAAATAGAAAAAAAATAAATCGATTAAAATCGAAAATTGGATTTGGTGTGAAAAAATCAGAGATTTTTTTTTTTTGCCATATCGCCCAGCCCTAATAGTCCATAATATTCATGTTTACTATTATTATTTTCAAGCAGGTTATCCAATCAGAACAAGGCTCTCATTTGGCTTGGCAGTTAGTTTGTGAGGTGAAATACAGCTGTTCTTGGCTCTATTACCTATTAAAATAATTGTAGTATATCTTTTAGGATTCTCAAGTCCATCTGGTTCACAATCAGCAGCTACCTGCCAGGTATAGGAAGACACAAGGACTCGAAGATCAAATGAATATTATCCCGAGAATCCTGCTTTCCGCAAGTTCTCAGAAATGTATTTTGAACTTTTTAACAAGCATGCAGAATCCACTATTTGCAAGCCACTGTTGAAGTCAGATAATTGAGCATATTTTTGCGTTTCAGATGGCAAGTCTCAGTCTCATCGCTGCTATTTTACACCGATACAGCGTTGCTATATCAAACAAGCTTTCATTGAACTTATATTATAATAGCCATGCAAACCGCTGCTCTTTTGGAAGAAGATTCTGCCTTTTCGAGGAGTGGGGAGAGGAGGGGCTCAAAGGGCATGGGTGGGGGAGGTGTATTGTCCGCCCCTGGTTATTTTTAGGCGTCATTCTGGCCAAAGCGAGAACAGTGTGTTCTGATGCCCAGCGTGGAACAGAAACAAGGGAAGACATTTCCCCCTCCACCTGGCCACACGGGCGCTATAAATATATCACACACACACACACACATGGGTGCACATGGGCCACATATGACGCCAGCGTTGGTGAATGATGAATGAAAAGCAGTACTACACACAAAGGGCCATGGACTGTGTGGTGGAAAGAGCTGGAAGATTGCCTTCCGAAAAGAATGGTATACATTTGAGACCGTGTGTCAATTTCTCGTCAAATTTTCATGAAGTGAAGAGGTCAAACTCAAAGAAACCATACCTGTCTGTTGTTTACCATCGGGGCCTCTGTTTGTAA
This sequence comes from Knipowitschia caucasica, assembly GCA_964034765.1. Lineage (NCBI taxonomy): Eukaryota > Metazoa > Chordata > Actinopteri > Gobiiformes > Gobiidae > Knipowitschia > Knipowitschia caucasica. The sequence goes on from OZ035840.1 coordinate 18,562,665, forward strand.
ACTTGAATGCTACTCAGTTTTGTGTGAGTGAAATCCAGATAGAAGGAGTTCAGTACAATGGCAGCTTTTCACAACAGCCACTTACGGCTGCCTGCTAAATCATGGTTCCCATGGTGATAGAAAACAAAGATATGGCAACATAAAAATCAACACAAACTTTCTTCACCTCTGTCTGTTCAAGCGTCCTGCACAGGAGACCATAAGCCTCAAGGGGGCGCCAGCTTTGAGGCAGTTGACAAAAGTTGCGCCTAGTAATCTGAGCATTATATACGTAAATTAATTTGTCAAAGTTAGGTACTCTAGCTTTAAAGATATACATACGCAACTTTCCTGTTTTTTGCTCAAGTGCCTCTAAATATTTTGTATGGAATGTTCCGCAGCACGGTATTAAACTTCCCATGATCTACATTGCGGACAATACAGTGACTTCATAAGCGACACTGTGGCACTTGTTGTGCTTCACAGCAAGAAGGTCGTAGGTACGATTCCACCTACAGGTGAGGCCAAATGGGTATATGCATGTTCTCCCTGTGTCTGTGTAGGTTTCCTCCGGTTGCTTCGGTTTCTACACCACTAAAAACATAGACAATAGTTGAAGGTGAATGGCTGTTTGTTTGTGAGTGTGACAGCGTTGCAAATTAGCCCTACAATCTGGTGGGGTGTGTTAACATGCTCTGTCCCAACCAAATACAAAAAAAAAAAGATAATGCAAAGAGGTGACCTAACCCACTGCAAGAATTCAAATAAAACATATATAATAAAATAACATTTTATACATTCCAAAGCAAATGCATAATAGGTTATTTTGTTAAGTACATTTACACAAGAAAAGTAGGACAATGTTGGTTTGGGAACAGATCAAAGCGTCATGCTTCAGATACAATTCATTGAAAGGATAAACAGCACCAATGCCATGTAACATTGATGTGCTGCATGAGTCTACTTTAATCATCATCAGTGAAACCTTATTTATGACAGCCACTTTTGGATCCTAAGTAAAAATACCACAAAGCACAGCATTGCAGTGACCTCTGATCTTGATTACGAGTGAGTGGCAGATCAGAGATTTCTAAAGCTGCAGGTCACGACCGGCACTTCTCCAGAGACCAGAGCGGACAGACAGATCTCAGCAAAAGTGATGGGATGCCGTGAAAGCTACAAAAACTGTTTATTTTAGGGACTGAGAGGGATTTCTAAATATGTAACATAAGTATTTCATTCAAGTTCAACTAATTACTATATGCAGGGAAAATAGTTTTTCAAAAAGATATTATAAAATATCTTGATTCTCATAACAGCATTCCCTGAGTGGATTGTACTTTTTTGAGAATATCTAATCTATTTTGGAAGTACTATTAATTGCTTCCGTATAAATTTGCCAGATTGTTTTTATCTATCTGCCTGAGCTGTATTTACTGTAAGTCATTATTTTCAAATCTGTGTTACGGGGCCAGCAGTCGAGCCATGCCGAGACTTTCCTTTATGCGCACATACACTTCCTCCAGTGCATCTGGGGGAATCCTGATATGTTGCCAGGCCAGCTGAGAGACTAAGTCCCTCCAGCATGTCCTGGGTCTTCTCCGGGGACACCTCCCCAGGTAGGCGGCCAGGAGGAATCCAAAACAGATACTGAAGCCACCTCAACTGTCTCCTCTTGATGTGGAGAAGCAGCTACTCTACTCCGAGCTCCTCCCGTGTGACCATAGGTGACTATAGTGACCATAGGTAACATTACAATGAATGAACTGTGAATGGAAGAGTGATGCTTTTATCCTTGAACATGAACGGCCAGAGTTAAAGGTCACTTGCTGCACTATGCCATGATCATGTGTATTATTTAAAAACACATGATGAGGAATACAGCTGTGTAAATGGATTCTTTTGTGGTATGTGTGATGTATGGTGCTGCTTACATACAGATGGAGACAATGAGCAAACACCACCTTCAACAGTATTGTTTTGTGAACGACATGTGCACATTGGATGTAATAAACACAAGGCAAGAACTGCTGGTGTGTGTTGGACTAAAACATTACAATGTAGTATTTTGACAATGTAGCCAAAAGTTCCCAAAATCTTTATTTGTGTCTAAGAATTTCCATAAAGCTCAAGCTGGAAAAACTGGAGGGATGTTTACATTTTTATGCATATAGGAGAAATTATGCAATGCATGAACGCGTGAGAACGAGGGGAACGCTCACAGAATGGAAGATAAATGCCACAGGGGACTTTGTGAAAGCGTCTCACAGTCAAACAATGAAAAAACAAGAAGAAAACTGCTGTTGTTTTCGTTAGTTCAAGACTGTGGCACTAAAGCTTTATAGTGTATGATTTACATTTTCAGAGTCAGATAAGAAGCTTTATGGACTTCACCACCACATGGGCATTTACAGAATATGCTCCTGGTTTGGTGAAAAAAAACAATCAAAAAAACGATAAGATTTGGTGAATAATGTTTTTTATTGCCTTGCCACAATATGTGAACATTGTAAATGGGATAATCATTTTAAAACCTGTTTTTTGTCCATACAACTCACCCATAACCCCATGTACTGTTTCCTTCAGGGTATGAATTGTGTTTGTATTAAAAAAAGCATCTGCAGGAGACTGGATCAATTATCCCTAACTCCAGGTGGGAGTGACACTGGGGAATACTGGTCTAATGAATAAACATGAATCCTCACACACATCCCAACTTATACATTAGTGTAATAGTATTCTCCAGTTTGTTTCAAATAATTGCTGCTGCTTATGCATAAACTGTGATATCCTTGATTTCTATTCTCAAAAAGAAGGTCCTGGGTTCAACTCCCAGGTGGCATACGGCCTATCTGGGTGGAATTTGCATTTTCTCCCCTTGTCTGCGTATGTTTCCTCAAAGTACTCCCGTTTCCCAACCACTAATAACATGTACAATGGGACTACTATACGGGCTTCTACTCTTCATAAAATAATGAAAATGTTTTCAGACTGAAAAGAAACATATAATCTTTCAGTTAATTTCAAACTCTAGTAAAAGTTAAACACAGCAGTTGCAGTTGGCCAACTTTGTATAAGTCAGGCGCCAACTGGTGGCCATTCCAGCCATTACAGTCTCTGGCAAAGAAATTGGCTCCAGCGCCCACATTGCATTTAAGATTTAGGTTGAGCTGTTGAGCTGAGAGATGCCAAAAACAAACTCTGAGGGGGGCAGGGGATTATATACTTTTATCACCATAAAAGTATACGGCAGTGTTAACGAGTTTTGTTCCCTGACAAAGGCAAGTATTTACCTTAACAATAATCTTCATTAGAAAGCCTCATCGATTTTGCGGCCGTTTCCTATAGATGCACATAAGTAAGTAAGTCGTTTGGCATTTCAGGATACTTACATAAGAACGAATGGGAAAATCTACTTGAGAAGTCGACAAATTCATCCTGGACCAAAATAGCTGGATGTCAGATAGTGTACACTATTTTGTGGCTAACAGAATGACACAGTAGTTTAGTTGTGATATATGCGCTGTACCTGACAAGTCTCCAGAGCTGAGGCTGAGACGCACAAATCACAGTGAATTTCAGAAGAAACATGAATCATCGTTATTTCTGCAGACTCACACGACTCGAGGCATACTATTTTCTCTTAATTACTATGAGTAATCCAAAAATGAATAACTAACAGATTACAGAGAAAAATAATTGATAGATTCATTATAACAGTTAGAAAAAGGTCTGATGTTGTGGGAGGATACGTAGTAAGGCAAATTGGATGAGACAGGGGATATAGAAAAAGCAAAGAATAAGCTGCATAATGCACTCTGGGAGTTCAATGGGGCCGCTGAGAATTCACAGATCTTTTGAATAGAGGCTTTCGTTGCATATGGAAATATCAGCTTTGTTGCTGTCTGCAAGAAATGTTGCACAGATTACTGAATAATCATGGTGCGTTTCATTGTAAAGAATACAGCTAATGCCTGAATTTAAATTATTATTCAGTTTGTATTGCATTGACGCTTTTGATTGAACCCATTAGATCTTTTGTAAACAGCAGTCTTTATACGGAAGGCCACATGAATTCCAAATAGGTATTAAGAAGGACTAAAAGAGAAGTGGTAAGCAAGTTCCACTTAACGTCAAAGGATTAGAGTACATCCAGTTAAAACATATCACATTGTTCAATTTACTTATTCCTCACTGCTCTGACGAAGACTCTGGTAACGCGTCGGTCATTAAAAAGAACACAGTTTTCAGAGTGCCTCCTTCTCCATTTTTTTTTTTGCATACCAGTCTCCAACCCTTGAGTCGGATGAGCACCTGTAAGTGTTTTTACTTTTGTTTGATCCAGTGCAGCACTCCTGCAACCCCTTCACTCAATTACTTATTGCACATTTTATTGATTTTGTTTCACCTGGATAAAAACGACCCGGAGCATAGTGCTTGTAAATATGCCCAACGAGTTTACAGCAAACTATTTTAATCACAATCAAAACCTCTCATCACAATGTCAGTATCAAAGAAAGCCAGTCATTAATAATAATAATAATTTTAAAAGTGCTTCGGTTTTATACAGGACTTTTCATGACACAGTGGTCATGAACTACTAATGTAGCCACAGCTGCCCTGGGGCACGCTGACAAGAAGCGGGGCAACCAGTATGTGCCATCGGCCCCTCTGACCACCACCAGCCATTCACACACCAGACTCATTCTAGGCAAAGCACAATCACATTTGTATTAAGCTTGAATCACCTGCTACATCAGCTTTAACTTTTTACAAAATAATACGCAATGGATGTCCACAATCTTTAGATAAATGTATAATTAAAACATAACGTTGCTTATATTTTAAAAGTTCCCTTTAGAACAAGTTCAGTGATCCCAAGAGTAAGTGCAGCTGACAGAATCCTGTACCTGTGTCACACTAAATAACTCATGACCTTTACTGCAGACAGGCCCATACGTCACTAAAACACACACAGATGAGACCCTATGCTCATCTGAAACTATAGCCGTGGCCGGGGGGGGGGGGGGGGGGGGGGGGGGGGGGGGGGGATAATTGGAGAGATAATACATGGACAGCCACATTTAGCATTGACTTTTGAATGTTTTATGCGGTCTCCTTCATATATTTTAGAAACTACTTCATAATTTACATTGATCTTCGTAGAAAAAGGTAAAAACAAGGCATTGAAGAAAGGGAAAATACAGATAAATAATGATTTGGGTAACTCCATTAGGGTTTTATATATTTTTGGGTCATTATTTGAAAGTATGAGAGACCATGAGTTGCCCAATTGATGACGTCAATAATAAGTCCAAAAGTTCAGATTTGATATTTAACATGCTATGGGGCAAGTATGGGATCTTCAGCATTATCAAATCTTAATTCAACCAAATTCTGAGAAAGCTACATGTACCGTCAGGATCAGTAAGACCCACCAAGGGCGTCAAACTCATTTTGGTCAGGGGGCCCAATGCATACAAAGAAAGCAGGTTGGGGACCATATGTTTAGTTTCAACCTCTACTTTTGGACTCCAGTGTTTTTTGTGTGGAAAGTTTGTTTAAAGCTCATCTTTTGGATCTGTTTTTGTTTTGTTTTTATCATTATGGAGGTATTTTGACCAATTCATTAACATGCGTTTGGATCATAGACTGTAAATATTAACGGACGTAGTCACGCCAATCTCCGCCGTTCAAACAAATGGGCCAAAAAATTGTGCATCTGCGCATGCGTCAGCCGGCGCAAGCTCCATTTATTTGAACGAGAGACTTCAAAAATTCACAGCAAGTAAACTAGAGTGGACCAAAAAAATCCACCCCCCTCAGCATTGACACACATGTGGAATGGAGCTTCGGGCCAAGAGCCAACTTCTGGTCCATCCTGTAAAGACGTTTTCGAGAGGTCTGCCAATGCTATATGTTAGCATTGGCTAATTCTTATATTGGCCCGGGGTGGTGATGCAAGCATGTAAGCGCACGTCATTTTGGCCACTTTTGAGCCGGGACCCGCCCCCACTGGTTTGGATATTCTATTATATTTGTTTTACTATGGTAACAGCTGGAGCCCGTGCCCACACCAGAATCCTTTTTTATAGATTTGATTGTGTGCAGGAGTTGGAGCACATCGGAACACAATAGGTCTTTTGCAGAGATGATGGTGCTGGTTGTTTCTCCTCTCCTCTCCCTGCAGTCGGGTGAATTGACCCACTGGATGTGTCAACAGTTAAACTCACTGTGTCAAACTATTACGCCCCCACCCCTGCCTGCCAGAGCTGGATACGCCGGGTTTCACATGCTGATGCAAAAGACCTGCGCTCAAATGTTAGGATGAACATTTTACCAGTCAATAAAACCACATGTGATGATGAAGCTTCTTTGGTTTGACATGCACTGATTTGTGATACAAGCGTTGATGTTTGTCTTTTGCTACCTTTTAATACTCTTAGCTCACACATGTAAAAAATTGAAAGATTGATAAATCGCAATATTAATTTTGACCAAACTAAATTTTGGAGAAAGGCATTTTAACATTTACAGCAAAAGAGGTTGAAAAGTAAAGGCAAAACAGTAAAAAAAAGTACAACAGTTGGAATAAGACAGGCCTTTTTCATGTGCCTTTTTTTTATTGCACTTCTTTTCATACATGTTTGTTTGTCTGTGTGCGAGGTTGACTGCAGACTGTGCTATTAGAGCCAGAGCCGGGACAGCCCCAGTGTTCCCCCTGTGTTATAAACTCTATGCAGAAGAACATGGAGAGGCCCAGAGTAGAGACTGTGTGTGCATCCTGGGAGAAGACAAGCCCTGATAGTAGACTATAAAATGGTTAGAGTTGGCGGATCTCCTCAGACTGTAGCAGACAGAAGCTGTCATCTCGTATCACAAACAGCAATTAGAGGATATGTGAGAGAGCAGGTGTTAACACTTGTCTCTTACATCTTTAATAACTATTTATCTCAAGTGTATTGTCACTTCAGCATCTAGCAAAACCATAGAGCAAATAATAAAGGAATGTGCAAAATACAAATAGGCTATGGATTTGTTATATGCAAAGTTGTTCAGTTTAATTCAGCTGCTACAAAATATGGGTGTAAATAAAGCTCTACTGCATTTCTAATGACAGGGTTACTTGAGACTAGGGGTGGGAACCTCAGGGTACCTCATGATACGATACCATGTGCGATGGAAAGCTCACAATAACAATTATCTCACGATATGACGATGCAGCAATTACCAATATATTGGTCAAAAATATACCTACGATAATATTTTTCCTATATTTATGGCATAAAATAAGTGAAAAAATACACTTTATTTCAAGATAAATGGATAAAGTGTCATGTGTAACATTAAAGTGAACAAGCAAAACTGCCTTTTAACCTGCACATTTTAGTAAAAATCTTACCTAATCTGACTTACATCCGATAAAATAAATATGAACATTCTACAGAAATAGTAGAATGCGTAATGTAGCCATATATTAAGTATCAATACTCAAGCTTAAACATAATTTTTTTTTATTGACAAAAATAAAATGTTTTGAAAAAAAATCGATACTTAGCAAAAGCATATTGATAATCAATTTTGTGAGAAAGTATTACGATACATCACCAAATCAATATATTGTCACACTCCTAGTTGAGACTGTGAAGCGTTGAGGAGTAACCAAAGTTGGATGGCAGATATAGGGCAGGGCGATATGGCCAAACATTATATTACGATGTGAGAAGGAAACATCACAATAACGATCACTCACAAAAATAGCGCTGGGGAAAATCTTCCAAACTGCTTAGTGCTCTCAAAACTGTTTGGCTCTATCACTAGTATTCACACACATATCATTTTGAGCTTATCAGACAGGAAATTTAAAAAGAGAGGATAATCTGCACTCAGCCAATCAGCTCTCAGTTAAAGAAAAACATCTTTTTAGGATAAATACTGCAGGTTGTGGTCTTACAAGACTCTTTCTGTTGGGTCAAACAAGTGGATCTAACACATGTACATTTTGTAAAACTTTACACAAAATCTTAGTGCTGGATAATCATGGATCATTATTATTATTAATGTTGTGCATTACAATCCGCACATGATTTATTTGTATTGTTTCACTGCATGTTGGTTGCGCAGGAGCCAATGGTGTCTGTCCTTTGGGGGAAACTTAACCTCACTACATACAACAGGACCAAGCCCATCAGCAAAACCATGTACAGTATTTGATGTATTGAGAGCTAGCATAACAACATTAAATGTACAATCTCAAATATATCCAATTTTTTCAATATGTTGCTTTTTTGGCTTTCTCGGCTAAAATAGTTCCCAACCCCTGGTCTGCTGCCTCCAGTTAACTTACATTTTTCCAGCTAACCTATCAGACCCTTCCAGGGCTCATGCCGGCTTTCCCTCATAGTCATCTTTGTGTATGTAACCATCTGACTTTGCAGAGAGTAATAAAAAGCTGCTCCTGGGGTCTTTCTTTAAAACAGAACAGTGTGAGTAGTCCAAAAATGAATACCGAGTGAGTGGAAAAGCTTTCATCACCACTAGACAATTCAACACTTAGAATGAAACAAAAGACTTAATTCAATTTCTAAATAAAACCTTGTCAACTCTGAAATTAAACACCACTTGTTTTGCACAATTCGAGCAGTGGCTAAAATAGCACATGCACTCAGTGGTTTTGTAACCCGGCTTTTGTGGGTGCATTAGCATATTTTAATTTGTTTACACAGAGGAGAGCGTGTTTGTGCTGGTAAATATGTGGACAGATGGGTGCTATAAATGGGAGGGAGGTGTTAGGATGAATAAGGGCGGCACAGTGGTCTTTACTGGGTGACCCTCCGAACGCCATGGGGAGGAACAGGAAGAGGGAAGACATGCTTCACAAAACTGGCAGCCCTCACCCTTTCTGTCCCCCAGCATCTTTGTCCTTGTGCAAAAATAGAACGCAAAAAGAAGAAAAGGAGGGATACAGTTGGTGCAGATTGTTCATGCCTTTGTTTGTTTGTGTTGAGTTGCTTTTTGTCTTTATTGTGTTTTTGAATGTGATGTTTAAGCTGGAGTGTGGGTATACTGATTTCATTATGTTATTATTTTATATTATTCATACAATATCTCTGATTGGTTTAAAACACCTGTCACTCACTGGAAGTATACAAACAGAGATTTTTCTAAACTGTTTCCCAAAATGGAAGAAAAATATAGATATTGGTATGTCTATTGCTGTGCATCTTAAGAAGATATTTTAAAAGCCTCAAAAAATGTCCCGATTGAAGAGAATTGTTAACCATTGATAAGATTGTTGGTGAAATGCAAGGCACAATGTAGATTTTAATTGTGAAACAATATGATTCAGAGTTGCACTATTGAAATGATAAAACTCTTCATAACTAATTAGTAAAGTTTGCAGAGGTAAGGCCACCAGGGGGATAATATTTCAAGTTTTCAAGTTTTCAAAAATTCAGGAAAGTACGTGCTTCAAAGGCGGCCCAAGGTTCGATTCCACCCCCGGGCCTTTCTATTTGGGGTTTGCATGTTCTCCCCTTCTTTTTGTAGGTTCCCTCTGAGTTTCCCCTACCAAGGGTGAATGAATGTGTTTGTGAGTGTGACTGTGGGACAAAGGATACAAATTAGCCCAAGGCTTCACTCTGGAGAGGTGTAGCCTTGGGCACAGTCTCAACCACTGTCCCAACCAAATAAACAATAAATAAATAAATACACTGTTTTGATAAAAAATAGTAAGTAAAAATCTTCTACAGCTGTGATCTAGAGGAATAGCCAGTTTCAGTGAGGTTCAGTGAGGATCTTTGAATGATCCAATGTTGTCCTAAATGACTGATGATGATAAATAGAATGCACCTGTGTGTAATCATCAAGTCTCCGTATAAATGCACCTGCTCTTTGATAGTCTCAGGGTTCTGTTTAAAGCACAGAGAGAACCATGAAGACAAAGGAACACACCAGGCAGGTCTGAGATACTGTTGTAGAGAAGTTTTGGATACAAAAAGATTTCCCAAGCTTTAAACATCTCAAGGAGCACTGTGCAAGCAATTATATTGAAATGGAAGGAGTATCAGATCACTGCAAATCTACCAAGACCCGGCCGTCCCTCCAAACTTTCATCTCAAACAAGGAGAAGACTGATCAGAGATGCAGCCAAGAGGCCCATGATCACTCTGGATGAACTGCAGATAACTACAGCTGAGGTGGGAGAGTCTGTCCATAGGATAACAATCAGTCGTGATCTGGGGCCGTATTCCTAAAGATTCTTACTGCTAAAAGTTGCTCCTAGTGGCCAAATTCTAAGAATTTTCTTAGAATCTTGACCAACTCTTAGAATTTCCCCTAAAAGTGAGGAGTAGCTCCTAGTTAAGATAAAAGCTATTCCTAAAAAATCCTAGCTCTTAAGAGTGCTCTTAAGGGGAGATCCCTTAAGAGTTCAGAGGAGGACTTTTAGCGACTTAAAAGTTCCCTAAGAGCACAAAATGGTGGACGGTGGAGACAGGAGAAATATTCTATACACTGGATGACAGTGAATCAGTGAAACGCTACAGATTCAAGCAGGAATCATGTTTGTGGCATATTTAAAAGTCAATCATGTGACCAGCTTCTTATTGGCTGGTCAGCAATAACACCTCATCCATTTTACCTTTGTTACACAAAAGTAAGTAGAAATGGTAAAAGTTGAAAGAGAGGAAAAAGTGGTCCTAAATTGTCACACATTCAGTACGAATGAATGAATACTTTATTTTGAGCCATGGCAAACAAGAAAAAAAAGGACAAAACAAACAAAACAACAACAGAATAGAAGTACAAATATACAGTTTTGTTTTATTAACAACAATCCAGCTCAAAAAGGAGTGGGAGATATATATATATAAAATTATAAGTGCTCATGATATATACGTATTATGTGTGATAAATTGGTGCTGAGCAAGCTCTGATGATGGTGTATAAGTCTAACTTTACTATTCACAGTATTTATGTACCATTGATATATCTGACTTTATAGCTTTTGGTTATTATTTACAATAACACAGTGTTCCTAAGATTAGATTCCATGATTGAGTTTGTCCATTTTAGGGCCCTTATTTTGCCTATTATCATCAAAAATATGTTTGTTCTAACTTTTAGGATCAACCAATCACAGCGTCTGAAATGATGACTCATACCTAGCAACGGGGTCGGCCACGCCTCCTCACTAAGATAAAAGTTGTTGTCAATTCCTTGCTCAGAGTTCTCTAAGAGTGTTCTGGAATAACTTTTAAGCTAAGACTCCTAGCTAGGAGTTTTTAGGTTAAGATAAGAGCTCTCTGAGAGGACTCTCAGAATCTTTAGGAATACGGCCCCTGGCCTTTATGGAAGAGTGGCAAGAAGAAAGCCATTTCTCAAAGATATCCATAAAAAGTCTGGTTTAAAGTTTGCCACAAGCCACCTGGGAGACACACCAAACATGTGGAAGAAGGTGCTCTGGTCAGATGAAACCAAAATCAAACTTTTTGGCCACAATGCAAAACAATATGTTTGGCGTAAAAGTAACACAGCTCATCACCCTGAACACACCATCCCCACTGTCAAACTTGGTGGGGGCAGCATCATGGTTTGGGCCTGCTTTTCTTCAGCAGGGACAGGGAAGATGGCTAAAATTGATGGGAAGATGGATGGAGCCAAATACAGGACCATTCTGGAAGAAAACCTGTTGGAGTCTGCAAAAGACCTGAGACTGGGACGGAGATTTATCTTCCAACAGGACAATGATCCAAAACATAAAGCCAAATCTACAATGGAATGGTTCACAAATAGACGTATCCAGGTGTTAGAATGGCCAAGTCAAAGTCCAGACCTGAATCCAATCGAGAATCTGTGGAAAGAGCTGAAGACTGCTGTTCACAAACACTCTCCATCCAACCTCACTGAGCTCGAGCTGTTTTGCAAGGAAGAATGGGAAAGAATTCCAGTCTCTTGATGTGCAAAACTGAGACATACCCCAAGCGACTTGCAGCAAAAGGTGGCGCTACAAAGTATTAGCGCAAGGGGGCCGAATAATATTGCACGCCCCACTTTTCAGTTTTTTATTTGTTAAAAAAGTTTAAATTATCCAATAAATTTTGTTCCACTTCACGATTGTGTCCCACTTGTTGATTCTTGACAAAAAAATGTAATTTTTATATCTTTATGTTTGAAGCCTGAAATGTGGCGAAATGTTGAAAGGTTCACGGGGGCCGAATACTTTCGCAAGGCACTGTATATACTTTATAGATCTCACAAAGGAGAAATCTACATACAGTTACAGATTAAAGTTACTGTACTACTAATCTCGGGTTACAAATTTCTACGTCAAGATTTGAGTCTAATCTGAGTTTGGTTTGTCATTCTAAAAATTCACTGCTCCTTGATCCTAGGCCTTTTCATTCATTTTAACTAAAAAAACAAACATAAATTAATGAAATAAATACCTGTGCCATGGTGGTCCTGCACTGTTTTCAAGTGTAGACAAGCTGTCATCTCCAAAAGCTCCCAGTTCACCAGTTACCCACTCGGGAAGATTTGAGTGGCTTTTAGTATTCACTGGTTCATCAAAGTAAATGGACTAAGAGGAAGAAAAAAAAAAAAATTAATTCAGAAAATGTGGCAAGAAAGTATACTATCACTGTTTCATAAACAATGTTTGGGGTACTGATCAGTTCAACTATCTCCAAGAGTTAGTATCAACCACGAATCAATCAATGCAGAACGAAGTCGTGTTATTACCATGTAAGTAGGTAGTGTTTTGAGGGTTCCTGGTTCTGGGTTATGGGTAAAGGGCCGATCCAGGGTCCCCCTTTTGAGCATCTGAAGCAACAATCGGGCATACACATTTCTGTTTTTCCGACCCAGCAGACCAGAACCACACGCGCCTGGGTCACACAGTTTTTTAATCCAGATGGCACAGTACTGACGCCCTTTGGGAGGTAAAAAAGACAAGGGGGGAAACAAGTTGTCAATGGATGCTAACTAACATACCAGTAGCAATGCAGACACACATTAGCGTTACCTTTCTTATCTGGGTGTTTAAGCACATAGGGCTTCATGTCCAGTAAACAGTGGTCAAACTCTGTGTCCAGCCTTTCCCATGAATCTTCATGATTGCTCATTGTTACTGCTCCAGCTACTAGCATCTCACTTTATTAGTTACTTAACTAGCTAGCATTATCACATACTAGCATCGTGCTGTATCTTGCGGTGCTCGAAAAGCTACCATGCGTTCGTCAGACGCGGATAATAGATTAGAAAAATAAATAATATATTAACATCGAGATACTTTCAGTGCGTTGCCATCTCAACTTCAGACTTCGCTGCAAATGTGTTCAAAAGCGCGTTACGTCCTGCGTCATATCCGCTGTCTGTGAAACGCAGCGTCCGTTGTTGCTATGGTGACGCAATGTAAAGGTACAACTGCATTTTACTCACGTTTATATATTTGTCGCCAATTTAGAGAATATTAACATAAAACTCCTGGATATTTCAAATATTCAAATAGAGATGTATCCCTCTCAGAGTCAATTTAAATATGCTGGGATGAACTTGGACAAGTTTAAATGATCGTCACACTCCAGAAATAGCCCACACATGTTTAACAAATGAATAAGGATTTCCTCTTGGGAGCTTTTTGCTTTATTCCTAAACATGTAGAGTTAGGACCCTAAATATCTTTCCCAGGAACATTTATCCATGACTATTATGCAGTCCATCATATTTACCACATAACATGTTGGTAAAGAGAAAGATTTTTTTCCCTTAACAGGGTCCAAAGACTGATCGGTTTGAATTTTTTACCGAATTTGAGATGTTGAAATTATACATAATTCACACTGGAGAGAAATAGCCCATACCAGTGATAAAACACAGTAACAAGAATGAGCTGCGACCAAAGCCGAACAAAATCTATTAAAAGATTTTTGTCCATATTGTAATGTGCCATAGTAGCCACAAGGTGGAGCCCGTACGCCATAGTTATTTGAGAAGATTTGACAAGATTCGTTTTATTTTTAAATAAACCCTAATTAGTTTGAATGATCAAGCGATTAATCACGATTAGAGACAAGTGAGGGCTGAAGAAACAACTACAAATATAACATGTAGAATTAAAAATGTTCCATATATATATATACACACAGTTGTATTTTGGCAAACATTTATGACAGGTCAATTCAAACATCGACACATGTTGTGCAGACTTTGGTTGTAAATACAATCGAGCTGTTGAGCACACGTCACAATCTGAACATTTCCATAGCTCCCAAACTATCATGGAGTGACGTCAGTGAGTGAAAAAGAAGCGCACAAGTCGCGGTCCAGGCAAAAGAGGCTGAGGTGCGCGGTCCGACAGCATCAGCAGCAGCAGCAGCGGCAGAGGGCTCTGGACACCCCACACACACACAAACCAGCCGGGACATCACCCGCTGTACTACTCTTTTATTATGGCTGACCATCTTTTACATTATAGTGACTCTGCTAGTGTTGGGAACAGGTTCGCGCGTAAAGGTGCTTTGCGGCAGAAAAATGTCCATGAAGTGAAAAACCACAAATTTACAGCAAGATTTTTTAAACAGCCAACGTTCTGCAGCCACTGTACAGATTTCATATGGTAAGCGCTTGAGACAGCCAGAGAAAGGGGATTGCTTCAGAATTTTAGCTGGTCTTGGGCTAGTTTCCTCAACTGACGCGTGTGCTGTTTTTTGCAGGGGATTTGGGAAGCAAGGATTTCAATGCCAAGGTATGAAAGCTCACTTTGTTTGAAAAACCTTGAAATGTTCCTTTACTGTTATTGTATACATCACAGTTGAAACAAGTTTAGGAAGAACTTTTTTATTTGCATCTTATATTTTTACATGCGTTATCAATGACAGATTTTGGCACGAGTTGGCGGTGTTATTTGTCAATCACCTGGATTATAGGGCATTTTAGAAGAAAGTAAAGTTTTCTCAAATGACTGTTTCTTGCCTGCACGACATATCCTGGAACGGCTAGTCTCGTCTGTCTCCAGGGTTTGGCCTGAGTGCTGAGGTCTTCTCTTGGGGGCATCTGATGTCTGTTGTGCACTGAACCATAGTTTGTTTGAGACCCCTGGCTTTGCCCATCAGGGGCGTTTGCGGTCTGGGTGTTTGTTGTATAGGCTGCTGGGAATCTTTGTGGCCCATTACTCCCAGGTCTATAAAAAGCACCTCTGTAATTGTCAAGGGGTTGACCAAAGTGGTTTCTCAAGTAAAATCTTCTGTTATCCCCTTGTCCAAAGCCACTTGTGTGAGCTCCTGCACTATAAAAAGAACTTGAGAACACTGGATGCCAACTGTGCCAAACATATGGAGGTGGATGTGAGGAGCTCTGAGGGAGTAGCTTTTTATGATGCAACATACTTTCTGACTGTTGATGCCATTGATTAGGATTTAAAGAGGTGGGTTTTCCATGTGAATTCTGATCCTTTTCATTGGATGCCTCAGGAAGCTGGTACAAAGGTGGGAAGTCTTCAGTAGGTTTGACAGGATAGTGGTCATCAAGTTCCAATTCAGAAAATCTGGTCTGATCATCATCCTCAACTCTTAGATTAGTGTTGTCCGGTTTATATCTATTTCCATACACTGAGGGAAAAGTGAACAATTTACTGATTTGCAGAAGTGCATGGAAAGTAGGGTACTTACGAATTTCAGAAGTTATTCGTCCTATATTGCCAAGAATCAGCAATACAATGATCATGAAAATCCTGGCAGGAAGACAAAAACAAAATTCAAAAAACAAAAGTTAAGTGCTATAGCAGTAATTTATTAGAACATTTTATATCACTGTCACTCAATTTGCTTTAACTGTTACTCAAGTCATCATAATAGCGTGCAAGTATTCAAATGTGTAGGTGAAGGTGTTTGGTAGATATAATACATTTCTGAAGTATGTGCAGTTATACTGACACACAAAAGCACAAGCCATATCCATCCACTGTGGTTTGTGACCTTGATACTCATAATTCAATCTATTCAGCCTGAACTCCAACACATAAGTTGTCTATGTAGTTAATATAAAATAGGGTTGCTTGATAATGGCACTATGTTTAAAAGTTAATTGAAATGGCCTAATTGAAATTGTTTGTGAAGTTAATCAAAAACCAGTGTAAAAAGCACAAATGACATACTGTAAAAACCTGTTCGGCGCCATGTTTGTGTATCTGGTCGCAGAATGAGCCTGGAGAATCAATGCTGCGTCCGTTGTGGGCTTTTATACATGCTCATGCTGTCATCACACCCAGCTGTCACAATCAAGTCAAATCATTGGCAGGTGTGGCTCTGCATCTTCACAAAACACATTTTTTTCCACATAATCCCAAAGACTGATTTCCCCCCAAAGGATTTCATATTCTCTCTCTTTCTGTATTTATGAGACGAGTGTAAGACATGAAACCCACACCGTCCCCAGCCTTGTGTGGACATCGGATACGATCCCAGTGAAAGGAGAGCCAGCATGTCAGCCAGAAAGCTCAAAGAATAAAAGCATTTGTACTTCAGACAGCCGGGAATAAGAAGGCATGTGTAGTTTGAGTCAAAATAATGCATTGGAAATTAAGACTTAAGCACAAAAATCCTTGAAAACATAGTATCATGTGTATGTAAATTCCCATACTCAAATGATATGTTTTGGCATGGTGGCTGAGTGGTTATAGTGCTGTCGCTTTTCTGCAAGAAGGTCCAGGGCTTGACTCCCGGGTGGCACAGAGACTTTCTAAGTGGGTTTGCATGTTCTCCCTGTGGTGTAGATTTTCTCTAGGTACTTTTGGATCCACCTACTGTATAGCATGCAGGCTTTTACAATAGACCCCCCTCTTGAACTATCCTGGTTAAAGTGAAGTCATTTGCTGTATTTTAATCGCTGATCAAATGAACCGCATGAACCAATGTCATTAGAGTAATCCCTCTGTCACTGACCCTAAATCTAAATGAACGGCTGAAATGTGATCTGTGTGTCTAGGCTGCAGTTCACGTAAAACATAAATAGGAAATGTCTCTGTCTTACTGTACTGTCTTCTGTTTAAGCATTCCTGTGGGTTCAGGGGCTGGTGTCATGCTGCAGGTTTGTGTTTCAAAGGATGTTCTACAACAGTGAGAGGCTGCTGCTTTAATTAACTCCACACCGGAATGTATGTCCCAATGAGCAGTGGCACTTTCCAATAGTGAATAAACAATGAGATGTCTGGGCATGATGGTGGCATGAAGTGTTGCATATTTGATGATTTGATGACGGAAAGTTATTAGATTTAGTGATGTACTGGTGTCAGATGGAGGCACAGGCGTGTTGATTCTTCCCAAGTACTGTGGATACTTGTAGGACAAATAAGATAACCCCAAAGACTTTGTTATTGACTGCAGCACTGATTAAAAGTAGACCCTCTAAATGACCCAGGGCTGGTTAAGACAAAAGTATTTGTTAATCACTGTGGCGGATCAATTTGACCCATGTGTGCTCTGACACCAGTCTTTTATGGGTACTGGCAGATACTTACAAAAACTGAAATATTAGAAGTGAAAAGTTAGATTGCTGCATCATGATTAGGGCATAGCTTTTTTAGGAATTATGTTTTGAGTATTTTGCTTTAATTTTGAAGAACAACCTTTTCAGAATCAGAATCATTTTTATTGCCACGTAAGTAACAAACAAAAGTTACTGAATAGTTAATCCAATACCAAAATATACATGCCATACATGAAGGCTATGATTTTGTCTCAGCCAAGATAAACAGGACTATATATGAAATACAGTTGTGATTGACACAGTTTTATCTATAATAATAATAATGTTGTAATGTCGTCATGCTGACATCAGATCCGGAAATAACAGAATTGAAAGGCTCTTCCCTTTACAGAAATTTATTATCTATTTCCCAACCTCCACAACACAACAGTGAACAGCTAAAAGTAGTGCGTTGCTCCCGGAAACGTCTTTATTACCAAAGTGGCTGTGTGGGAGGAGGAGATTGCCTGTACATTTCCAAGGTGACAAGTCCATAAAGAAAATGGTTCTCCCTTGGTCATTATGTAGGATGTAGGTATGGTATGTCCTGAGGCTCAAGCTGCTGTGCAAAGAATCAAACATATTATTAAGGCCAAGCTCAAGGTGAATTATTTATGAAGAATATTAATCAGAAAACTGTACATTTCAGTTTAAAGTCTGTATTTGAATAATAGAGAGTTTTATCGCGTCCCTGTGTTTTGAAGTTACATTGAATTGGACACTTATAACTGATAGTAAGACTTTTCATTACATTTTTATATATAATTTCTGTTTTTTATGAGATCAGTAAAAACGTTGTACACAGTAACATATTTAGTATATTAATTGGGCAGTCTATTTACAAAAATATATTAACTTTTCCCAACCATTAAAAAGGCATCCTCCTGCCAACAATTTTACATAGGTTTAAGAAAAACATTGCAACAGTATTAAAATTCAATTAAAATAGTTCTGTCAATAATTCTTTATCAGTGAAATAGTGATACATTAAATTATCAATGTTACTGTTATTTTTTATAAATCTATATCTTGTCGAGCTTTTGCACATCCTGGGCTAAACCCCCGACCAATCCAACAGACCAAAGGGAACCACTTATCTCACCAACTGACATAAAAAGAAAAACAATGGCAATGGCATCCTGGTCAACCAAAAGATTTCAACAAATTGTGGAATATTTGGTTTTAAGGCAGAAAAAAACATCACATTTGCATTAACTCATTGCCATTTGTATTAACTGACTGCCATTGACGTATTTGTCTGAGACCCTCTTTTCGACTGGAGATTACAGGACAATAAAAATAGCTAGAAACAGTCTTATTTTTGCTGATCAAAGTAGACAATCCAGACATTCAGAATCTGGTTTTGTATTTCACATGTTCTGAGGAAATAATATTCTTGAGAATCAGTGAAATCATCAAAAACTGCTGGCAGCCAATGAGTTAATAGCAATATTGTTTTCAAGTTGCATTAGTTGTTTTGCAGTTAAAGTGGGTCAGAAACACAAAACTGTCATAGTTTTGAGAATGGTTGTTATGCGTTGTTCATTGTCGAGTAATGTCTTTAGTCGACCTTGCATTTCTTTGACCTGTTTTCTACTACCTTATAAAACAACTCGAGCACAAACGCTTTTGCAGGTAAAATACAGTATGAATCTAAGGTGGTCAAATGTACGACCAGATGCCACACATCCCTGTGCTGCGTCAGGGCGTCTCATTGAAGCCCCCCCACACCCCTCTCCCATCTCTCCCATCTCTCCGTCCAACTTTCTCCGCCTTTGATGGTCAACGTCTGTGTAGATGTCAGTGCCATCTGGAGATCTGGAAAGCCACGACCTGGTAGTAGCACGTCTCGCCTCCCTCTTCAGGACACCGCAGAAGAGGGAGGGCATGGAGAGAGCAAAGGGAGTATGGCTATAGGCTGACGCAACAGTGGAGGCTGAATAAATGGTTTGCAGTTGTGAGTTTCTGTAATAAACAGTTCTCAGTTGTTTAATTTGAAGGCGAAAGTGTAGCTCTTCAAAGCAGATATCTGTGAGGCCTCTTTATGTGGACAGAGAGTGCATTCAAGCTGCAAAATGAAGTAGCGTCTAATTTTGTACAACATGTAAATGAATGGACATTAATCACATAAGAATACTGGAATAAGATGATGTGTGGGTGAATCAAACCTTTTTAAACTCATTCAATGCTGTCGATTCTACTGCATTTAGAGTTGTGTTTATTTTGTAATGCTGCATTATGTTATGATTATGACTGACTCGGTAGGTGTAGGCTGTTGCACCACTCTTTGGTACATTTGCTGCCCCCTATGGGTGCCATCATGCGTGTGTCAGTTCTCGTGATGAGAGCTGACACATGCCTCCCAACCAGACCGTCTGAGTGCCCTAATAACTAACAGTGTGGGTGCAGAGCTGCTTCCTCCACAAGTAACGGAGCAATCACTAGCTAATCAGAGAGCCTTGGCTGTGCGGGGGTGAAGCAACATGAGCGCTAAAGGGGACCCCTAAACACTTGGTACTTTAGACAAAGTGAAACTCTCATCTGCTGGAGGGTCCTTGCCTCCTCATATGGAAAGTTGATCATTTTTTGCTGGCTAGTGTGGCTACATTAGCGTTTGGTTTACTTAACATTTTCTTTTAAGGATGTGGGTGTCTTTCTGTTGTACTGCCAAATGTATTAGACATCAACAATCTTTTAAGCAACACAAAATGTCACATATTTAATTTAGTTTTAAATTGCAAGATAATATGTATGTGTCTCCAATGTGCAGGCAAACATTCATTCATTCATTGAAGCTTGAATATACAATATATTAGTACTTTTAGTCTAGTGTCTACTACCAGTGTGATACTAGTTAAGATATCAAAGTCCTGTTACTAAGTATCAGAAAAGGTTCATGGACCATGTGTCTTGTTTTTCTGTAGATCTGCATTAAAGTATTTCTATTCTTCGACACATAGGTGGCTGCCTCTTATTCTATCATAACAAGATTTTAATTAGCATTCATCTTGTGACAACTGCTATGGGCAAAATGATTATCTATCCCATCACACTCATCGCATATGACATGAGTGCCAAAGAAAGTATTCACACAATTAAGCTTTTCTTACGCTTTCCAGTTATAAGGAGGCAAATGGAAAAAGTAAAGGTTAGTTTAGTCATGTGTTTTGTTTGCACTCATGGAAGACTAAGCGCGCCACAGCCTGTTTCACAATCATAATGCTGTTTGTAAAACTCATGGCCGTGATCACGGTAAAGCCAAACCTAATATTCCAGATCAGAACTAACTCAGGTCTGAACCAGAACTGAACCAGGTCGAAATGAGGACTGGATAAGGTCTGAACTATGTCTGACATAATAAGAGGCACATAGAGGTGCACCCAGCAGTCCAGAATAGTTCTGAATAAGTCTTCTCAGTACATGTATTGCCTTTTGTTTTGAACACTAATTACATGATTATTATTACTTTTTTTCTTATCCATAGCTACTTTCATGTTATGCTAGCTTTCCGAGGTTACTATAGTAACAGCACTTGGCCCTGGCTCATTGACAAAGCTTTGCCAACTATTATACCCCAAACAATTCTGTGTAAAACCGCCCAAATCTCTTCATCCTTTTGTTTGTTAATAGCCCTTAAATGAGAATCCAAAAGAGGCATTTGGCATCATCTTTCGAGTTTCTAAGCTTATTCAAATCCACTTAGATTTGTATTTTGGGATAGTAGTTTATAAATACAACTAGTATTTTTGAATGTATAACTTTAAATGCCCTTTCATGCAAGTGCAACATTTTATTTAGCACTTGCAAATATTTGGATTTGAACAGACTGTCTCTGCAGATCATGTCACAATGTTTTTGCATGTATGACACAATGTCATCTGGTGACATTAAAATGGGGTTCTTTTTCTGAGGCTTTGGTGGCATTACTCAGCTCAGAGTGGGTAGCTAATTGAGGCAGCTCTGTGTGTTTGCTGAGACACAATGCAATATGATAATTTGACACATCATTTCAGTTTCTCACAAACCAGGGCAAAAGAGCAGTGACAATGGACTTGGAGAGAGACAAGTACATGGGCTGGCTGCAAGGAGGTTGTTTCTAAATGCATGTGTGGCGTCTATCATTTGTGCTGTGTGTGTGTAAACAGTAATAGAGAGTGGCAGGAGCTGCTAAAGGAAGTCCAAAAATGGCATCAGGAAGAGAGTTTTCAGAACAAAACAGTCCTGATGTAATTTCTACTATACGAACTGTCGCCTCTTTTGTGAATAAGGTAAATGATCATTAGATTAATTAAAGATCAATGCGTTTCTAAATATTTGTATGTAAATAACAACTCCAAACCTCATTGGTGATATATGGTAGATTTACTATATACAGTGCAGTTAAAAAGTATATTCTCACAGTAGTAGTAAGGCTGAAAATTAACATTTCGATAAAATGCATTTGAGAATTTTTGAGTTCTTTTTCAACAGAAAAAATCTATTATAACATACATTGTGAATTTAATTACAGCCCCTCTGTAAAAAAATATATTTTGACCGAAGAGAATAAATGCTGTTAGAATTTTATATTTTTTAGAAGAATTTAATACATTGAAAGTTAATATTAATAATTATGAATACAATATATTTTCTATTTGCTATTTCAATAAGAGTTTTACCTCTTTCAATAGAATTCAGCCCTACACAAGACTTTTTTTTGACACTTCTTAAATAGAGATTTGAATATAATTTTCAGTAGTAATATAACATATGAAAATGGTGATTTGTATGTTCTATTATCATTACATCTGCGTCCAATCATAACAGGTCAACATGTACAAATCATATTTAGCCTCTTCTGAACACACGTTTAAACTTAATTTGTTTTTCTTAATTAAAAATCCCATGGACATAATCTCCAATATATGTATGTTTATAGTTTTTAAGTAGATTTTCCAATCAGAGAGCAGAATGAGTCTTTCATTCTGCGTGGCCAGTATGTAGCATTTAGGTGGCTTTGTAATTATAATGACTTTATTGCACTTTTATTAAAGTATAATTCCTGACCATATACAGAATGATGAAGGCCTGGCTCTTTTGTTTACTTTTTTAAATGTTTCAATCAATCTCTAAGGCTCTTATCTACCTGGCCCTCTGTCAGCGTTATCGGTTCCATTGGGGCATTAAACGTGGCAGTTGGTGGGATTACCCCTCTGACCTCGGCAACTGTGGCATCATACATGTGTTGTACTTCATCAATCTCAAGCTGTGATAGCAGTTGCCGTTTGTGGATGTTGGAGCATTGAGCTACCAGTTGTTTCGGGGTCAACTGTGACTGTGGGTTTCGAAGTAACCATTCAGCCCACATTCTCTGCATATAACCTCTTTGGCCAGGGTTACTCGAGTAGTAGCATTCCAACAGAGCCCTGTTATCGCATCTCGTCCACTTTCGCCTTGTTCCAGTAGCCCACTTTTCATCAAGGTGCTCTGGTTCCCCAGCACCTGACGCAGACCTTGTTTGTGAGCCACCATTCCTGAGGAGAGTCCTCTATGCCAATGAGAGGCTCTCCCTTGTAGCGCTCCAGACATTTCTCAATACTGTCCTCCTCTTCATCAGACGAAGACTCTGGTGCAAGCAAGAGAGCTGGTTTCTTCGTGGCCGGCTCAGGTGTGACTTGGTTATCGGGCTGTGCAGGCTTCTCCTTCTCCATCTCCTGGAGCAAGGCGCGGACTGAATCCCACACCTGAACCCTGTCAGGTTTGCTTAGGCACTTGAGATCCTTAAACCTTGAAATGAAATTATATTAAATTAAACTTTATCATTATGCAAGTACAGGTATAACAAAACTGTGACAGTACCCCTATTTCTATTATGCCAAATTTAAAATCGAAAAGTAAAAAAGGAAGTAAAAAGAAGCAACCCAAAACTAACAGACTAGAGAGAAACACAATACTGAGAATGAGGAGTATGTAGTATGTAGGCCTGTCGCGATAGTCAATAAATCAATTAATCGCACGATAAATAAAATTTGCTCAATAACTTTTCTGGCCGCGATAAATCCCATTTGCAGCTTGTTTGTTTCCCCCGTCTCTCTCGTCAGAGAGCCGCAAAGTGGTCACGGGAACACTAGCGGTCTAGCAAGCAGACGGAAATTACTCAAAAATACAAAATACAGCCAAAACAGGACCTAAACCAGGACTTAACCAGGATTGATAATGGGGGACACAGTAGTTGTGAACATATGCCGGCAGCTGAGTTCTCATTCAGGCTTGATTAGTGACTATACTAGCGCAGCTAGCGTTAGCGTGTTCGCCAATGCAGAAGTACCGTACCATACCAATAAAATAAACTTATGGCGCACCTCCGTGAACACATACTGCTGTTATATAAAGTCTCTAGAAGGTCTCTGAACACAGAGATGCTGCAGACTTGCATTCTTGGAGTAGAACTTTACACAAAAAACCCGCTAGCTTAGCTGTTAGCATCAAAGCCCGCCCCGCTACTTCCGGTGGGCGCTACCGCAGCAGGACTTCTGTACGCCCCATTGGTGAACCCACATGTCAGTCACTTGTCATTCGCCTGGTGTGTGGGGAGGTGGGACTACTCCTGAGAGATCCTGTCTTAAACCACACAAAGTCAACATGTTGGTATTTCTTTCTCGTAATCTGCCATAAAGTCTGAGAAATTATTGACATTTGAGGCATCTGTTTCATATTTTCTTTACAAAGGTCCTGGCAGTTTTATTCCTGGTCATTTTTTGTTAAGAGACTGAGTATTTTATTTATTGTTTTTGGTTGTTTGTAAATTTATTGTGTTCTAGCGTTAAATATTCGTTAAAAATAAAAGTTTATTTCTCTTTGAAAAGGTGTACCTGCATGATCATTGTAATCGATGCAAATGATCTCAGAACGACAATATAATCGCTTATCGCAATAATTTCTGAGACAATTAATCGTCCAGCAAAATTTGTTATCGTGACAGGCCTAGTAGTATGGCAATCTGACCTTGGGTCAAGTGCTGTCGCAACTCTCAGCCATGTAACATTGGTCTTCTCCTTGCGAGCTTCCAGGTCTGCTGTGAAGGTTTCCTTGAACTTGATCATGTAGGATGGGTCGTCCTCAGTGACCTCCATCACTCGGGACAGATGACACAATGCTGGCAGTACCACTGAGCAAGAAACATACTTCTCTCCACCCAGAAGTTCAGATATATACCTGCAATATAAAGAAGCTCTTTAGTGTTTCATTCACATATCACTCACTCGATTATTAAAGAAACAAATAAACAAGAAATTACCTGCACTGCTCCAACGCAGCCTGAAGCTTCTTCATTTTCTCCAGTTCAGTTGCTGTTGGCATGGTGACGTTGGTTTTGTGTAGTGCCAGTGCATCTCTCAGGGGTTCAGCATTCCGCTGGACACGCTTGATCATTTCTAGGGTACTATTCCATCTTGTTGACACGTCCTGTGTGAGTGACTCGGTCTTCTGATGGTGTGCGGTTTGTTGCTGCTCGAGCTCCACGGCATTTGCTGGGCTATGCTTGAAGTGCCCAACAACTTTTCTGCATTTTGCCAATGCGTTGTCAAATGGGCTGTTATGTAGAGAAACCGTGACTGCTCGGTGCACACTGTGTGCGATGCACGGCATGTGTTCAAAAGGGAGCTGTCTGGCCGCAGCAATCATGTTGCGTGCACTATCCGTGGTCAGTGAGACAACTTTGTGTTCGATATTCCACTCTCTGGCTACTTTCATGAAATGCTCTGCAACAGCGTCGCTGAAGTGCCTCTCTTCTGTCTTCATAACAGTCAAAGCATGCGAATGAAGTTCCCACTGTGGATCGAAATAATGGGCTGTGACTCCGAGGTAGTTATCATTACTGAGGGATGTCCAGTAATCTCCAGTCAGCGCGACCTCATTTGTCTGCTCCAACGCATGCTGTACCTTAGACGTCTCAGTTTCGTACAAATTCTCGATGCGTCTTGTAATGGTAGCACGCGAAGGGGCTTCATATGTCCAGTCGTTGGATGCGATGCGTATGATCTCAGTTAGACCCTCGTCCTCCACAATGTTGACGGGCCTACATGCAGTAGCTATCCATTTGGCTATGGCTGCAATAAGTTTGTTTTTAGTTGCGGCATCCATATGCCTCTGTCGAAAGCCATCGATTGTGACCTGGTTTGGAGAGGAAGGCGGCGCAGATTTCCCATCAGCGGTGTGCTTGGCCATCAAGTGGTATTTCAAAGAGGATGTGCTACGGTGATAACTAAGTTCGCACCGGCAATACACACAAATAACTTTAGTCTTGTCAGTCGACCCATCTGGCAACATTTTGAAACTAAACTTTCCATTTAGGAGCTTGTTTACCTCCATTTCGGCGTTTCGCGCTTGACTTTTACCGCTAGCGAGCAGGCAAGACCAGACCAAACATTTGCGTGGGGGGGCGTACCTATTGTTTTGTTTCCGGTTTACAAGCGGAATGGATCCTGTAATTTTTCTAACATTACTAGCAGTGGCCACAGCTTAAAAAAAAACTAAAAGTAGTCTACCAGTGTCCTGCGCTCCGCTGTCTTCCGGGGGCCCCGCAGGAGGGCAGGTTACCATGCCCAGGCTCATTTTTTGAATGCATCACATAGATTTAGACTGATTTAGGGGGAGAAGGAGGAAAAATAAATAAATAAATAAAAAAAAAAAATAATAAAAAAAAAAAATAATAATAAAAAAAAAAATATATATATATATATATATATATATATATATTTTTTTTTTAATCGCGCAATAAAAAAAATGACGGCGTTAATATTGATTTGCGTTAACGCGTTAATAACGCGCTATTTTGGACAGCCCTAATATATATGTGTATGTATGTATGTATATATATGTGTATATATGTGTATATATATGTGTATATATATGTGTATATATGTGTATGTATGTATATATATGTGTATGTATGTATGTATATATATGTGTATGTATGTATGTATATATATGTGTATGTATGTATGTATATATATGTGTATGTATGTATGTGTATGTATGTATGTATATATATGTGTATGTATGTATGTATATATATGTATATATGTATGTATGTATATATGTATATATATGTGTATGTATGTATGTATGTATATGTATATATATATATATATATATATATATATATATATGTGTATATATATGTATATATGTGTGTGTATATATATGTATATATGTGTATGTATATATATGTATATATATGTATGTATATATATGTATATATATGTATATATATATATATATATATATATATATATATATATATATATATATATATATATATATATATATATATATACATATATATACATACATATATATACATACACATATATACATATATATACATATATATACATACATATATATACATATATATACATACACATATATACATATATATACACACACATATATACATATATATACACATATATATATATAAATGTATATGTATAAATGTATATGTATATATATATGTATGTATATCCATCCATCCATCCATTTTCTACCCTTTAATCCATTTCTGGGTCAGGGGGGTGGCAATCAGAGATGCCACCCAAGTCTCATAGCACCAGCCCCTCACTGATCCTCTGCAGGTGGTGAGTCCACAGGAGGACGGCTGCTCTCTGAGTGTGAGCATAGCCTTGATCTTTCAGCGGGGGCTTTTTGGGCAAAGTGGGGTTAAGTGTCTATATATATATATATATATATATATAAAATACATACATATTATATGTATATATAGCTGCTGTAAAGTGCTGGTGTGTGTGCTGTTGTCAGGTGTCCTCAGCTGACAGTGACCTGGAGGCTCGTCTCAACAGCTGGAACCTGGGGGTGAGTGCAGGGGCTTGCCTCCAGCCATGCACAACATGCCATAGAAAATAGAAGCCTATACTCAAACCTAATGTAGTCAATCATATTTGTCAAGCCCACTCACACTACTAATAACTATATAGAACCTCCTCTACCATCTTCAAGGTAGTCCCAGGATCTCGAGATAGCATTAAAAAAGTATTTAGGGAAAAAATAGGGATATTTTGCAATGTAGATGTTCATATACTGTATGTCTTAATGTCTATATATTATTTTTTGATATTATTAATGGATAACGTGGGTCTTTATTCATTAATTTACGTATCATGCAGAGGGGTGTTTCTCTTCACTCCACTTGTTTCCGCTCTGCTCGCCCACCCGCTATACGCTACCATTTGTTCCCCTTTATTGGCCGAGTAATCTGAGTTTCCTATCTGCAGACATGTGGCTACACACTGCTCCTCTCCACACTCCTCTGTTGAGACGCTGATAAGACGCAGTGTTGGCATCCCTCCCTGCAGCCTGAATCTTTCAAATCAACAGATGTTCCACATTCGCCAAAACAGACCCACAAACCTCCTTTACACACTTTTCACTTTTAGAGAAGCCTGAACAGTCCTTGGATATTTTTTTTGCCACACCACTGACCACGTCTTTTTGAAGCATCCTTTGACAGTTTGTTGTCGCCCATATTGGTTTTATTCGATAGTCGTCCGTTCAAATGCTACACCTGGTGCTGATGTTGACCCACATTTTTAACTGTAAGGATAAAATGATACCCTGTTTTATATATATATTTACATATATTTAACAGAGTGAGGCATCAGCAATGCAAACATTTACAAGGACTATAATAAAGAAGTAGATAAATATAGCTATTCTTAGTTTTAAGTAATAGTAAGTTAAATTAATTATGTAAGAATAAAACTTTCAGTCCTATTGAGAAAAAATGTGGCTTTTCTTTTTTGATTCCTCTTCATGCACTAACCTCAGGGTGTGAAGTATTGAATATAGCTTGAGTGCCTGTATTGTCCAGAGTAATACATATTTTAAAGGTTAATGAGTCATGATGAATCCTATTAATTGTTGCAGCTCCCCTCAATTCAACGTTAAATTTAGCCATTGCCAAACCTTGTTGCTTTCCAGAACCAACGTTGAGCCAAAGCCAAAACGATAGACTGGATTTATTGAGGATTTACATTCTTTTTATGCATCTCCCTTTGTGTTTTTTGTTGTTGTACTTTTTTCCCCTTACTTTTTATCGTCCCAAACCTTTTTTATTTCCTGTGTCACGCTGTCTTAGTCCTCCCTGAGCTACGGTTCTTTCATCTACCTCACCTGTCACCATTTCTCCCTCAAGCAGCACATTGTGACTCTTACTCATGTACAGTAGCACCAACTGTATTAGTCCCCTGCTCAGGGGTTCTTTCAGGTCTTTCTCTCCTCCACCATTCATTTTGGATTAGCTTGCGTGGGTTGTACCACCTCACAACATTAAATAGTTTTTTTTTTTTTTTTTTTTTTTTTTTACTTCGCTCTGAATGGGTCTCACGTCACCCCCTTGCCTTACATTGCCTATTTTTCCCTCTTGCTGTATCCCATTCCCGGTGTTGTGAAGAGATTAGCGGCACAACTGTTTACTGGGCGTCATTGCTGTCATCTCCAAAGTCAGCTCTGCGGCTTTGAACGACTGTGATCTTAGCGCTAGTTGGCAGCCCCTACAGACAGCCTGAGTGCATGACTGAGGAAGGCTGCAAGTTAGGAGTTCACAACAATGTAATGGGGTCAATAATATGAAAGTGTATGCCAGGGAATGGGTTGGAAAATCGACGCTTTTCGGTGGGTTTAGTGCTTGTGTTCAGCAAAATACATACAGATTTGAAGTCCAGTGACGACTGATGCATATACTTTTTAGACCCATTTTATACACGCCTTTTTATGTTGTATTATTTCTATTAGTCTTTTTCACCGACAAAAACACATGCAGTAAAAATGCATTGATTGGATTGATTGTACAACTTTTCTTTTTCAGATTGAAAGCCCGAGATATTTGCGAGAGAAGCCTGTTCCCTTGTCTCCTGTAAGTTGTTTCCTTTGAGAAAAAAAACACTTCTTTTATAGATAATGCTCTAGTTTTAGGCCTCTAAATAAGCTGGGGTACTTGACTTTGAAACCACAAAAAATAACCATGTAATAGAATCAATGTTACTTGTCCCTAGCCCACAAAACTGTTTGGTTCTATCACCAGTTTTCACATGCATTTTTAACTTTTTCACTTTTTCAAGTTTTTGTGCAATCTGTTCACAAAATATTACTTAAACAAGACTTTAGAACAAACAATGTAAACAATGTATTTATGAAGCAAAAAAGTAGGTACTTAAGGTTTATTAATGAATTTGATCAATTGATCATTTTATCAGTTATGAGATTATGATAATACATTTTATTTCTGAGGCGCCTTTCTTGACACTCAAGGTCACCTTACATACAAGGAGAGTTCAGTTATATGCGATTATCCGATCGATAGATCAATTTAGTTTTTTCAATATGAAAAAACAAGGATTTTTGACATATTTGACCAAAAATGTGTGTGTGTGTATATATATATATATATATATATATATATATAAAATATATTATATATATTATATAATATTAATTTGTATTTTAAATTGCAGATTTTGAAGTCAAACTGTTCACTTGGCGAGGGTCTCATTCCAGCGGCTGACCTGAACAATGAGGTATGCAAGATCCTAAAACAACCTACATTCCATACATCCTACATTCTGATATAAAGGTTGAGTGGTGTACATAGGTCTGGGGTTAGTACTCTCACAAATGGTACACAACATCATGACCAAGGAAAGGGACAGATATTTTCGAAATTGTGCACACAGTGTTCTATTGCTGTTACATACCATTACTTATCTCATCCATAGAAGCATTTGACCTTCTCAACAGGCATATGTGCAAACTCATCACGTGTGTTGTTCAAATGGTCGAGCTGAACATTCCTTCCGTAAGACAAAAATAATGCTGACTTGTGGTGATGACAGTTTTTCCTTATGTGAATTTAAGCTGAAAATCCCATTCTGGAAGCATGCTTTGAAGTCCCCTCTGCACCTCCCCGCCTTATCCGAACAAGTCCTCGCTCCCTCTGCCACCATTCTTCACATTCACTTGCTATGTTACATATAAAACTGGGCATGACTTTGCTATAATATCCATGGCTTTTCAAGTCTGCACTTCAGTAAGACCAGCTGCACAAGGTAAAGAAGAGAATAACAGACAGAGAAAGGATAATGGCCATTGGATATTGACCGCCCATTATGATGTTTACATTTAATACCTGTGGCCACACATACTTAGCCTGTCCGCTTGTATCGAAGCTAGCAGCACCAATGCAAAAACATTAAGCAGCGCCCTATTCTGTTTGATCCTACCTCAGACGTTCTGATTGGCTCCATGCTGCTGTGTGTGTTGAGAATATGAATTCTGACTTAAGAGGGCTGATGCTCAACAACCTAATGCCAACTTATATGTTTTTATACATTTTATATTTATATGTAGAAGTTTTACATTAGAATTTATCTTGAATATGTAATACAAAACTTTGAAGAATAATCATCTGGAATACAATCATTGTGTTTTATTATATTGCTGTGTTACTCTTTGAATAGAATTTGTTTCCATGAATTTTAGAAATCAGGTTTTAATATTATCTGCAACTGATACCATTGTGCCGGTGTTCCAGAAGCCCCTTAGGCTGCAGTTTTAGAATTGAACATTTTATTTGTATCAAGTTTCACTATTGCCAATTAAAAGTGTCTTAAATGGATTTGGGCGGGGTCTTACTTCACAGGATACAGCTGTGGCCACACACACGTTTCCTCACAGCACAAACTTGAGCCACTAATCCCCATATAGCCATGTTATCCTCAACGGCCACATTTAAGTTTTCTATTGCACCTTCCGGAACCTTGCCCACCCTTATTTTCGCAATGCAGTACATTCAGTGACTGACATCACTTCCATTTAATCTTCCTATCCGGGATCAAAATTGATCTTGGGTTTAAAATGTTATGCCAACCAAATGTTTTCTTGCATGCAATATCTATGCTTTCACAAAGAATTAATCCATATCCAACAGTGATTAGAGCTCTCTGCACTTTCACTATGAAATAATAAGTGGCAGCTGAGTATAACTACCGGCAACCACTCCACGTACTGTTTGGTCGAGACATTTTGGCGGTTGAATTGCTTAACCATGAACACCCCTCATACAGTTTTATATTTTTTGCGTTGAACTCTTGAAAAGTGCGAGGGTTTATATCAGGGGTCTCCAACCTGTGTCTTGGAAGCTACCAATAGCTCGCCTAATGTTTTAAGAATTTAACACATGATCTGAGTGCTTCACTTTTGAGTCATTACAAGTCTATTTTAACTATACATCTTTTACTTAATGCAGGGATACTGTATTGTAGTGGCATGTTATACAAGTGTATTCTCCATTCTCCATGGCTGTAGTTATTATATATACTACAATTTTATTACGACTGCTAAAAGGAGTAGCTCTCTGCCATTTCTGTAGCTCTCCAATCAATAAAGGTTTGAGACCCCTGGTATATATTGTTCATTTTATATTAGATTATATACAGTTTGCTATATATGTCATTTTAGTTTGAATTGATCTATTTTTAATATTTTTTGTAATTTCTTGTAAATGTTGTCCTGATTTGTCCTAATAGAACTGTTGCCTTATAGACATGGTGAGTTAGAGGGGTTTGTTAGTGTCAGGCTCTCACATCTTCAGGGTTAGGAGTCTCGAACTGCAGCTAAGACTTTCTCTCATCCACTGCAGTAATGATCCAGTCATTCTCATCCGTAAATCTTTGGGGAAAAGGCTTGTGGCCTCCGCTCTTGATGTAGAAGGCCATGGCTTAGTCTTATCTGATCGTCATTCAAAGCCAAAAAAAAACATGCGTGAGCTGGAGTACTATAAAGGCTAACTGAAGTGTAGTTTGTAGTTTAGTTCTTCATAATAAAGTCTCATAGTTTTCATTTTATTTTTGTATTTTTTTCGTGTGTCCCAGAAAAATGTGTGAATCAATTCAAGAATGATAAAGAGCGTGTGTTGTTGGCTGAAGCTGGAAAGATATCAGGCACGTGGCTGAGTGGATTGCACTCTTGCTTTTCAGCAAGAAGGTCCTGGGTTTGAATCCCAGTAGGAACAGGGTCTTTCTGAGTGGAGTTTGCATGTTCTCCGGTTTCCTTCGGGTACAAAAACTGAGCATCAACATCTGGAGATGGTTCCCAGGCGCTGTACTCTGGCGACCACTGCTCCTGTTAGACGTCCTAGTGGCATCATGATGGGTCAAATGCAGAGGATGAATTGCCCTACAGGGATAGATAAAGTGCACCTTTACCTTAATCTTTATTATCATTATCAAGAAAAGTAAAGTCAAGTAAAGTAGTCCTGTACAAACATGGGCTGAACCCTGATAAACCAAGACGTGGCCAAAGGAAACAGGCGATCCATGATTCCAATGCTGTGGATTTTTGTGCACCATATTTGTCTCTATCCCCAATAATGATGGAGAAACTTGGGATTTTGAACTTTAGAAACTTCATATTTGATATAAAGTACATGGGAATTTGTGTGGCAAAAACACACATTAAAACACTAAACCAAACTTATTTTTATCCCCTCAGAACTGTCAGGAATTGTACCGTTAGATCTCGATTCACTGATTTCAGCGAAAAACTGGGATTTAACACAAAGTCCCTAGTTTTATAATCTGCTTGCAAAACCATTATTGCTAGTGTATACTTAGAATGTATATGTGAATACACATAGAGTAAGTCTTTTCCTCATTCTAACTTTGTAGCTGATGTTAACTTGTGTCTGAGCTTCTGAAGTTTTATCCTTCTATCTGGATAAAGAGACAGTAAATTAACTTCTCGTCTTGAGTGTTTGAATGGCATCTATCTGTTCTTTAGAAGATAGCGGCAGACTGCTTTCTGACTATCCCAGAGCATCTGTGTTTACAGAGGATGAAAGCTGTACCAGGACATCGTACATCTCACACAAGACCAAGGAGAAGCACAAACGACAACCTTGCTTTGTGCTGCCTAAACGGTTAGCAGACGATTTGCGAGCGCGTCCCCTTGAGGAAGACGGGCCTTGACCCCGCGTTGGTTTTTCGCAAGCCAAAAACAGAAACTCTTCCCCTTGCTTTTCTCTCCCCCATTTCCCGCTCCGACTCCTTTTATCCTTTCAAGAGCGGAGTGTCAAAAAACATGGCATCTTACAGCGCGCGCTACAACTCAGAAGACGTGGAGAGGAGAAGAAAGAAGTGCCACCCAGTCAAGCTGATTGAAGACATCTCTGAAGCCTTAGGTGTACGACGTTCTCTCCTCACTCTCCCTTCACCGACGCTTTTATAAACAAGTTTCAAACGCCCCTGCTAGTTTGACAAACTTTCTCCAAAGAGCATTTGAAGAGCAGATGTGAAAGTGACACCCCCACATGTGCGTTTTTTTAGTATATTTTTTTATGTTGTGGTGGTGGTGGTTGTGGGGGCAGGAGGGACTATTGCAGTGATGTGCCTTTCAATCAAGGCATCTCGTTCTGTCATCCACTCTATTTTATCTTGCTTTTTTTTCTACTGTTGACAGCTCTCTTGTGGCTCTCTCAATAGCAAGACATAGACAAGAATAAAGACACGGATGAAAGGCACAGAGACGACTTTGTCAAAGATGGTGCTTGATTGTTGTATGTCTTTGGTAATTATGCTTTAGATGGTTTATCTTTCATTTGGAGTTTACATTTTATTTTTTATTTTTTTGAACGGCCATACCTGAATTTGAAAGCCTGAAATCGGGTAGATCTTCGTTAGTACGGTACTGTGACTAGAAGCTACTGGGAATATCAAGTGCCAGAATGGGACGACGGAGGATGTAAAGTGCTAATCTGTTGATTGGTGGTTGAAGTGTTATGGAGTGAATGAGTGAATGAGAATAAATAGTGCCAAGTTTTTGTTTTTCTTCTTCTTTTTTTTACCTGCCTTGTGCTTCCAATTGCCTGTCTCGTTTCAGTTTGTTTCTTGTCCCATTCAGATATCCCATAGTCGTTTTCCAATTCTCTAATTCTTTAAAGTTTTTTAAAGCTTGCATTACATATTAACACACAGTCTTACACAGTCCCTAATTGGACGATAAATGTTCTGGAGTCTGCTCTGGTTTATGGAAATTATTACTTCAATTAACTAGCTATCTAGTGACTACTAACCAGGTTTGTTTTCAACTTGTGTGTATGCATACAGTGGGGAAAAAAGTACGGGCAAATCTCAAACGTCCATGTACTTCTGTAATTCAATAATAGAATCATATTGTTATTCTATAATTACAATGTGAAACTAGTAAACCCGGATTTATCACTTTTTTAATCACTGCATTAATATTAGAGCAAACAAAGGCTTGGCATATGTCACTTTGCATGTAATGATAATGTTTATTGGTTTCACATTTTAAGTTGATTTTCAGAAATATATGCATTTTTGAACAATGTTCAGGATTTTACCTTTGTTGGCAATGACAACACAGGTTTCCACACACTGTAGCTGATATTTTGAACAATTCTTTCATGGGACCCTCCACAGATTTTCTATTGGGTTGAAGTCTGGAGACTGACTAGTCCACTCCAGGACCTTAAAATGCTTTTACAGAGCCACTCCTTCATTGTCTGGGTGATGTGTTTTGGATCATTGTCATGATGATCACCCAGTCTCACCATCCATGACCCTGTTCATCTATTCTTAATCTATACGGATCAGTAGTTCTATCCCCTTTGCAAAAGAGCAGCCCCCAAACCATAATGGTTCTTGGGATGCAGTGCCCAAACGGGTCCCCCTGCTTTAGCCAGCTCATGTCCTGGCCTATCAAGTTTTCTGATAACCATCCGAACGATCCATAAGTCCTTCTGTTTCGGTTCTATAGAAAGTGACACAAGGGAAGTTGGGTGGGTAGCAAGGGCTTTTATTGCTGCTTGCAATTAATTTAATTATCAAAGGTAACTCTTCTGTTAAGGGAATGTTTGTATTAGTGTGTAACTGTGATTTGTTTGAACAAAGTTTCCCTGTCAGTGGCATAATCACATAAAAAGGCTGCATTCAAAGAGTTCAAGGGTTGATTATCACACAGGAGCAGGACTGTGACCAAAGCTACTTCCCTGTGACCCTCATACAGGGCCTCTCTTTGTATTCAACCATGTTCCATGTGTGGAACACGCATTGCTTATATTCATTACTTCAATGAAAATCTATGATGCAAATTGACCAACTACAATATTGAAAGTGAAACCAATTACATTATATCGACTATATACAAGTAATATTTGTCAGATAATATTGCTACATCTTCTGAAAGCGACTAGCCATATGTTGCCGTTATCGTTGCACCACCCACAGGCAAAAAAACTAGAGAGGGCTGCTTCAAAAAACACTCAACACTTTGATGCTGCACACATAGTTTGGCATAACCTTAGGCAGGAAGATTTCTGCAGTGGAATGATCTAAAAAGTCTATTTTTGTCATCCAACTTGTTAGACTTTACTAGGCATTGAAGATTTCTCTTTTTTTACATAAGTTCACTAGCCTTAAGCAGGGCATACATTGTAATACCGCATGCCACAGTGGGTGCAGACAAATCATGTCTTTTGGCAAGACACTTTACCCAAAGGTTAAGTTTGAGTCTGTGTGTGTGAACATGGTTGGTGGTGCCTCAGGGCAGCTGTGGCTGCAGTAGTAGTTGACCACTATTGTGGCTGTATTGAATGAATATTACACAGAATTGTGCCCCTGAAAAGTGTTAAATGGATAAAAGTGACTTATATACTTATTACTAATGTTTAAATTAGTATTCCTGTGTGGTGTTACAGGTTGAGCTGAAGATAAAAGTTGTTGAGGCCAAGCACCAGGAGGAGATTTTGAAGTGTCAGCAGAGACATGATAAAGATGTTGAGAAGGTAAAAGTTTTACACATTTTCACACACTTAAACTGTTGCTGCTTACAGGCTGTATTCTGTCTTCTCTCAAAATGTGTACATTGAATAGAATTACTGATCTTCAGATCTTTTAATTGTTGAAATGAGGAATGGTAAGAAAAGTTACTTGATACATGTACAGTGTTTACTCCAGTTTTATACTCAGCACTGCATGTTACAGTGTTTTAATAGTCTCTTTTATCCATCTCATAAAGAGGTTATCCTACTGTTGCTGCTGCCGCTCAGCACTAAACTCCTAGCCCTGTGTCCTGATTTGTATTTATTTTTTTTCTAATTGGATGTTGGTATAATTATGTTTTTGTTATAACAGTATCTAAGACATAAACAAATGTATATTCTATGTGTATAGCAAAAATAGTATTATGTGCTTTGAAAGTATGGAGTCAAAATTCTGTTTTTTTTGTTTTTTAGATTTTGCATCGAAAGAACAAAGAGATTGATGAGTTAAAGAGCATGTATTTGGCCAAGCAGAATGATGCTGAGGAGAAGATCCGAAAGCTGGAGAGGAAAGGTTTGTTAACATGTGGGGTGGGAAGAATGTTTACATCTATGTCACCAGCACCAATGTAAAGAAGCTCAAAAGAGTGTGTTTTGTTGAGTTGTTTTTGTCTTGTTTGTATTTTTGTACCCTCCAACAATAGTGTAAGTCATTGAAACATTTACTACATTAACAGCGTTCTCTGTTACAGTTCAGAATGTGCTGCGGGAGTCCCAGTTTATTTCTGAGACCAAGGAGAAACAGATCCAAGAACTGAAGAAAATTGCAGATCAAAGCAGTAATACTTTAAAAAATGAGTGGGAGAAGAAGGTAGGAAGTTGTTTGGTGCTTTACAAACAAAAACTCAGATGGCATCTCTTGCTTGAGTTGGAGGTCATTTTGATGAATTTTAAGTCATAGACCCATCTTACATAGGGAGGGGCAGGCAACACCACAGGGTTCTCATAAAGGTATACAGTGGGCTTACTACCATACCGTAAATAAGTAACAGACCATCATAGTAGGACAATGGTAGTATTGGTAAAAAACTATGGTTTGTCCATAATATTATCTGGATCACCATCTGTATTCAGGAATTTCTTGAGAATGTAACTACGCCTTTTGTCTGCGCTCTAC
Organism: Knipowitschia caucasica; assembly: GCA_964034765.1. NCBI lineage: Eukaryota > Metazoa > Chordata > Actinopteri > Gobiiformes > Gobiidae > Knipowitschia > Knipowitschia caucasica. The sequence goes on from OZ035840.1 coordinate 18,600,182, forward strand.
AAATGATTCTTTATTTATTTTTATTTTTTTGTTTTTTCATGAATGTGCTTTGTACACTGAAAGGCACCTTTTTCCTTCTCGGTGCACTGTGATGTGGATTGCGTGATTGCTGTTGTTAAGCGAGTGGCAAATGAATTTCTTTCTTGTCGCTTCTCATTTCATTGGGGTCACCTCCCTGATGATAGTTGTCTTTCATTTGCCATGAAAAAGAAAATTGGTGTGTGATTTGAAATTAAATCATAACAAGTGGAGTGAAATGTTGCATGTAATTGAAGCGGATATGTGATGTGTTTTCGCAGCTGCGTGTGGCTGTGACAGAGATGGAGCAGGAGAAGTTTGACCTACAGAAGAAACACACCGTGAACATTCAGGAGCTGTTGGAGGAGACCAACCAAAGATTGGCCAAGATGGAGGCGGAGTATAGTGGCCGGGCACAGTCCACAGTGAGTACACAGGATCTAATTTGTTAGAATGCATACAATTTAGATTATTATTATTATCTTTAATTATCAACAATGTTATGTGAAATGATAGTGCTCCACATTTTTATTTATCTTATTTAGAGCTGTCAAAATTATTGCGTTAACGCACGTTTATTCAATTTTTTCATTAATGTATTTGACGCATGTGCTGAATGACCCGATGGTGCGTCCCATGATAACGCTCAGAATGCCGCGGCCACATGAGTGTGATGGCGACAGAGCAGGTCTCTGGGAATTCAAGTTTAAAAAGAACACGCGCCTGACTGCGGGACACTTGCTGTTGTTTGCTGTATGAAGAACGGGAGTCTGCATCTTCTGTGGCCGCAATGTTCTGACCAATGTGATTAATTACGAATTAATTAATTTTTAAGCTCTAATTAACTCGATACATTTTTTTAATAGTTTGACAACCCTAATCTTATTACAAAACTTGTTATATTTTACATGCTTGTAACAACAAAGAGCTGATCTAAAGGTGTATCAGCTCAAAACATACATGCATGTAAAAATAAGTGATACAACTGTTTTGGCATTAGCAAGGAACTAGTTACTTGGATTTTATGACATCGTTTTTTGTTTTTCAATCTAAAGGCTAGGTATAGCTTCACAGAACTATCCTTATTAGGTTCGAGCTGGAATATTTCTTCTTTTCAAGTCTTCAGAGCTTGTTGCTGTGATTTAGATTGGTTGATTAATTATTGATCATTATTGTCCAAAAAGGAATACAATTTTGCCAGCTCTCTGATGTGTTGACCTTTCATTCAGATTGACCAAAAAACATAAAGCTGTGAAAAAGGACACTCCACAACAAATCATGGGAGAATTTACAAAGACCAACTCTTTAGGATTAACACTGAACACATACATTTCCTTCCGTCTCACATGTTTTAGGCAAACAGTGCTTGACGTTACATGATGTGTATAATCTATATACATCTTTGAGTACATTCTCAGTTTACTCATGTCATATGTCATGCGCTTCATTATAAATCAGTGACTCACAGTGTGGTGGAAATGAGGAAAGACGCTTTGTAACCTCTGGGTGAAAGCAACTCTCATTTTTTCTATCTGTCATCTTTACAAAGGTCTTTGATCCTGGCTCTATTCAGTCTTCTCATGGCAGTGGCAGTGCTCACAGATATGCAGGCACACACAAACACACACCTCCCAAAGCACTTTCTTTGATGTTTTCTCAAAGACTCTGGTTTTAAGAGGAAACAAGCACATTTCATTAGTGAGGCTCATCAACTGAGAACTAGCATATGTGCTGCTTCATAAATAGTTCTGTTATCAATATCATCATTCAGGGCTTTCGCTCTCATATCACAAGTACACACAAAGCTTCTGGCCTTAATCTGTCAACACACCCACTTTTAAAGACATTAGATTCTGCACAGTACGGGCCGTGTAGTGAAGGAATCTCTTTATTATTATGTATTACATCTCAACAGGATTATACAAAATATTTGTCTATCGTGGTAAAAAAAATAAAAACATTTTCACTTTAGACAATTACATGTTTGTTGACAAAATTAGGGGAAAGTTCTACTTTGACCATAAACAAACCAACATGTGTGTACACATATTCAGTAATCTTCTGATTGACAATGAGATGAGATGACTTAAACTAATAATCTGATTTGTCCCATAATATAATATAATACACTGGTCGGCTGCTGCTTTCTGACTACTTTCAAACACACAACAGCACTCGTCATTCCACCAGCCTCTGTCATCGACTAGATCAACCAGCACGCTCAAACTTTAATCAGAGCCTATCATCATCCTGCTCTGCCGCATACCAGGCTGTCACATATGAACTCACAAAGACTCACAACAAGACAAAAAGGGAAAGGAACTTCTCATCAATATCTTTCAGGAAGAACTGTTTACGTCACTTTGATTATTATCTGAAATAACTTCAAAGATGTCATTGGATCGGAAATACAACAGTAGTAAAGCAAATGCCTCATTTTTGTACTTTTTACTGAACGCATTACTTCAATAGAACTGTCTGGAGGTTTCATAAATATGTACCCCAATTTTGTGTTTTACTTATCCCAGTAGTTCTCGGTAGGTACCGGTTTCTCAAAACGTCCTATATGTAAGATTAAATACACCTTACTGTCTCCAAATTGAAATTTGTTGTCTGCATTGGATATATCTGTCCAAAAAGGCAGCAAGGATTATTTCCTTTGTTGGATGATTGGTTGAGAAGGGGAAACTGAAGCGGCTGGAGGTAACCAACCCAGATAGAAACAGGCTAACTCAAGCATGGCACCACACACTCTCTAATGTGCAGCTGTTTTCAGTTCTCTGATCGGTTGGAAACACGTCAACATGAAACCACAGGAATAAGTATTAGTCACTCTCTTCTGATAAAATTGTCAGCTATTAATATTATTTTTGTATTAATTAACATACACTTTCCCAAGTATGCCATGGGTCGTTCAGATTGATTGTCATCCTTCTCTTCCAGTATTGTTTTGCTGAGGTGAAATATAAAAACGATTGAATCTGGCATGTGTTGTATATTAGGAGAAGACAGTACGTGACCTGGAGAAGAGGGTGAAGCAGCAGTCGATGGAGGTTGAAAAGGGAAACAAATTGCGACAGAGGGTGACACAGGAGAAGGCTCAGCTGGAGATCCACATCGCATCCATCAGTGCTGAACTACAGGAGGCTAACAGGAGGTGTGCAAGTCTAAAAATGTGGATTTATGCAGCAAAAATATAATATTTATTCTGTGTATTTTGTGCTTTCCCATTTACAGAATTCTTAGTCTGCAAAAAGAGAAGGAAGACCAGAAGAAACTCTATCAACAAACGATGGAGAAACTACATACTAAATATGAAACTGACATAAGCCATTTGCAGCAAGAGCACAAGCTGTCTGCAGCTAAGGTCACTGTTATAAAGATGTTTGTGTGAGCTTCTTCATTAAATACCAATATGTGTTTTTTTTATATAGGCTTCTGAGTTGATTGACGAGTTGGAGAAAAATGTGGCTCAACTAAGACTACAACTCCAAGAAAATGAGAATTTTAGACTTGAACAACTTCAGGTATGACCGTTTGATAAACGTATGGTGCATAGAGGAGGCTTTATATATCCAGTAATTGTCTACTTCAGGATCATGAGAACAAGTTCCAAATGGAAAAAGAACTGAAGATCCAAAGCGAGAAGAAGGTACTGTATAATAATGAAATATAAATCCCTTCCCACCATTTTCAGAGATTGGAGATGAGGCATATATACAGTACCTTGCGAAAGTATTCGGCCCCCTTGAACCGTTCAACATTTCACCACATTTCAGGCTTCAAACATAAAGATATAAAAAATACAAATAAAAAAATGGAAAGTGGGGCGCCTCCCTGGGGAGGTGTTCCGGGCACGTCCCACCGGGAGGCGGCCCCGCGGAAGACCTAGGACACGCTGGAGGGACTATGTCTCTCAGGTGGCCTGGGAACGCCTTGGGGTCCCCCCGGACGAGCTGGAGGAAGTGTGTGTGGATAGGGAAGTCTGGGCGTCTCTGCTTAGACTGCTGCCCCGGCGACCCGACAACGGATAAAGCGGAAGAAAATGGATGGATGGATGGATGGAAAGTGGGGCGTGCAATATTATTCGGCCCCCTTGCGCTAATACTTTGTAGCGCCACCATTTGCTGCAATTACAGCTGCAAGTCGCTTGGGGTATGTCTCTATCAGTTTTACACATCGAGAGACTGGAATTCTTTCCCATTCTTCCTTGCAAAACAGCTCGAGCTCAGTGAGGTTGGATGGAGAGCGTTTGTGAACAGCAGTCTTCAGCTCTTTCCACAGATTCTCGATTGGATTCAGGTCTGGACTTTGACTTGGCCATTCTAACACCTGGATACGTCTATTTGTGAACCACTCCATTGTAGATTTGGCTTTATGTTTTGGATCATTGTCCTGTTGGAAGATAAATCTCCGTCCCAGTCTCAGGTCTTTTGCAGACTCCAACAGGTTTTCTTCCAGAATGGTCCTGTATTTGGCGCCATCCATCTTCCCTGTCCCTGCTGAAGAAAAGCAGGCCCAAACCATGATGCTGCCACCACCATGTTTGACAGTGGGGATGGTGTGTTCAGGGTGATGAGCTGTGTTGCTTTTACGCCAAACATATCGTTTTGCATTGTGGCCAAAAAGTTCGATTTTGGTTTCATCTGACCAGAGCACCTTCTTCCACTTGTTTCGTGTGTCTCCCAGGTGGCTTGTGGCAAACTTTAAACGAGAATTTTTATGGATATCTTTGAGAAATGGCTTTCTTCTTGCCACTCTTCCATAAAGTCCAGATTTGTGCAGTGCACGACTGATTGTTGTCCTATGGACAGACTCTCCCACCTCAGCTGTAGTTATCTGCAGTTCATCCAGAGTGATCATGGGCCTCTTGGCTGCATCTCTGATCGGTCTTCTTCTTGTTTGAGATGAAAGTTTGGAGGGACGGCCGGGTCTTGGTAGATTTGCAGTGGTCTGATACTCCTTCCATTTCAATAGAATTGCTTGCACAGTGCTCCTTGAGATGTTTAAAGCTTGGGAAATCTTTTTATATCCAAATCCGGCTTTAAACTTCTCCACAACAGTATCTCGGACCTGCCTGGTGTGTTCCTTTGTCTTCATGGTTCTCTCTGCGCTTTAAGCAGAACCCTGAGACTATCAAAGAGCAGGTACATTTATACGGAGACTTGATTGCACACAGACAGGTGCATTCTATTTATCATCATCAGTCATTTAGGACAACATTGGATCATTCAAAGATCCTCACTGAACTTCTGGAGTGAGTTTGCTGCACTGAAAGTAAAGGAGCCGAATAATATTGCACACCCCACTTTTCAGTTTTTTATTTGTTAAAAAAGTTTAAATTATCCAATAAATTTCGTTCCACTTCACGATTGTGTCCTACTTGTTGTTGATTCATGACGAAAAATTAATTTTTATATCTTTATGTTTGAAGCCTGAAATGTGGCAAAATGTTGAAAGGTTCAAGGGGGCCAAATACTTTCGCTGAATATATACTGTGGGGCAAAAAATTATTTAGTCAGCCACCGATTGTGCAGGTTCTCCCACTTAAAATAATGACAGAGGTCTGTAAATTTCATCATAGGTACACTTCAACTGTGAGAGACAGAATGTGAAAAAAAAATCCAGGAATTCACATTGTAGGATTTTTAAAGAATTTATTTGTAAATTATGGTGGAAAATAAGTATTTGGTCAATAACAAAAATTCAACTCAATACTTTGTAATATAACCTTTTTTGGCAATAACAGAGGTGAAGCGATTACTATAGGTCTTTACCAGGTTTGCACACACAGTAGCTGGTATTTTGGCCCATTCCTCCATGCAGATCTTCTCGAGAGCAGTGATGTTTGGGGCTGTCGCCGAGCAACACGGACTTCCAACTCCCTTCACAGATTTTCAATGGGGTTGAGGTCTGGAGACTGGCTAGGCCACTCCAGGACTTTCAAATGCTTATTACGGAGCCACTCCTTCGTTGCCCGGGCGGTGTTTTTGGGATCATTGTCATGCTGGAAGACCCAACCACGTTTCATCTTCAAAGCTCTCACTGTTGGAAAGAGGTTTTGGCTCAAAATCTCACGAGACATGGCCCCATTCATTCTTTCCTTAACACGGATCAGTTGTCCTGTCCCCTTAGCAGAAAAACAGCCCCAAAGCATGACGTTTCCACCCCCATGCTTCACAGTAGGTATGGTGTTCTTGGGATGCAACTCAGTATTCCTCTTCCTCCAAACACGACGAGTTGAGTTTATACCAAACAGTTCTACTTTGGTTTCATCTGACCACATGACATTCTCCCAATCCTCTGCTGTATCATCCATGTGCTCTCTGGCAAACTTCAGACGGGCCTCGGGGGGGACACGTCTGGCACTGCAGGTCATTCATGATCATTTTGACCCCACGGGATGAGATCTTGCGTGGAGCCCCAGATCGAGGGAGATTATCAGTGGTCTTGTATGTCTTCCATTTTCTGATAATTGCTCCCACAGTTGATTTGTTCACACCAAGCTGCTTGCCTATTGTAGATTCACTCTTCCCAGTCTGGTGCAGGTCTACAATTCTTTTCCTGGTGTCCTTCGACAGCTCTTTGGTCTTGGCTATAGTGGGGTTTGGAGTCTGACTGTCTTTTATACAGATAACAGGTGTCTTTTATACAGATAACGAGTTCAAACAGGTGCCATTAATACAGGTAACGCGTGGAGGACATAATAGTCGTCTTCTCTGTCTGGTGCACACCGGGGTAGTCTTGCACAGTTTTTCCAATGTGGTTTTACTGCAAATGGCAAATAAATGAATCTGAATCTGAGGTCTGTGAGAGCCAGAGATCTTCCTTGTTTGAAGTGACCAAATACTTATTTTCCACCATAATTTACAAATAAATTCTTTAAAAATCCTACAATGTGGATTCTGGATTTTTTTTTTCCCACATTCTGTCTCTCACAGTTGAAGTGTACCTATGATGAAAATTACAGACCTCTGACATTACTTTAAGTGGGAGAACTTGCACAATTGTTGGCTGACTCAATACTTTTTTGCCCCACTGTATATGTATATTGATAGATATAGACTTTTTGTTACCGTCACTTTACTTCACTGCTAAATGTCGCTTGTTTGTGTATATAGTTGTTTTAAGAAATCTTTTGTCAATTTTTTTGTTATTTTTTTGCAAGCAATTTCCTAGTTTGTGACTTCCTGATACTTACAATGGCATTACCGATAAATATTTTATTGCCAAATCAAAACAAAAGTGCTGAACTATCTTGTTTAGTTTTTAGTTTTTAGTTTAGCATTTTGAGTTGTGTATGAATTGTGCTATAGATTTTCTGAGGAAATTATATTTCTGGCCAAAACTATCAAAATGTTTTCCACTGGCTTCATTTCAGATTTCTCTCCCTCAGTTTGGATAAAATGCCATATCTGCCTTTGATGCTGATCAATTAGTTAAAAGATTGTGTGATCGGAAAAAAACTTCAACTTCCATGATTTCTATTGCCAGCTTCACCATGGTCCAAAATATTTTCAATACTGTAATGTTTTATGTATTTTCCACAGCCTGAAAGAAACCAACTATTTACTTTCTGAATCCATACCACACATACATTAAATACATCTCAGCATAATGTTTGATTGATCTAGTTCCAGTTTTGATTTTGATTTTTTTTTTTTGTATGCTATAAATGTAAGACAAACCCTGAAGATAAACATAGTCCCCATATTTCAAGATGGTAAAACAAAACAACATTGATTAATATGCAATATATTTTTTATTGTCATTTTTTCCCATTATCGCCCAAACATAAGCCCCGGAACACGATGGAACATGAACCCATTATCATGAGATCAACAGGCGATCAACTCTCCACCACAAAACCTACAGAGTGAACAAGTGGAAGTAGATCTTCACATTTACACACATGCACACAGACTTTTTCTGGCTTTTGCATGCAAACATAGTATATCATAATTGTACTTGTATTAATTATTACTTGTATTAACACCTCCCTTGACACACATCTGTCCAGTGACTACTTTCAATAGAGAAGGACATTTAATGTCGTCCATATAGACTGTTGCCATGTTGAGACTTAGCAACACAGTGAAAATACAGTCTGGGAATGTCTCCGTCATCCACAAACTGTTCTGGGTCCCCTGAGAGCCCCGTTCTGCTCTTGAGAAGTAGTAAAAGAAACATGTTGAGAGGCCCAGGGAGGCTCCTGATGTAAAGAAGGCCCATCTGGCTGCCATAGATGGGCTGAAAGGGGGCCTATGCTCTCATGGTATATGTTTGATGGGGTGATGCAGAGAAGAGACTGGGCCAGATGCTTATAGTCTTCGGCAGCAGACGTTTGTTGAGTGATGTTTGATTTGCCAGCTCTTGCACTCACTTGCACCTCCACCTCCTTTTCTTTTATTGTGTCCCATAGGTTCAGGCTATTCACAATGAGGCTGAGAAAGAGCGGGCAGAGGCTAAAAGGAAGATTGGCCAGCTTGAAGACAGTCTCAGGTAATGTCTGTCAATCCAAAATGGAAGACACCAACATTTACAGTATCTGTGTTTTGCCCTTCAAATCATTGAAGGCAAGCTCTTATTAATCAAGACAAATAAATATAAAATGATATCAATTCATTCCTTGTATTAAACAGTTGGGCATGCGATTACAAGCATTGCTTTATGAGCTAATGTAATGACGATGTAATGATGTAAAACGGATTAATCCCATTTGCAAAAACTTTGCTTTAAATGAGAGAGAAACAACATCCACACAGTCAGTGACAAAGTGTAGCCTTCACACGAAGTTCATTTTGATGCATTTCTACTGTAATAGATTAATAGAATGCATTATTTCAGTTGAAGTGAAAGGGCACAATAGAATGTGTTCACAATTAAACCCAGTGCAAACTCAGGCCTTTTAACTGAACCTGGTCCAACACACCAATAGTAACGTCACTATTATTGAAATAATTTTAGTATCTTCAACACTACAGCGATGTCATATATATTGCCTATATTAGTATATATGGTATTTTGAGGTATCTGGTAAAAGACTGATACAAAAGCGGGAAAAAGGCAACAATAACAATAGAAGGCTGTTTTGTGGAAATGTTTTGATCAAAAGCTGACATATTTGCATTTCTTCTTTGTACACGTCATTGTCAGCAAACACCAGAGGACGCGCGTTGCTTTGTTTGTGCATAAATTATGTGTGTTGTTAGTATCCGTAACGAGGCTGTCATTGCCTCATTTAGACTTAAACTTAGAGAAACGGCGAGTGGGCCATCAGTCTCGGAGCTAATTAAGGACTCGGGGTTGACTCCAAATTCTCCCTCACACTCACACTGTGTTACCTGCCTGCTGCCGTGGCAACACTGAAGGCCTTTAAAGGCTATGCAGCACAACTTCAAAGTCAAAGCCAGACCGCACGCAGGGGCTTGTGTGTGCGAGTGTGTGTTTGGATGTTCACTCCTCTGAAGATGGGAGGATGGATGATAAAATTAAACAAGAAGAACTGTTCAAAATGCCTTCCATGTGCCAAATACTGTGAGCCATGTGGGCTGTGCTATGATAAATGTTTTATCACTATGCGTTTCTGGAAAGGTTAAGGTTTTATTAATTATTTTGAATTAAATGTCTATCTTATTTAATGTTGGCCAATGACTGCATAGTCAAGAGCCAAACTCGTGTAGTGCCTGTAGGAAGTAATTCTATTGTAGGAGCTTAATGCCACAATCTCTCAAATTGAAGGGCCATTTTGCCAAATGTTGACAAATATATTTGTAGTATTTGTGATGGTGATTGGCACACAGAGTGATTCACTCTCAACCAGTATGTGCCATTGGCCTCTCTGACCTAGCCTGACTCTTACCAGACCCTTGTAGTTCACTGAGCTTCACACAAGGGTCTGGGTCTCCTTCATAGCAGATGAATAAAAATCCTTACAGCAAAGCACACAATTCAGCACATGACTCCTCGCTGCGTTGCAGGGTTGCCAAATGCCTGCAAGATTTTCCAGCCCAAAACCCACGAGAATAGCCACAAAAAAAACATGATATTTTTTAGCTACAAACGTTATGCAATCAACTTGGGCTATCATGATTCTATCATGATTCTGTTTATTGTCTATTTATTACCTGCAAGTCGCTTGGAAAAAAGTATGCGGGAAACCACCCAACCTGGCAACCCTGCTCCTGAATTAGTTTTCAATGCACTCGATCTCAGACCCCTGTGTTCAGCGAAATGACTCTGGTGGAGCATGGTGGAACTTCAAGGGTCTGGCGTGAGTCAGGCTACCTCTGACCACCACCAGCGTCCACACACACATCCCTGCAGGCCCTGCCCTGCACAGCTTCAGAGGTCTGACGGGATCCGGCATTCGCATACATGTATGGCCAGATAACTCTAAAAATTCAGACCTCAGAAATGGGACAAGAAACAGGTTATTAGGTTTTAGGTAGTGAACCAGATAATTGTTTGGGTCTAGGATATTTAATTTTTTGTAAGCTACTCCAGTTTGTATATTCCTCTTGGTCTATACTGGATACAAACTTTTCATACATTTCCAATACTAAAAGACTCCTTTTTCCTTTTACATAAATAATAACACTGCTGCTTCATTCACCTTTAGGGTTATGTTACTATAGCAACAACAATTAAAAGAGCTACAAAGCTATGCACAGAAAAAGTTTATTCTCCTTTTCTTCATCCACAAAATACTTCAGATCATTAGAGGACATTGGCATAGAGGTGTAGGGAGGCCGCACAAAGGGAGGAAAAACAAAGCCATTGAACTCACAACAATATGGAACAATGACCTAAAAATCCTAATTTCAATGTCACAACTAGTTTATGTGGAAAGTGACCAAAAAGGTGACTTGAGCGTATTAAAAGACAATACTACTTGTTTTTTTCTATATTATCATATTGTCACATTCATGACTTTCTGACTGAGATAGAATAAGTTCATTGTTGACATTTTGGCGGTTTTCAAAATGTTGTATAATTGAATTCTGAACTAGAACCTTGCTCTTCTACTCATACATTACTTGTACTTACAGATTATAATTTAATGAAGTTATTATTACAAAGGCTGATCTAAAGTTATGACCAAAAAAAGAGCGCAATAAACTAGTCACATATATTTTATTATTCTGTTACATTTTTTTTATTTTGAAAGTTGGGTTCCCCAGATTTAACATATAGAAAAGTGTTTATTGGAACAATTGTTAAATTCTTTGTTCCTTTCAGCTTGGATCTGCCTCCATTTCCTTGAAAGAGGGACATGAAAGCTATTTAGCATGTGCATCTATGTCTTTGAAGGGTCTTATCTCACAGACCATTCCTTCCATGAAATGCAGCAGGGATGAGGGAGGTGGTCCACAGCCGACTGCTCACTCCGGAGGAGCGGCAGGAGCAGGATCCAAACTCATGGCTCCAAAATGATTGAAGGCTGCAGTTTCTTGACTGGACAGAAAGACGTTCTCAAATATGGGTTAAGCTCAATAAGTCAAAGAGAAGAGAAAATGGGAATTTTGGGTCAGCACTCGATAAAAAAAAAGACTACGGTTGTCAAAGTATCAAATGAAATATCAATAAATACTATACAATTGATGCTATCAAAATACTAATTTGAGTATTGTTACACACAATTTACACAAAATAAATTTTTCAACTATATCAGAAAAACTATAAAACTGCAAATTCAGGGCAATAACTTACGCAAAAAAAAAATCCAGAACTAAAAACAGGGAAAAGACAATGGACTGACAACAAAAGGAGAGGGGCACATGGTATAAATACCCAGACACAGGTGAAATACATAAGAGTGGGGCAGGCCATCAACACAGGAACGTGTTATGTTTATTTATTTATATAGCGCATTTTACAGACCAAGGTCACCCAAAGCACTTTACAAATGTTCAGAGTTCAGATTTTTCCATTCACTCCACACGGTGATGATGGAAGCGAGCTGCTGAACACACTGGCGCATCAAAGCCTCCGACCAAACACCATCCAATCATCCACTCATTACATTCATACCTATTGTGCGTTTTTTTAGTGGTAGGGGAAACCAGAGCACACGGGGAGAACATGCAAACTCCACTCAGAAAGGCCCTGTTCCGACCGGGATTTGAACCCAGGACCTTCTTGCGGAGAAGCAAGAGTACTATCCGCTCAGACACCGTGCCGCCCAACATGGAAATAAACTCAAAAGGACACATGTAGGAGAAACTCAGGTGTACAGTAACAGCAAAAATTACAATTTAAATTGACCATTCTAAAAAGCTAACAATAGTAATAATAAGCAAGAGTCCTCCAGGTCACAGCAGTAGAGATGGCGTGGCCTCTGGGTAGAGCCCGGGTCACAGCAGCAGAAGTGGACCAGCAAAGGGTGGAGCAGGACAGGTCATAGCAGCACAGGTGGAGTTGTCGCTGGATGCAGCAGGACGGGTCACAGCAGCAGAGGTGGAACATCCGCTGAGTGGAGCAGGACCGGTCACAAGGTGGAGAAGCCTCTTGGTTCGGACATTTTCTCTGCTCTAGTCCAAAGTAAAAGGCTGGACTTCATTAGCATTTTTCAAAAAGTTAGCATTTCTACAGTGGATTTTCGCCTGATTCACTTGGTTCGGACCATGAATCTTCTCCGCTCTGGTCTGGACCAGTGGAAAACCATGAACACTGTACTGCAGTAACATCGCAGGTAGAAAAAAAGCAAGAAAAATAAATATTGTAATGCACAAAACAACTGTTTCAGAGCTACTTAGGACTTGCTAACGTTTCCAGCGCATTCAAAAGTAACATTAAAATCACATGAATTTATCTTTTTGCTGGCCGTGTTGTTGGGATTGTGAATTGTATTTTGTATGTCAGCTATGTCCTATTTTGATTATGACTGTCACATTTTCTAGAGAAGATCTCGAAGGTGGCTTTATTTTGCCTATTTCACAAGCTTTGTGTACAGTTTTTCCATATCTATCTCCGTCGTTGCATCCTTTAGTTTGATACCAACTTTCTTTGATTTAGTAGTTTTGAATTCTAATATTTATTGAATCTTTGTGATTTTAATGTATATTCGCCCATGTGCTGTCGCTTTCTTGTGTTATTTTTTGTGGTCTTTCTTATGATTTCTCTAGGGATGTGCGGATGAAAACCAAGCCGGTTTTATTTTTTCTTCAGAGGGGGTTGCATATTTCAGTTTTGCATTTTGTTCTCTTTTTATGTGCTCCCTCTTCTTTGGCGAGGCCCCTTTGATGTGTCTGTGGATTCGTTATCATTCCGTTTGGATGAGCTCACAGACGCAGGAGCGCGGGCGGAGCGTGCTCTGGCAACACACGCACACACATATACACACACGCACACACATCAACACACGCGCATACACAAGCACGTTCTACTTCTTTTCCAGAGGCATCCACATGTGAGCGTGCATGCTTGACTGTTTGCAAAGCTTTCCCATTGGCTGCTCCACCCACATCACAGCAAATACACTTCTAAATACTCTACTTACATGGATGGGATGAGCCTGTCTTTATAAGCTTTGCATTGACTTTGTTTTCATGAATTTTCTCAGTATAATAATGTGCAATGTGAAGGCGTGGAAGCCACCCCAGCATATTGTCTTTGAGAAGATATCACAACACTGGTTAAAGCTTAAGGTGCACTTTATTGATCCCCATAGCACTTTAGCCATCCTGGAAGGCCACTAGTGCAACCAATCAGGAGCAGTGGGTGCCACACTTGATACTTGATTTTACCTATTGTACATGTTTTAGTGGTATGTTAAACTGGAGCACCTGGAGGAAATCTATGCAGACATGGGGGGAACATGTAAACTTCACCCAGAAAAGCCCTTTCTGCCCAGGTTTCGAACCCAAGACCAAGCGAGAGTGCTAACTCTGCCACCATGGTCTATAGTACTTTTTCTTTAGCTTGATTCGTTACCATAAAGTCAAATAGATAAAATACTTTATTGTCACTAAGGTACAAAATAATGGTGGAAACTCACTGGTAGTGTCTGACATTTTTTAAAGAATATTGTCTATAACCTTTACAGACTTACTTTTCTATAATACCCTTTCCTGGTTTACAAAATCAAATGCAAAGCTCTCAAACAAATCTAGAACATTTTACTAAACTATTTAAAATGTAGCAACTTGTGTATTCTCTGTATTAAAGCCCTTTTCCCAATCATCTTTGCTTTTCCACTTATCAGAGCAAAACCAAAGCACTTTTCTCTTTTTGGAACTACTTTACAAGATTAGGAAGTTAGAAGACTTCCTCGTGAGTACAGCACATCTTTAATTTAAGCCTTCTTCTTTTCTGACCAGAGCTGTCTTTAAAGTCAGCCGGCCTCCCCCGTCGCTGGCACCATCACTCTGAGTTTGCTGTTCCCAAGCTTTCTCCCAGTCTGGCCCTGTGTCCTCTCATCATTGCATCGCCGCACTGTTATTGAAGTCTACCTCTGTGGCAGGCACACGATCACTCTATAGTTACAGTTTGAGTGTCCGCTGCTTCTATTTTACTGCATCTATGGAGTGGTTTGGAGACATAAAGCCACCGTTTATTTGCCAGTTGTAGTAGAATCCCACGCAAAAAAGTGTATTTAAAAAAAGAATCATGGAAAATGCACCACATGCCTAAAAATCAGTTGGAAACTCTCAAACATATTCCATTATTGTCATTCTCATATTTTTACATCTTCTTCCCTCACGTATTCTTTGTGCTTTTGAACCCAGAAAGCAGTCATGCAAAGGGATTGATTAATAATTACAGAGTACACAAAATTGGTAGAGAGAAAATGAAGTTAAAAAAAAACAATTTTTCTTTGTCGTTTGATGTCAGACATGAGAGAAACCAAAATTACAAAGGCGCAGAGCTGTAAAGAGAGAAGGAAGAATTTGTGCTGTCTTTCTTCTGCCCCTGTTCTGTTGTTGGGCCTTTTATGATTTTCTTTCAGTCCAATACTTTTCATCTCCCTGTTTTCTGTTTTTCCCTTTCAACGTCTTTATAAACATGTGTTTGTATTGTTGCAGTTATTATTTATTTGAATAGAGACTGGATTTCTTGACAATTCTGAAGCAAAAATATTCTCCTTTTGAGAATGGTTTGGAAAATGCTTGTAGAAAGTTGGGTTTATTGTTGTCGAACTATTTACTATTATGGAAATAAAAAGTGGACACGTTTCCTACGGACATGTTTCAAGCGGTAGAGTGAAATGTGTTTAAAGATTATCTGGTTAAAAAGGTGAGTGATTCAGCTGCAGCTTATAAATAAATGTACCTCTGCCCTATTCATTATTCGGCTTTTACTATAGTATAGCTCTAACCACAGAACTCGACACGATTAACTCAGTATCTCATTCTTGTTACATGCATAATTATGTTTAGAAGTGTGTGTTTATGGCAGAAACTTTCAAATTATAAGGTGGTACAAAAATACCAACTCTCTATGGCTGTCTTACCTCCAGCTCTGTCATTTCTCTCCCACACACAGTGGCTTAAGCCTGACAGCTGCTGCCTTGTGTAGTGGAGGATGTTATGGCTGGGCTCTGACAACTCTCAGTATGAGGCCATGCTGCACTAAGCCTGTCAATCCTCCTGCTCACTTTGTACATGACCAGGCATTCAGCAGCTCACACAGACCGGACCACTGGATTGGGCATCGGCAGGTTGTGGGCACGATGCTTTATTAATGGATCAGTTCCATTAATAAAATGTATTATTATTGTGTTTTCTGTCACACTATATGTTGTGACAGGCCCAAACATAGGCCGCATTCACAACAAAGTCGAGAATTCAGAAGTTGAGAACGAGTTCATGAACTTTTTTTATTTTGGAAAAACAACTGCTTGCTTTGATGCTTCACCTGCTGTGTGGACATGGACCAAAATCAGATGATTTTCCTTCTATCCTGATTATTTAATATCTTTGTCTAAATGTTGTTATTTTAGGGTGTTTTTTTCCTCTTTGTTTTTGTTTTTTCTTTTCACTCCACATTCCAGGCAAATTACAATACAGCATTCTTACTTGTTTTGTATTTAGTAAAGTAAAACATTATTTAGTTTTATATACTGTATGTCTTTGTGTTGCATTCAGGGACAGTGAAAGGGAACTGGAGAAGACCAGAGCAAGCCAGAGACAGCAGATGCAGCAGGCAGACAAGGCACTTGAGCATTTTAAGAAGCAAGTGGAAATCAGCTCTGAGAAGGCGTATGCTGACATGAAACTGCAGGTATGGTGGACAAACCTGGAGGTATCTTTTGGAACATTCAGACTTATTCATCACCCTGATGGTGGTGATCAGAGTCTGCTGCAGTCAAAGCTTCCCTGGGGTAGATTGATGGAAGCAAAGCAGTCAGTCTGCGCCATCACTGATTCCAACCAATAATGATAATAATACATTTTATTTATATTGCATAGAAACCTCAAGGTGCTATATTACTCATTCATCGCATTCATACATATGCAAGATGGTCGTTGTATGTGTTGCTGCTGGCATGGATCAAACCTCCCATCTATGTTTGAGTTAAAGGCAGAAAAGAACTATGTAACCACTGCGCTATTTCAGCACTAAAAGCTGTGTTGCCAGCACACATGGTTCATTTTCTCCTGTTATTCTCTCATGTTATTCAGGTGCTGGCATTTCAGTAGTCTGGAGTGAACCAGTTGGATTTCACTAAAGAACTCAAATGACTAATGTTACGCTGATTCATCTTTCTCATTGAATAAACACCTTAAAAACGTATTATCAAATGTTATGTTGGCCATATATTGGCTATTTTCTCACATTTTGACCAGAAAAGGCTATATTTAGGCATGTCTAACTGTATGTACAGTATATGTAAATCATCATACAGTTCATTTGAACAATTATTCTGCATGCTAATTGGCACCGCCTTACTGTAGATTTCCCAAGGCCAGTTATTGCTGAATATTTTTACCCACTGTAAATATTATGAATACGTTGTTCCTTACACATTTAAACTTAATATGCTGTCACTAATGAATGACTTAGAGTAAATACACCTCTTCATCTTCACACTTGACCTCACTTTCTCTCAAGGGGCTCAACACGAGCTTGTTTGGAGCTGTGGGTTACTGCAGAGAATGGGCTGTGCACACTAATTACCTTCTCTAATTAGGACATTAGGCCGCCTTCCTCTCTGCGTGGGCCGCCTCTGATTGAGTGTCTCCAATCAATACCTCAGTGAACTCATGCAGATATTTTACTCGTGAGTTTGCCGAGAGCTGTTCTTGTTCAGCAGTTTGGGTTATACGGTGTGTGAGAGCATTAACAGGCTAACGCAAAGTGTGGTCCGAATATATTTAAGAGAAGCCTTCGGTGTGTGTGATAGGATTCCTATTTCTTTTATTTCCATAATTGGTGTGTAAAGCGAAAACAAGACAGTTATAATATATGTGTGTGTGTGTGTGTGTGTATATAAAGAATATTATTATTATCTAATTTGCTTAGTTTGAAAACTTTTCTGTTAGCGACAATTCACATCATGATTCACTGTTCTAACTTGTTTTATTTAATTCCATAAAAGGAACATCCATGGTTTTTCCAATTTATCAAATAACATTTACGGAACTTTAGGGATAGATTTAGCTTACTACTGTACATATCTTTGGATTGGATTGAAATATTGTTCTTGTTGCTCGTTTCAAGCTCACTCTTGAGGTGTGAATATAGAGCTGCATGTCTAAGCTACCATTGACAAAAATGTCCATACAATCCAGTCTAATCTGTATCTTAGCCTATAGCCTATACATACAAGAACATGTAATCGACCTCTTTGTCAATACGCCCGGTCTCCTGGGTGAACGTGGGCTTTAGCACTCTCTCTGCTCTCCTCATGCAGCGCCACAGGTTTTTCAATTGCAAGTTATATCTTCTTTTTGAGTACGGAAAACGTCTGTATTTTCTCCGTCTGCAATCCTCCAACTCCTTTCCCGTTCTCATCCCTCTATCCCAGCTCCCTTCTTCTCTCCCCATTGAGCCGCTGGCATCCCAATCTCCAATCTGACTTTATCCCCAGCCCACATCAAAGCCACGACAGAGAGGAGTTCTGCCTTGCTGTCGTCCTCTCTCCCTCCTCTGCTCCCCGCGTCACGTTCTCCACTAAGGCTTTAATGTTGCAACAAAGTACTTCAAAGTTTATCCTCCCATCACACTCTTTCTACACACTGTTATATCTAAATGGATTAGCCACATCACTTTTTCTCTCATTGAAAAATCATCATCTGACAATTTGCGCACGTATAAAAAAAACGATCCTTTTGGTGCTTAAAAATATGCGCACATTCATAGTTCAAGTAATTTATTTATACATGCTTTTAGTGTTGCGCACTGCAAAAAAAACTAGCTGCTTCAACAAATATTTCACTTACATGGAGTAAAATATTAATTAGTTTCAGGCAATATACTGTAGATGGATAGATAGCAGCCCGTCAATAGGCTACACCGGGTGCACATAATATTACCATAATTAAAATCCAATTCTATATTTTACAGGCCCTCACAAAACCTCACTTTTCAAAGCAAACCATTTATGATCTCTAAAAATATCAGTTATAAAAATATAAAAATAGCAGTTTGAATTTGTAGTCTTTGCATATTTTGTGATCAGCTCGACAACACTCAATCTTCCATATTTTATACATGCTTTTATGAACGTCAATATTGCACTTTGATTAATACTATAGCATGCGATGTGTTTGCAGTCTTTCTTCCTCGTAGCTCTTCCATAATTCAAAATCAAAAAGGGGAAATCTTCTATCAGTCAGCAGCAGTGGGCTCACATCCCTTGGTGTTAATTGGTGTTGCTTTGCTATGAAAGGCTTATTGTGCGTCTATGATTATCTCCTTATACACCGCTCCGATGTTTGTATCGCAAAATGAATGTATTGGTTTGTGTTGTGGTTATTTCCCTGCGGTAGAAATGAAGTATACCTTAACCTTCCGACTAGGGCTGGGTATCTTCACCTCATCCCAATACGTGTCTAGATATAGCTGACACAATACTATACGTTTACTTACAGGGGACTTTTAATTCAATACGATTCGATATTATGATATTTGTAAACTACACAATACAATTGAATGAAAAACACACATGCATTTATATTCTATTGTTATTAATTACAAAATATCAATAACAACATTTATTATTGATTCTTTTGTTGAATATGAAAAAGAAAACATCCATATTGTATCTTAAAAATCCAAATCTTTTCATAGCCAAACATTTATTATTATTTTAGAACACCCCTGCTAATAACAGAATGAATGTATTGGTTTGTGTAGAGCTTATTCTCCTTCAGGGACGCACAAGTATACCTTCCACCTGGCATGTCAAATTCAGGCCCACAAGACCAATTTTAGTGGCCTCTGAAATTATTTTTTAATTATCATTATTACATTAACTTGAAGCATTGTATGGAAGTCTACTATGGCATGTTATACTTAATTTTAATAAGTGTACCATCAGGAAAAAAACAATATCATTGAATCCGTCCTAAAATGTAATGTTATTAGGAGTTAAGTTAGTGATCAGTCTGCAAATACTGTACATCTCTTCTCAATATTTGGCCTAGTTGTGAATCCAAATCTACCAGAAAAATAATGTACAAACTCATGTCGAATAATACTTTGGGCCCCACCTAGCTTTTATGTTTTTAAATCTGGCCCCCGACCAAAAGGAGTTTGACACAGCTGCCCTAACCTAATGACTGATGAACGTATTGGTTTGTGTTGTATTCACAGATGGAAAAGGTAGAGGAAGACCTGGAGCGCTCCAAGTCCCTGAGAGAAAACCAGGCGAAAGAGTTTTCTCAACAACTCGATTCTCTACGCCACAAATATGAACACCAGGTCAGTAAGACGAGTTTGGGTTATGTTTTTTAAATGCTGTAATGATTTGACTACAATATTAACTAGATTATATTCTAGTCCTACATCCTACATATTTCACACCCCAAACCATGACATGATTGATTTCTGCACAACAACCTCGGCATTAAGCAGCGTGGCAACACACTACACCATACCTGATGACTTCCTCTGCATGAACATTTTTTACAATCAGTAGTTCAAAGTTTTCATTTCATTACATATAACACAATTAGTTTCTTGATTTTATTTGGTCCATGGAGGCAAATTGATTCATTTATCGCATGTAGAATATTTTATTAGAAAATACTGGAAGGCGACAGACATTCTAGAGCCATACTGATTAGTGACAGCATAAATATACATCTTTGTTTGAATAGTACAAAAGTCTTCAAAGAGATGAGTGGAGTGATAATAATGTTTTTTATGAGGCGTGGGGGATGCGTTTGACAGATAAATCCAGCTGCATACTTTTAAAGTCACATCAGAAAAGCTTTTGTCTTGAGATAAAAAACCCTAAGGAGATGAAGGCTTTCCTTGTTTTTATATTTGTCGCTATGGTTGACATGAGCTCTGCATATGTCAACTATGGGAAAAAAGCTCTAAAATTAACATATTTATTATTCATTTTTGTGTATGCTGTGCAGATGTTTTCATTACAATGTACTGTATATTGTTACAGGAGACGTAGTTCTTGATTTATCTTAAACCATGCAATTGTTTTGAAATATTTAACAGTAATAATGTAGTCAATGGAAAACATAGTCTGAGCACATTATTTACAAAAACATAACTTATGTAAAAAAAAAATGTTTATCTCAGGCATGCAACCTCCCTGCGTCTCACCTCTTCTCCCCCCCCCCTTGCATCTTATGAACTATCAAATTATACAACTATTTTTCCTAGTTTAAGTGTGACACATAAAGCAAAATCCATCTTGCCTAGACCTACAGTACTGTATGCATATAAGAAGATGCATTTGTAAAGCATGATTCATAAAATTACATGCCCCTCTTTAGTCTTTTGTTTGGTCTGAAATGCAGTCAATGTTTGAGCACACGTAATGTTATTAGGTATAATATTCCATTTACAGGGAGCATAGTGAGAGAAATCTGATTCTCCTAACTTTCAATTATACATGCAAAACAATGAGAAGTTTGAGCTCGGAAAAAGAATCTCCGGTCTTATCTGAGACACAGGTTCATAAGGCACAAATTCTAAATTTTGCCTTGCCGTCCAGCCCAGTCAGATCTTTTAGGTGACTGACCAATATTATTATATATTCCA
Organism: Knipowitschia caucasica; assembly: GCA_964034765.1. Classification (NCBI taxonomy): domain Eukaryota; kingdom Metazoa; phylum Chordata; class Actinopteri; order Gobiiformes; family Gobiidae; genus Knipowitschia; species Knipowitschia caucasica. The sequence continues at coordinate 18,621,374 of OZ035840.1, forward strand.
TCATGGACTTTAACATACCTTTTAAAATTGTGTTTTCTTTCTTTTTTGTGGCGTCTCAGCCTCCCTTCCTAAATCATACTATCTCCCCTGCTGAGACCAGGCAGCCATTCCATCCTATTCTGGTTGTTTTTTGCTTCACAAACTCCGATTTACCCCCCGGAGCTGATGGAGCCCATTACCTCACTGTCCCATCACAAAGCCTTCAAAACACATCTCATGCTCTTCCTTGTGAGCCGCCACTGACAGGAGTCGTGCTGTGCAGAACACCCGGCCCACTCTGTATCTATGGCACCAAGCTGTGCTCTAACCAAATCACTCTTCCCTCATCAGTGCCATGCTGGTCCCTTTAAGAAGAGCATCACCCAGCATCCTCCACTGCACTGCTGATGTCACAGTCGGCTCCTTGCTGGGTCTGTTCACTATTGTTTCCTCTTCGTTTTTTGCAGTTTTTCCTCACAGCAGACCTTTCATAACCATTTTTCACCCTCATCTCAACCCAGATGCTCTTGTTTTTTTAGACTCAATGGCCATATCCAAGAGAGGTAAACAGTCAGCGCGACTGCTCTTTCGGAGTTAGTGATGTCGAATGTCCTGCTGTGGAGTTCTCGAATCCAGCTTAGCATCCTATCCGCTTTCACTCATGCTGCTATATGAAAAGACTTGCCCAATGGGACTCACAAATCTTCACTATGGCTGCCATTTGTTGCATATTTGACCTAAATTGGAAATGGAAAACTGTTATTTATGTGGAATATACTGTAAATTATACGTGTGATCAAATGTGTATTTTACGATCAGGTTTCTGTTGTGATGCATAGCTGAGCAGTGAGAGGCTTTAGTCCATAGTGGACATGGTGTGTCTGGATGTCTGCTCCTAAGACAGGCCAGGTAGGGTGCCGTCAAGCACAATGTGCACCGGATTAGACTGAAAGCAGAGCCTGGGCCTCAGGCTCCTGCTGTCCTTTCACGGCTCTGACTGGGGCTTCTCTGCAGGATGGGCTGAGGGTCACTGTTGCCCCCACCATGTGGTGACTGAGAACAGGACACGGCTGAAGACAGAGCCTGGGAAAAGCTTGGGCTGGGTAATGGACGCTCTACTGGTAAAGCTTACCTCTCAGCAGGTGCTCTGAGCCACAGTTGTGCCGCTCGGCACACTGGTTTCTGTTTTTATACAGAAATTATATTGTTAGATTATATGATTGGATCAACTTTTACAGTTTGCATAGTTTATGTAACCGTGACATGATGTGCTTCATGGATTCTCTACATTATGTTTTGGATCTCTAAGCCTATTTGCTCATAGTGTCAGACGCTTAGCATGGGGCACTGGGTGGCTACTGATGCCAGATGGCTAACCCCTACCAGCTCAGTTGTATAGTCCAAACTTGTTGGTCTTTGAACAGCGATTGCAGAATAGAAGTTTTGAAGAGCGTGGGGGGTGAGATTATGGGCCTGTCGTTTTTATTGGCGGAAAAGGTAGAAGGGCGGAGGCGCCACAGAGAGGTAAACACGTACTGCACGCTCGCTCAAAGCAGACAAACTTTTCTGTTTCTCACCATGGTACCAATTGTACTCCCCCGGGTTACGGACATGGTCGGACCGCACAAAGAAAATATGGGCACGTAGTCATGACGACAGGTTAGCTCTCAATGTGTGTTGGCTGATGAAGTCGTTTTTTCATGCTTGTCCAATCAGATGGCTGAGCTCTGCATGCAGCACGAGCAAGAGAGGACGCGGCTCCAACAAGCGCACATCACCGAAAAGGACGGCATGGTCCAAGAGCATCAGCGCGAGGTCGGCAGTCTGGAACGCCAGGCCAGGGCCACCCTTCAGCAGCACCAGCAGCTCACACAGGAGTGGAGGAAGCGCGATGCCCAGGTAGGGGGTCTCTTCTCATCTTCATTCTCACATGCGGTTCTGCTGACCTGCCGCGGTCACGCATACAACTACTGGTACATTTCTGAGTTTTCAAAGGCACAGCAGGCTCACGCTTCATCAAATGAACCACTATGGAGTTATTATCATGGAACGTCAAAAAAAATGTGCGACTTGTGGTGAACTTCATGACGTCTATTCTTTTATATTGTAAATATTGTATCATAATAGTGTATTTTTTGCGATCTTCAGAATCCGCTGGTGCTCCGATACAGAGCGCAATCTTTTGCCCGCCGCCCGCTTTATTCAGGAAACGCTACAGCGAAAATCTTTTAGCTAAACGATTGTAAAATGGCGTAACAATACAATGAATTGAGATATATTTCCGCAGATATGAATCTCGTACTTACATTCAGACTACGAGTACACACGTCTTCAGCTTTCTTACTTAGACCTTTATGACTTTATGGTGCGCAAACTGCACAAGTTTCATGAGCCTGCTCAGCCTCTGGTCACACCTGGGTTAGCATGGAGCACTGTGGGAAGCCATTTGTGAATCTGCAGGACTGGTTCCACTCCAAACAGGGGAAAATGGACAATGTCAGATTTTGAAACAGTTTTAATTTACAACTCCAATAGAATAATGTATTATGACAATACTTCAATAATCTTCTGAGGTCGTATTGGAAGAAAATAATCAACATGGCCATCTCTTTCCACTGAAAGAGTTAAAGCAAATTAAGCGCAATATTTTTTGTCAATGACCGGTGTTGAAACATACTGGTCACTTTTATCTTGCTTTTCTTTTCATGTATTTACATATTTATTGTTTATAGAGACTTATGTGTCACAAAAGTTTAAACCAAACTTCTACTAGTTTCTTTTTCTATATCCCTTGAAATATTCTGCACAGATTTTTCCTAGTATTTTAGTAGTGTATTTTTATTCTCTTACACATATATGCAGCACTATGCTCACACCTGGCACCTGGTTTGTGGAGTTTTTGATGTCACGTATTAAATGACAATTTCCATACAATCTTACTGTACAGGCCTCTCATTCCAACAGGCCAAAAGACTGATGTCCTCCTCTGTTTAATAACAAGGAGGATATGGTGATACACATAAAACAATGTTCTTGGGTTTGTTCCATTTTTTCTGAGTTGGGCTTGATTAAATTTAATGTAATTAACAGTATTTTTGCTCCCAGCCTTTACGATACCACAAACACATCAGACACATCACAGGAACATACACAAATATATCTTTGTCGCCTTGTTCTACAACATTATACAAATTACACATCAATTGCTCAAAAAACTAAACAAAAACAATAGATACTGAACTGTGTAACGTAGCAGTCAAGATAGTTCTTCTTTCAAAGCCTCACAGAAAACTTCCTGTGTGGAGGTGTAGAGGTGTAACGTGGCTGGCTTGAGAAGCATGTTTGCCTGCAGCTGTTTTGTGCTGTTGTTGTTTTTGGCTGATCAATGCCCCCTTGAGGAAAAGGGAGTTTTCTATTTTATTTTGGGGCTCTTGCCTATACTCTCTTGTGTCTCTTGTTTCCAAAGATCATCAATGTATATTTAGTTAGTGGTTAGTGGGTGTCTATTCAATATAGTTTTGTATTTAGAAACCTTGCGGCAATTACATTTTCCTGCAATTAAACCACCTGAGAGAGGTTTTTGATAAGGGCTAAAGTAACCATTAGAACTCGACAATACATTTTTTATATTGAAAACTCAACTTGGGAAATGTTAACATGGACAATTTTGCTATCATGGTCATGACGAAACAGTCATTAAGAATAAATTGACATTAAAACTGTAGACACTCACATCAAGACTGTGTTTGGCATGGTCATGTTTATACGTAATAAAAAGTATAAGAATGATTTAAAGTCAAAATCTTGCATATGGTTCCTTTAAGCATTTCAACAGCTTTCCTGCCCTACCTTAAAACTCATTTCATGGCTGTTATTTTTTTGAATAATTATGTCTATTTGTGAACTAAAAACACACCCCATCTGGACTTCAAACAGCATGAGAGAGCGAGAGATTCCAGTGAACTCTTTTCTTCTTTCCTGTGATGGGCTAAATAATGATGCCGTCAGATTTTTTTCAAAGCACTTCAATCGCTTCAGTGTAATCCCAATGACTCAAATGAAGCAGCTTCAGACAGTCTATGTCCAAGTCAAAAAACATGAAGAAAACATGCAGACAGCTTTAAACCATGAATAGTGATTATTGCCATTTCTTTCATCCAGCCGATATTGTCCAGTGCATTTGGTTTATGTCTGTGTTTTATGTATTGTGAAGTAGAGATGATATAGATTTAAAAACAGACGGTTACACTCTACTATCAAATATCATTCTCATAACATATGTCTTTGTTTTATTCTTCGAGAAATTGAAAGTTATGCTTCATTTTGCACATGTGTAAGCAAATATTAATTTTGTATTCTAATTACATATGTTTGGCATTTGTTTTCACATATATGGGGTAAACATCTTATATTGATATTGCTGATGATAATTTGAAAATGCATTTATTCCTATTTATAAACTAAATGTTGACTGGTGGCGTGTTTTCTGATTGATGATCCAATCTGAAGTCAGAATAAGCCTCACATGAGTCTCATTTGTAGTTTGTAGTTGTAATTGAAAACATCTTGACTCACTATTCATATTAGTTTGATATACTTCTCACATTATTTATCATAAATCAGAAACCCGAGCACCCCAACACATACGTCAGGAATAATGCAGTAACATATTTGATATCGGATCGTTTTTATCCTTAAAGGGACACGGCACAACTCTTATAGGGCATTTGTCCACCATCGATTTGTGTTCATCTAAATGTTGTTGTTTTGAGTATGGAAATAAACATATTCATCTACATCAGAAACAAGTGAGAGACACAGTATCGACCCAATGGAGTCTAGGTTTTTGAGCAGCAAATACATCTGTTGAATGTGCATGTTTTGTACCATACTGAGGACCAAGCAAAGCAATACAGTATGATCTCCATGGCAACAAGTGGTTAGCCAAGTTACGCAGTGCACTTTTAAGCTTATCCTACTCTTTTTGCTTCCTCATACTTTTGGCTCTCATCACATTGCAAACACATAAGACTCAACTGTGCTCATTCTCCCCACTCTCCCCTCTCTGTTTTGGCCTCTATAATCTTCCAAAGTGTCACCGCCAGTGCCTCTGTTCTGGCAGATTACCCACTGACTTATTAAAAGATTTTTCTGGCAGAGAGATCTTGCACATTTGTTGAAGAGAGAATTATACATTAAAGACTTCTCTCTGATCTAATAGCTGCTTGCCCTTGAAGGCACAAGTGGGGCAGACTGTAAAATAACGGGCGCATTTGCTTTTTGTTTCCCTGCATGTCATTGTAGTCATGTGACCGCAGCATCATGCGTGACTATGCATGTCAACGCCCTGGCACATCCAGCCCTCCGTGTGCCAATGGGCAGGGGCTGAGAGGAGAGACGTGCAAGCATCTGCCTGTTTTTTTTTGTGACAATGCTTTGAAGTCTCTTTGATTCTCCCCAGTGCCTGCTAAAAAAGACTTCAGACACTTTCCCTTCTGATTGCCTTAACATGGCGTTGTCCTGGGATGCCCGGACTTTTAGGGAGAGGAGGGGATGTGGGGTGTGAGCCGTGCAAACTCGAGTAAGAAATAAATGCAGTAAACCAAGCGGCGTAAATGAGGATGTGCAATAGCTGAGGAATTTGTGCAATAAAGCGGAGGGAGGATGAAACCGGGAAGCCCGGATGTGCTGCTGGTACTGAAAATGTTTCATGTGTTTTACTTTTAACCAAATTCATTATGTTGATTATCAAAATAGACCAACGTTGTTGAGTCACGTTTGACAACTCTTTCACCAATAAAAACTGCACCCCAAAATATAAAACTTAATGTCTTCTTTTAAGGAATTGTAGTTTGTAATAAATGATGGTTTTGACACTTCCTTTTTGTGTTGTTCCAGGTGATTTCAGATTTGGAAACTCAGGTGACCCGTCTCCGGGAAGAACTCCAAATAGGAAACTTTGAGCACAAGCAACAGGTGGCGGGGATGGCTTTGCAGCTGGATGAGGACAAACAAAAAGCTTCAGCAGACAAGGAGGAGGCTCTGGACCAGCTTCGGTCTGAGATGGGGCGCCGCCACAAAGATCTGGAAAAGAAACTTCAGAGAGAGCACGAGGCCGCGTTGGGGAAGGTGGGTTTAATACTGTTTTTTGATAGGTTCTCTCTCATCTTTTGTTATTTTTTATTGTCTGCTTTACGGTGTCTGTCATTTGGTACAATTTTAAGAACCCACTCGAACACAGGGCTTATCCTCCAATTAATCCTCCAACTAATTATTATTAGCTGCAGAAATGGTTTATTGTGCCTGATGCTACATTAACTGTTGTAACTGAATTCAGTCATAATTCCCTTTAGATGATTACCTCAAAACTTTAAAATACGTATTTTAAGTTATTTATATAATTTTTATTTTTTATTTATATTATTGAACCCCTGTTTTTATGTAAAACGGTTAAATGTTCAGCATAGGACAGTCTGCTTAGTTCCACCGTGTAAACATATTATACTGTAACCACTTATGTCACTTTTGTCCATGTTTATTCAGAAGTTTTTTTTTTTTCATTCACGCACACAAAGCTGTATTCTGTACATTTCTGAGTTATTACTATCCTTAAATGCAAGAAGCCATTACTCTTTCTCTCCGCAGTCCTCAAATCTTTGTCAATTTCCTTTTTTGATGCTCTGATAAGGGGAGGATTCACACACCACACATTCACACTGAAGATAACAAATATTGTCGCATCATGCTAAATGTTTTTAACTCAGTATTGGCATTATATACTAAATATTTGATAACAAGTCTCTGGCGTCATAGATAATCATATATTCACAGAAATGTGTTCTTTCCCCTATAAGCACACACATGTAATATATTATAGGTGCTCCTGCAGCGCTGATGCACTCAAGTTTAGAGATCAAAGACAACTCAAATGAGAGAATCATGTGATGCTAATTCTGCTCTCTGATTGGATAATCATCTGGAGAACCACAATATTAAATGTTAAAATAAATAATGTGGACATTGCATCCATTGTATTTTTTTAAAATTAAGAATAAATCCACATTCATATTTGTATCAGAAGAGGCTAAATGACGACACAAGGTTGTCCAGGTTTAGTTTTAATGAGGGATCAATGTTTTAACACGTCTTCAACAGGAGTCATGGCAGAACACTTATTTTCAGTATATTTATTAAGTCTAGTTCATGTCTAATTTAGACATTGCTGCACTTGATAATGACAAATGCTCCTAAGCACGTTTTCAGTCATACATTGTTTTGGTTCTCAATTAATTGTAAACTTCTCTTTATTAGAGATGTCCAGATCCATTATTGGTATTGATATTGGCACTGATACAGGGATCACATTCAGTTGTGTACCGGTTGGATGCCACTCTTTTCTCTTGGTTCACAGCAGCAGTGTAGTTCAGTCCAGTCCAGCGTTTGATTTTATCTTTCCACATTAATTATGATCTTGCTCTGCTTCTGTGCTGCAATCCTCTTTCTAGGAGGACTCTTTGCAAACCATTTCAGCGAATTTCAACGTGACCAAAATACTTTAGTTTTCTCTTCTGAATGTTCTTGGAGAGCCCTCTGACTCCTTATTACTCAGTTTGTCCATTCATGTCGTTTTAAGCTGCCAGATAATTCATCACTTTGCATGTTTCTGATCCATTCATTGACAATTAATAACAGTTTAGGTTCAGATTTTTTTTTGGCAGTTTATTAGACATATTAGACATTTTATAGGAGGCAGCTTGAGCTAATGAAATCATCCTTTTTTCTTTACCACAGTTTATGACCTAATTAAATAGACGTTTTCCATTTCTACTTTGTATGTGTATCTTAAGGCTTAGTTTTTCATCATTCTTACTGATAACCATAAAGCAGCTAAAACAGGTTTGATGACACTGCGATACCTGTGTAATGTTCGAAGGGAGCCCTAAAAGCAGAGCTGCACAAGTTTGTTTACATATTTAGGTCGGTTCTGTTTCTTGCCGTTTCACAGGCCTTAAAAAACGGCCCGTGTAAAGGTGAAAATACTCAACCTTTAGAAACCAATGTACGTCTCTGTTGAAGAGAATAAATGCTATAATGCTCAGCAAATTTTGTATGTTATTGTATAAAATTATTTAATCTTGGTCATAATTTAACTCGAATGGGAATAATTGCATACATAATTAAATAAGAATATGTATTTTTAGATAAAACCCAACAATAATATAGATAATTTATTGAATAGATATTTGTACTGGAATGATATCAGGAAGTACTCAGTCGGGAATGTCCCTCTTGGTTTGTAAGAATGTCCTTCAGCGGCAACAACTAATCGATTAATTGAATGAATAATCACCATGTAAATTAGTAATTAGTAGTGGAAATAAACTTTAGTTAGAGCCCTAATCTGAACACCTGACTGCAGTAACAGGGAAATTGCTCATAACTGCTCTGGAAACGGATCTAAGCTGCTGCTAATCACAATCTGATCTCCGGGTCGGACCCATCAAAGAGAGTCTTTTTCATTAGACACCATCTTTAGCAGCTGTGCAGCATTAGCCCGGAATTTAGGACCTTTCAAAGCGCCATTTTGACTCCATCTGGTCCACAGGTCCTGACCATATAAAAGAATAGAAAAAGTGTGCATTTTGGGTTGGTTGTTGTTGAATGAATCATATCTTTCTTGGGAACTTGCATAGTGACAGATTAAAAGTTATTTTTTGGCACATATTGATCCAGTTTCCAAAATGTTGCAGAAGTCCAAATGTAGATGTAAAATTATTGCACTACTATTACTTTTTTTCTTTGCAGAAGTTGTATGTTGCATGTTTCTGCTTTCCTACTTTTTAATCTAAACTCTAAAGTTTGACTCCAAAGCGGCCAAGAAGTTACATCTGCTGGTCTCTTCCCATTTATTTCACAGTGAAGTTTGTCAGGACATTGACTTGTTTGTGTGTGGAAATTTCTCATTCTTTTGATGCAGACAGAAATGCTGTCCTCTGCAGACCACTGTGGTCTCTGAGGCTGCGTTTGGGCAGGGCAGCATTTCCTTTTTTGCTTCACACATCTCCCAGAAAGATCCCACCAAAAGGGCTGCAGAAATCCATTAAATCCATGAATGGGGTCTCATCAAACACACGGAGGAATGGGGGTGTTTTTTTTGGAACTAGGACCGTTTGACTTAAATAATAAGGAACAGAAAATTGGTAGCGATAAGATGAGTCACAGAGATAGTTCTATATGTCTGAACTGCTACAGAAATGAAAGAAGTAGTACAGATAAAGGGAGACTTAAAAGTATGTTGCTGTGGTCTGCTGCACATTTATCTTTAAGCGAGTCTGTGTGCTGAAAATGAGCACGCCCCTCCCTGCCTGTGTGCTCCTGTGGGCTGTGAGGTGGTCATCGCTGGGAGACATTTTAACAGGCTTTGTGCTCATATCTATGCTCCTCCACACCTCAAAAGTCAATCACTCTTCTATCTGTTGCAGCAAAACTGTTTAGAGAAATCAAATAAATTGCCAGGAAGAGAAAAAAGATCACTCTTTCTCTTTCTAATGAAACTGTGCTTTATTTACCTTTAAATACCTATGCTGCTGTATGCTTTTGAACAGCACAACCCTGACCAAAATAATCACATGAAAATGAAAGCTATCTTCCATCTTAAATTTCACTATCTACAAAAATCGTCCAGCACCATTTTGCAAAAAAAAGTGTTTTTTTGGTTTCTTGTCAATTGTCTGTCACTTGCAATATGTTATTGTTTTGAATTAATATATTTGCCTACAAACTAAATGCAGATGCATGATAGACATTCATAGCACCCAATAAACTGGAATGGAAATCATAAACCACACCTTTCCTTTGAAAAGTGGATCACTCTAAGACTAAACATTCACAATTTAATTTAAATTGTTTGCACAGAATTAAATAAGAATAATTATACATACAACTTTTACAGCTCTTTTTTGGACACTCAAAGACGCTTTACAAAATATATATATTTTTTAAAAATCCATCCATTTTCTTCCCCTTAAATCATTTCTGGGTCAGGGGGGTAGCAGTGAGAGCTGCACCCAGTACACAGAGCACCAGCCCCTCACTGATCCTCCTGCAGGTGGTGAGTCCACAGGAGCCTTGATCTTTCAGCGGGTTCTTCAGGCAAAGTGGGGTTTAGTGTCTTGCCCAAGGACACAACGTCAGCAGTGCTCAGTGGGAGTCATGAAGTAGGACTTATGGTGGGCTTGAGCCCACAACCTTCAGGCTCAAAGGCCAATGCTCTACCAACGGAGCCACTGTCGCCAAGAACAAAATTAAGGACAGGCAACCTGAAAGTAGTTTTAAAGTTCTGTAGTGAGTCGACGGGTTGTGGGAGTGAGTTCCAGAGAGTGGGGGTGGCGAAGGCTCGGTCCATTGTAAACAAGGTGCATTGTAAATACGTTTTCAGTTAAACATTTCGCACCTGTTTTTGTTTTATCTTCACCTAAATAAAAGATAAGTGGGTTTATTATGTGCCAGAATCCATCTGAAGTTGCTCAAGTATATCTTTGCTCTCTCTCAGAAAAGAGAGAGAAAAGAGCTCTCACCTTGTTTGCCCTCCATGCCTGAGAGTCACTTGCTTCATGCTTGTAAATACCTCAGATCTTTGATAATTTTACACAAAAGATCACAAGGGCCAAAGTCGTGTGTTGGAACAAGAAGTCTGAACCTTGAATTAGTACTACCTTTTGTCTGAATTGTACATCTCATTGAACCGCTGCATTTCTCATCACTAAGAATGCGGCTGAGTGCCCACAGAACTTGTGGTTCAGATTAGCTGGTGTGAACGTTGACCGCACAGCATGCTTATGGTTCTTGATGCAAGTTGTGGAGCAGGAATGTGCCGCCCTGCATGACTTCAGATCAAAGAGAATTTCATCAAACCCCAACCAAGTGTGACCAAGGGCCCCAAAGGCAAACATCCAACCAGGAAGTGACTTTTTGGCATGCAGCTACGACTCACCTGTGCCCCTCGGCCGCATCAGGGGCAGATGTTATGACTCGTATTATCATAACTTTTACGGCATATATGTGTCATAAATAAACAATTGCACAGCGGGAAAATTTCTTGTTGAAGGAGATCCTTGTTAATTAGTGATCTTCTCTTGGTGAAGTGGCAGTAAAGGTTTCAAAGGCAACTTTCTCATATGGACTAAAACGTGGGAGCGGCAAAATCGGTTGCCATTCCCTTCCAAGGAGCTCACCAAAGGATTTTAAAATCACAATTGCTGAATATTTCAAATTATGCCTAAAACTATTGTCAGCGCACAAATGAATGGATAATGGATTACAATAGCTTTGTTTTATGTGCATATAAAAGTACGCTATGGCTAAATAGTACGACTACTATACATCTTTAATACTAACAACAATGATCTTCTTACTCTTGATTCGAAAGCTCCACAACTCTCCGAATGTAATGTAATGTTTATTTATATAGCGCATTTTACAGACCAAGGTCACCCATAGCGCTTTACCATGGAAAAAAATATCCGATTTATTCCATTTCCCTTTACAAATGTTGGTTGACTACCAAACGAAAGACCGAATGCCCCACTTGTCATTTAGTTCTCTTCAGAATCCCTCTCGTCTGCCGCTTTTTCATGTGGCATCTGGTTCTCCAGTGTTTAGTTTTATGTTTGGATGCATATTGTCCCTGACCACTGTCAAATGTGGTTCCACGCAAATGAGTCATAAGTCATTCAATGTTTTCCTGTTACATTTTGATCTATATTTAGACCTCATAGTTTGTGATCAGACCACCCAAATTCAGTGAAAAACATGCAACGATCTACCGCATCTTTTCGTCGCACGTCTGATTAGGAACCGACAGGAACTTCCCAACATCTGCAAAGTCTGAAGTCTACAGAATGCCACAATATTACATTCAATAGCGGAAAGTGAGTCATAGCAGTTACTCGTTCCTGCTTTTTATGGTTCACTTTAATAGTCTCTTTTGCTAACATTTGAAAAAGAAGAGTTGTTTTCTAGTACACGACTGTCAGTAACAATTTCTCGAAACGCTAAACATCTATGTTAACCCCTCACCGTGGCTCAGATCCCAGCGCGCAGGAAAGAGCATAGTTAACAGTTGCCGTTGTTATTGCTGTCAGCCGGAAGATGGTGTAGCGGGGATGTTGACGCTCTTGTTGTCATCAGTCTTGTTCTGTTTCTGTCACTGTCTTTGCTGACTTATTACGCTGAGCCGGTGCCATTTTGGAAACCCACCAAATCACATTATTGAGTTTGTCATGGATTAGACACAGATGAGCAAAGCATATGATCAAAGCATTACCATTCAGCTTGTACTGACAGACTAATGAGAGACAATGAAATCTCAGGACTGAAGATCTAAGTTTAGGATGTTTATTTAGCAGAGGTGGAGTGTAATATTGGAATCTGGGTGTTTTCGTCTGTTACTTGGTATGTACGTTTTACACCATAGTCGTTTGTCAAACCACACATGAAACGGTTTAAGAGTTGTGTGTTCCTCTGCTTGTGTACAAACATTTGTTGTGCGTTTGTGTACATACATGCGCATGCCTAGACCACGTTTCCTCAGCGCGCCATTGGGCCCGGCAGCGAAAAGAGAGAGAGAGAGAGAGAGAGAGAGAGAGAGAGAGAGAGAGGGAGGGAGAGAGAGAGCGAGAGTGAGTCATTCTCCACATGAAAGAGTCAAAGTAAAGGCTGTGGCGTCCCAAAAAAAACATCACACAGCTGCTCCCTGGCTCACTTTTTTGAAGTCGTCCAAGAGGAGGGAGGAGAGCGACACACTTTTTCAATCGCATTAAAACATGGCGTCGGCCTGCTCCCATCGTGTTGCCTGCTACAGATTACACTTAAGTTTGTGGAGGAGTTTTAAGTGGGACACTGTAGTCATCAACCCAATCTGGGGGTAGAGATACAGTTCAGAGTGAGCACATATTTGATTTAAAAGATGCAAATGATGAAATGTTATGGGGGGGCGGGGATCCATATATTTTGCTGTAAATATATTTTGACACAAGGTCTATGCTGTAAAATTGACAGTTAAGTTTCCACTACATGTATAATAATAATAATATCTAAGTGGAGGACGTATATGGAGTCAATGCAGACACTTACAATGATAGAATCTGAAGGCATCAATAAACGTCTCAAACATCCCATATGGGTAATGTTCAGAGATGTGACCAATGCACTGATATTGACACTGCATGTATCAAGCTTTATCCAAAATAAGAATTAACAACAGAAATCTACTTCCTTGAAATAAAAATAAAAAATCACAACAACACTTTCTCTTTTGTCTTCAATAAAGCAAGTGCCTGTTGATTTACCCAGTCCTTTACAGTGTGGACAGATTAGAAATGGCTTCTCAAAATAGATTTGTATTTATTTATTTATTTTATGTTTTGTGTATAACTTTTTAAAATGGGTTTCACCTCCAGCCAGTGTCAGTAGCCAGTGCTCTGTACACCTTGCCGACCTTTCATGGATGTATCCGTTGTATCCTTTACTTTGTGATAAATAATATATCTGTTCTTTATAAAATGCCTTGCTTATTTGTCTTACTCATTACAACCACATGATGCTACTTTTTAAGCGACTTTCCACCTTTTCTGTCTTTATGCCTTACAAAAGGCAGGATGAGGGTGAAATTATTCAGCATGTAAAGTGGAAACTGGCAGTTTCTCTGACAAGTCTCTGACTTTGTAGAAAGGTGATATCAATAATTCATAATTATATTGTGCCATTAAAGACCTTATGACGGGTTTTATTTATTTAGAAATACAGTTTTAATACCATTTTATATTAGAAGAGAACTACTAAAGGTTTCAAAATCAGTTGTTTTTTTTGTCTGATCCCCCCAAATCGAAATAACCCCATAGCAACGCCCTTAGAAACGAAAAAACGATATTCAAGATGACAAGGCCGTGTACAGCGAGTGCGTGATAACTACTAGAATGTCACATTTCGTTGTCACTGAGATAGTCCAGTGGTTGTGTCGATGGACTGCCAATCCAGATACTGGGGTTCAAATCCCACCTCAGACACATTTTCACACTCAAAACGGCAATTTATGTGTAGTGAGCAATTGTCACCTGTAGAGTGCAGTATTGTGTTGGGCATCAGTGGAGAGAAGAGAGAAAAGGCAGTCCCTGTGGCATAGATGCATGGTTTTCAATGCATGGGCGTAACCCGCTATGACGTCACACACAGGTTAGAGCATAGACAACTTAAATTCATGAAAAACACGTTCTTTTTATAAAATATAGGATTTTTTTTGCCGGAATCTCTTTCAAATTGATATTGTCATGCAATTTTGATATCCACTATTTTTTTTTAAAAAAAACCCGTCATAAGGTCTTTAAGCCCGTAGAACTATCTTATCGTCTATTTTTTTTCATTTGTCTGTTAGCTAGATAACACACAACGTGTTGGGCAGATCTTTACAACATTTTCAGTATCCTGGATTTTTTGAGGAATGGAACTGTTCTTCTTGGCAGAGGTCTGTGCCCTACGAGAGCTTTTCTAGGTGAATGTGTAAACCTCTGGTTCCAACAAGTGCCTCAAGTTCCTTTACTGTTTTCATGTGTTTTACAGAAGATCATGACTCATTCTTGCCCCTTGATGCATCCACTGATGCATTCTTTTGTAAAACTTCTTCAAATAGTTTTTTCTCCTGATAATGCTCAACTAACTAATCATATTATCCATTGTGTTTGCTGGTTTTGCTCTCTGGTGTGCACACAAACAAACATGTCCCATTCTTTATGTATGGCATGAGCTTGTTCATTATAGGTCTAGATACACATTTTGCCGGTGTGTTTGAAGCACAATATACAGTAAACAGTGACGATGAAGAGAATCTTTACTGACAGCCACTGATTACAAACTATGAAACGGAAATAAAGCCTCTTGTCGTTCGGCATGGAGTTGCACACAGCCAAGGGAGCGATGATTACAGACGAACCAGAAAATAACATCTCCCCGCTCTCTCCGCTGCCAGATTGAACTCCAGTTGTTATGAGACAAGTAGTTTGCGAGGAATAGAATAATTGTGAATGCTTACAAATACAGATGCCAGGGTAGAGGAAGATGTGACAAAACAATGGGAGCCAAACTTCACTTTGAATCAGATTTTGGTATTTTTGTGAGAAATTAAAACCACAAACCAGCTCCCCAATGTCAGGAAAAAAGTGAGTGGAATTAAACTATTGTGTTGTAACCATGTCCCAAGCAGTAGTATATTAATACTACTTTCATCCTGGTAATGTTTTAGCCTTTTTTTCTAGACATACACATATACATTACACATAGGATCAGGTATTGGTTTATGATGCCATAGTTTTAACCTTTACTCAAGGTTTAAGTTAAAGTTATATTTTCTGTTCACCAGTGTTGGTTCATATCTGTATCGAACATGAAAAAGCTGGATGAGAACGTTTTCAAAAGGGGTTGGGCAATAAACATTAGTTTTATTTGTGTATTTGATGGGGACAATGCCCATTGATGAACATGTGTGTGTGAACAAATCTGTAATTATGCCAGATTAAAGATACCAAGATCCTTTTCAGTAGCAGATCCTAGGCAGGTACAGAAAGGAGTAAAAGCACAGAGACAAGTATACATTGATAAAAAATATTATTTGTAATGATAGAAAAGAGAATAATAGTCTGTGCTACATTGTGTAAAATTGTGATGATTGCCAACATCTTCTAGAACATTGTTTTTGCAAAATAAAAAGTCTAAATTGTTTAAACATGAAACCTTTGAATATGCTTTTATACATGTTTTCACAAGTATGACATTTTAATATTTCTTTACATTGCTCTGGCCATGATTATTGTGGTTTCAATTTCCTCTCATACATTTATTGTATACAACAGGACTGCATTTGGGTCTTTGATGTGTCAACAATGACATGTTGAAGATCGAATGAGTTTCCACGCAGAATTCAAAACTCTGTAGAGATTGGAAGTTAGAACTGCAGACGTCTCAAAACGTGACCACAAATAGTTTTTATTTACCTCCTCAGATTCATTTATTGTTGAATAAAGCTGATATTGCAACTTTAACTGCAGGGAACAAGCAATTTATGCCACATACCTTGGATTTGCCAATTACCTTGACACAGTTGCTTTTTATTTTATTTTCCCCACTGCTGCAGTAAGAAGAATTTGTCGGAGAAATGATGAAAGTTATTTGTCATACAGTATCCCATTCTCCTGCTGCTCTTTTGAAGAATGGTCATTTCAGTTTGTTCCTCTACTCGGTAATGGATCATGTGCCCAACCAAAGATTGTAAATGCACACCTTAAGTCAATTGGATTTCTAAACAGTCATTTCTCAAAGTGTGGCAGTGTGCTTGGCTTTCATATGTATCCGGTTTGTCCAGCGTCTGTGTTTGAATAAGTAATCCTTGTGTGCACATCTTTGTTCAGCTGTGTGTGAGAGGGAGAAAGTTGTCACCCTTTTCTTCCCTCTTCTCTATATGTGTGTGTGTGTGTTTTGCCAGCTTCCCTTTGCTGATTATTAATTAAGTTCTGGTAAGCGGTGCATGCCTCGCCTTCAGATCCACTTCCACTCTCTTTAACCCGCTCACACAATCGCTGGTGTGCGCACACAAAGACACGCATAGCTGTGCACTTCAAAGCGAGCGCACTCCACCGCTCTAGGATTAAGGGCCGATTGAAGAGACTGATACAGTCTCAAAGTGCCTGCAGCTCTGAAACGCCTTTGGCAGGGCACAGGTAGACTCTTTGAAAGTGCACACACATTCTTCCACAAATACGCCCAAGTTTTTAATTTACCTATGATTCTGCCTTTGTAATTGTTGCGGCCCTGCTATAAGCTATTTTTACTTTTCCTTGGATTACTATAAGGTATATAATGCATGGTATTGCATAGTACCTGCTGCTGAATTCCCCTGAGTGAGTGGAGGTAAAAGGGAATAAGATATTAGCTTTATGTTTTTATGAACCATCTGAGGTTGTTTGCATGTCAATGTGCCCATATGTTTCCTGGTGCGCGCACATGTCAGCATACATAAAGTTACACACAACTCAATACTTCAGAGGCACTGCGTTTGGGACGTTCATATCTTCTTATTAATCAGTCTCTTTGAAGTTTTCATTTTTAAGCTGTTCTGTGATCTACTGGACTTACTAAATGCAAGAGGACTTGCATAAGAGGATAGATTTTTGTTTTAAGTTCTTAATCCGAAAACCTACATTTTTTTAAGCAAACCAAACTCCATGCCAAAGTAGGGCTTTAAAGTGATGTGTGTTTGAATGAGCCAGATAATACTGGATTTTCATCATACATCATTTGTGTCAATATTCCATGTACAGTATATTGGCTGTTTCCCATTGCTAAAGAATACTGTCGTCCAGAGCATCTCAAACTTTTTCTGTTATGCACCCCCAATATATGTGTTAAATAACAGTTTAGAATGACCTATTTAAGTCAAATAATTGTAATATGTAATACTAATTGTACAGTAGCATCAAAGTATTGTAGTTCTCTTAAAGTGGTTCTCACCCCCGCTCCTCGGAGCTTACGTCACTCACATTTCCTGTTCAAATCTTCCTCTAAATGGGCGTAGCCTGGAGGACTGAAGGGGGCGTGAACGAGACTGGGCCGTTTATATTGCTCTGGGCGGGGGGCTGCTGACGTCAGGTCCAACTTGCAGACGTCAGGTCCAACTTCTGTGCCAGTGTTGGCGCCAGACTCAAAATTCAAATGTAGTAATACAGGTCGCCAGCAGATGGCGCCTCACAGACGGTTTTAGGCAGAAAGTTTAACTTTCAACTAATTTGCACCAAAGTGACAAAATTATGACCAGGATATGTAGACAACACTATTGGACACTCATTTATTCCGTTTATCAGCAAAAAAAAGTGGATTTGAGGGTGAGTTGTCCTTTAAGCCTGGTTCACACGAGACGATTTTAAAATTGTCGGCCAATTTTTTTCTCCGTGAGAGACCCCACACACGGAGATAAAAAATCACGGGTCTAACCACTTTGGTCATACAGTGTGTGGTGCGCAGCCACACGGCAAAATCACGCAAACCACACTCATCACACACAAACCGATTTCACCCCCGAGCATTCACAGGTCACCGG
Source organism: Knipowitschia caucasica (assembly GCA_964034765.1). Taxonomy (NCBI): domain Eukaryota; kingdom Metazoa; phylum Chordata; class Actinopteri; order Gobiiformes; family Gobiidae; genus Knipowitschia; species Knipowitschia caucasica. The sequence continues at coordinate 18,639,495 of OZ035840.1, forward strand.
AAATCTCACAACATCTCTCGAGATCAAGCGTGACTTCAGAGTAAACAGAGTGTGCAGGCCTCTCCGCTTCACACAGCCTATAGAGACTCTCGTCTGACCACAGCAGCCACAGACACCATGAGGACAAACACATACATGTGGATTTTACTGCTCTACAGTTCTCTGGCCCGTACTGTCTGTTCTGTTCAACAATACAGTTTGTACGGACTACAAGTGAACGCACCACACACTGCTAGACATGAAACTTTACATACGCGCAAACCAACAAACACGGCTGCAGTAACGGCTGCATCAACACGTCTGTACTGTATTAGGACAGAGTGCAAAGTAAACGTACAAACACAACCCATCAGTCTGATCATTTAGTGTACTAATCCCGTCCGAATAGGGCTTATGCCAACACTACCTGTGCAGCAGCTATTTCTGCCCAATTCCTCTCCTTGTCATTTCAGTGAGGATTCTTTACACGACACGTCATACATACATTCACAGTGTTGCCAGAGGTCAACTAGTTTTTCCTCCATCTCTGATGTCCACCGAACTTTCTGGTGCGCCATGCCGCTGACTGTTTTGGTTTTTTTACAATGTTTCCTCGCCGCCTCGTCTCGTCTTCTGATTGGCTACACGCCGCAGTCATGGGAACGCGCACGTCTGTCCCCTGGGGACACCACACACGAAGAGAAATCGGGCCAAAACAATCCAACATGTTGGATATCCCCGATATTGAGATCGGAGCAGTCCCGAAGTCCTTCCGAGCGACGAGCACAGTCTTAACACACCACACACGGCAGGAAAATCCATCAGATTTTTTATTACGATATTCGGAGCGTTCTTATGATTGTCGTAGGGGTAAATCTGGTCCAAAATCGGCCTAATTATCCTGCCGTGTGAACCAGGCTTTAAAGGAGCTATATCCGTTCCTGCAAGGTTTTAATGTTTAGCACCGCCCCCCCAACTCGCTCACAGGCTTCTCATTTCCCCTACTCTCTCATCCCACGGAGCCATCTAGTTTTATTTGCGATCTATGTGTATGCAGTTACAGCAAGAGGAGTTATAGCCAATTCTGCTAACATACTACTGTGTTTACCAGCACAGAGGCTAGAGGACTCAGCCTTGTTCTGTGATTGGAGGAGAGCGGGCGTCACGCTCTACTCAGCATTTTTTACGGCCTGAATTCATACACAAGCGGAATCAATGAGCTCAAGTTTTCAATTAAATTACGGATTATAATACAACTTGTATGTAGTAATAAGCATTTTTATGAACTCATTGAAAAAAAAAAACAGGTATAGCTTCTTTAATATGAGTCGTTCATTGTGTTATTGGACATAAAGACTCCCACCCCCCTGACCCAGTAATGGATTACAGGGAAGAAGATGGATGGATGGATGATTGTGTTTTGTGTAAAATATTGTGTAACATATTATGAAAAGCATTGAATGTCGTCTTCAAATCATCCCTCGCATCATGACAACCACTGCTGTAGTCTTAGAAACAACATGGATTGAATATTTATATAATAACGCTATACCTTACAAGAGAAACGTAATTATGAGATATAATAATCATTCATTATTAGGGGTCGCTTTCTCCCGCGATTCGATTATCGATATGCATTTGCCAAGTATCAATTTAAAAAAAAAAAAAAAAAAAATTGGTATCAATACTTAATATATGGCTACATTACGCATCTCCATTCCATTTATCATGAAACAAAGTGTATTTTTTCTTTTATTTATGCCATAAATTTGCATATTGTATATTTCTGACCAATATATCGATAATCGTCATATCGTGATAAAATCGTTATCGTGATAAAATTGTCATCGTGATAAAATCGTTATCGTGATATTGTTATCGTGATAATATCGTTATCGTGATAATATCGTTATCGTGAGCTTTGTATCGTGTATCGTATCGTGAGGTACCCTTAGGTTCCCACCCCTATTCATTATATATTGTATACTTCACAAAATGTAAAAAAATATGCTTTATGGCCGCCATACTCATATCTCAGATTGTACAGTGCTTTGCGAAAGTATTCGGCCCCCTTGAACCTTTCAACATTTCGCCACATTTCAGGCTTCAAACATAAAGATATAAAATTTTAATTTTTTGTCATGAATCAACAACAAGTGGGACACAATCGTGAAGTGGAACGAAATTTATTGGATAATTTAAACTTTTTTAACAAATAAAAAACTGAAAAGTGGGGCGTGCAATATTATTCGGCCCCTTTACTTTCAGTGCAGCAAACTCACTCCAGAAGTTCAGTGAGGATCTTTGAATGATCCAATGTTGTCCTAAATGACTGATGATGATAAATAGAATGCACCTGTGTGTAATCAAGTCTCCGTATAAATGCACCTGCTCTTTGATAGTCTCAGGGTTCTGTTTAAAGCGCAGAGATAACCTTGAAGACCAAGGAACACACCAGGCAGGTCCGAGATACTGTTGTGGAGAAGTTTAAAGCCGGATTTGGATACATAAAGATTTACCAAGCTTTAAACATCTCAAGGATCACTGTGCAAGCAATTATATTGAAATGGAATGAGTATCAGACCACTGCAAATCTACCAAGACCCGGCCGTCCCTCCAAACTTTCATCTCAAACAAGGAGAAGACTGATCAGGGATGCAGCCAAGAGGCCCATGATCACTCTGGATGAACTGCAGATAAATACAGCTGAGGTGGGAGAGTCTGTCCATAGGACAACAATCAGTCGTGCACTGCACAAATCTGGCCTTTATGGAAGAGTGGCAAGAAGAAAGCCATTTCTCAAAGATATCCATAAAAAGTCTTGTTTCAAGTTTGCCACAAGCCACCTGGGAGACACACCAAACATGTGGAAGAAGGTGCTCTGGTCAGATGAAACCAAAATCGAACTTTTTGGTCACAATGCAAAACGATATGTTTGGCGTAAAAGCAACACAGCTCATCACCCTGAACACACCATCCCCACTGTCAAACATGGTGGTGGCAGCCTCATGGTTTGGGCCTGCTTTTCTTCAGCAGGGACAGGGAAGATGGCTAAAATTGATGGGAAGATGGATGAAGCCAAATACAGGACCATTCTGGAAGAAAACCTGTTGGAGTCTGCAAAAGACTTGAGACTGGGACGGAGATTTATCTTCCAATAGGACAATGATCCAAAACATAAAGCCAAATCTACAATGGAATGGTTCACAAATAGACGTATCCAGGTGTTGGAATGGCCAAGTCAAAGTCCAGACCTGAATCCAATCGAGAATCTGTGGAAAAAGCTGAAGACTGCTGTTCACAAACACTCTCCATCCAACCTCACTGAGTTCGAGCTGTTTTGCAAGGAAGAATGGGCAAGAATTCCAGTCTCTCGATGTGCAAAACTGATAGAGACATACCCCAAGCGACTTGCAGCTGTATTTGCAGCAAAAGGTGGCGAATACTTTCGCAAGGCACTGTATAAGTTTATATTGTTCAACAATATTGAATCCATGAGCCAGTGCATCAAAGTATACCTGCACCTTAACAGAAATGTCATGACTCAACAACTGCAAACTTACTTTTGCTCAGTGAATGTTGCTATGTTCTTTGTGCTGCAGCAATCTGTGCGCACATGTCATTCAACACAATGGACTCTTTTGTTTCCCGCTGCTGTCCCGCTCTGGGCTCTGGGGACCATCCTCCCGCCCGTCCTGCACCAACACAGCATCCGCTCGTATCCGTGGTGAGGGGTTGGTGTTGCTGTGGTGACAGGTGTCTGCTCACATTGGACATGGGAGTTTGTCAGGAAGTGTTTGGTTAAACTCCAAAGCGCAGGTGTTGATGGCTGCACACGATGCGTTCAATGGCACTGTGTTTAAAGGAGAGTTGTCTGTCAGTGTCTGTCAATATCAGAATGTCAAGAGTGTGTGTTTTCACGTGGTCCCATCTGCTAAACACACAAGCATCAAAAGCTGGTTCAGTTCACCTTTAACAACAGAAATCAACATGTGTATTGTGTATTCTGCAGCTTACTAACTAGAGACCATATGGGTTCTTTCACATTAACATTGATAAATGTACCTGTTCTTTAAGGTTCACTGCAATACTAATACCTTCTGTACTTACTACTAATACTGTACAATGAGAACTGCTGAGCCTGTACATGTCATTCATCTGTAAATATTAAATACTGTAATCATATGCAATGTGCAATACTACGATTTCAGAAGGTCCACTGAATGTAGATAGAGATATATTGATATTGAAGGATTTACAGTTAGCTAAGAAACATAGCAGCTACTAATATTGTATAATTTGTGTGCTCCCTGTGTGCTCTTACTACTGTCCTGTATCTGCGCTGCAACAATGAAATTTCCCCACCGTGGAATGAATAAAGGATCTCTTATATTATGTTATTACTCAAAGCAGAGAATACTGTTATTACGTCACATCGACACTGCCACTTTCTTCTTCCTTTACATAGACCAGCCATTCCCAAACTCAGTAACACCGAGGCCCCCTTAAAAATCTGACGGGTCTGCGTGGCCCCCCAAAATAATAACCAAGAAGACAACATTAAGAATAGGCTCTTCTGGTTATTTTATTTTGGGGAAATAGCCTCTGCTACAAACATTGTAATACAAAAATGATTACAGTGGATTATTCAAGTCAAATAATGAACACAAATATTTTAATATTACAAACAAAACATTATAAATTTAACATTCAATAATTATATTATTTTTTTATTTTTTTTATGACCTCCCGCGGCCCCCCTGCAGTACCATCGCGACCCACCAGGGGGCCGCGGACCCCACTTTGGGAGACACTGACATAGACAATCAATGTTGTACCTTTTTGTTTGGCACTTTGAGTGTCCGGCTGGCATGCTTCCCGTCTCCAAACAAAAGGGCATTGCCTGCTCTATAAATACCTTTAGTCTTTCTTCATTCTTCTTGTGTAATTCTTCATTTACAATTTACATCTCTCTTTATTAATAGCTAATTGGCAGTTACATGCTAATTCGCTCTTGTGTCCTTCTTGTTGAACGATGCTCTGGCACTGAATCAAAGTCGTCACCGGTCACTGCTCCGCACGGGACTGGCGCTGGTCCAGCCGACGCCCAGAGCTCCCAAACCCACGGGTCGGTATCAGCATGCGCGTGTGAGCTTTTGGGGTTGTTTTTTGATGTGCGACTTGACTTTTTTTTTTTTTTTTTTTTAAGAGCAGATTCAATTTCATAACTTTGTGCAATGTTGTGTGTTTGTAGACATATCTTTATCTCACAGTCTGGTTCTTGTTTACAGGCCAACAGCAGGCTGAAGCAGATTGAGAAGGACTACAGTCAGAGGCTCACCAAATCTGCCCAGGTAATCATGTTTTTCATCCTGGACTTTCTCTCTCTATCCCCTTCATCCCTCTTTCATCCTAGTTTTTTTTTTTCTACTGAGCTGTAAAATGCATGATGCTGGTGGTAGGGGAGCATACTGCCCCTAATGGACAGCAGGCATACAAAGTCTAAATCTACACAAAAATACAAACACAGCTCTTTTGATTTTGATCCCTTTTTTTCATGAACTGAACTGGAAATGTATATACGCAAAGAACCGTTTATCTCAAATATTGTTCACAAATCTGTTTAAATCTGTGGTAGTGAGGTTTGGCACATCATTATGCAGATTTTTAGCATGATTATTGCACCAGTCACAAGGAACATCATTCATTGCCTTTGGCTTTTTCTGATTTTTACCCGCTCACGTTTCTCTCTAACCAACTGAATTCTGAGATAGAAGACCCATTGGTCAGATGTTACGGGTCATTATCAAAACAGAAACACTCCCAGCCTACAGCATGATGGTATTGTATTCTGAATACCACTATTACTTTAATTAACATAATATAATTTCGTAAAATTGAGTAGAACAACTTTATTTAAGCATTTTTTGTTATGAAACTAAACTAAAAGTTACGTTTTTGTAATATTCTGCCTAAATTGCACAATCATGTATTTCTGATTTTGTTTTTAAAAGCACCAGTAACAGCTGAGGTTTTTTATTTTCATTTATTTTTCAGTACAAATCTCAAAAAAGAACAAAATGGGAATATCATACAATTTTAATCTCCCACTTCTAAGATGACATATTGATTACTTGTCTTTGTAGCTTTTGCATTGCTTTGATTATTCTTCTGTAAAAGGCCTTGGACGGGTGAATAAAGATCTTCTACTGAAGACATCTTCTTTATAATTTATGATGTGAATTGTGACGTACATTTAATTCAAATCTGAAAAGATATGACTTATGACAGTTTTCGGTACTTGAACTTTTTGTCATATCACCATTTTTGAGGATAACTGGCAAAAGCACGCAGCTGAGAGCAGGGTTTACGAGCAGACGTGAGAAAACAGTAGCTTATTAGGTTACACAATTCTCCACATCAAAGGAGCGCGGCACTGTGCTAAAGTTCAACCATGTTTGTCTTCTCTCAAACCCAAGCAGTAACAAGAGATTAATCCTGTGTTTTGGGGACACAGAGCTGACAAAAAAAAACTCACTTCTGTGAGTCTCACTTCTGCAGATGAGGACCTGATAAATCGACCCTTTCTCTGCTGTACGGCCACTACACTGCCTGTTTCAGTATAATTCTGAAGTTACATTAACAATCAGTTAAGTTTCTTTTAAGTTTCTTTTTTTTTTCAGATGCACTTTTAATGCATTTGTATGAATAATAATAATATTACATCATACTCTTTAACAAAATGATGTGGTCTTGCAGGTCATTTCTAAACCAAAAGAAATGTAATATTGTAATATTCAACTGAAATGCTGGTGTTTTTTCATTGTTATTTGTTTATTTAAGATAATATATTTTAAAAAGTCAGATCAAACTTCTGGCGATACGAGAGATTTCTTGACAATCATAGGAGAATTTAAAAGCATGGATGTTAGGTATGTCATCTTTGGTGGTGCAGTGGTTAGCACTTGGACTTCTTAGCGAGAAGATCCTGGGTTTGATTCCATCTACAGACAGGCCTTTTTTGTGGAGTTTGCATGTTCTCCCCCTGGCTTCATAGGTTTCCTTCAGGTGCTGTGGTTTCCACTACCACTAAAAACATGTACAATAGGTCTGAATGTAAGGACATAGTGAAGGAATAAGGTAATGGTCAGCGGCTTTTATGCACCTGTGTGTTTGGGGTCTTGCTTCTGTCGTCTCCATGTGTGGAGTGAATGGTAATTATTGGTACAACAGAATTGTAAAGCACTTCGATGACCTTGGCCTGTGATAAACGCTATATAAATGAATATTTTTTATTATTTTCCTATTTTGATTCATGACCCCCGCCTCATATGAAATGTCGGCTTCGATTTGTCATAGCTTGCATTGTTTTACAAGTCTTCGGTTTGGCCCTTGCTGCTGAGCCCTCAGGGTAAGTTAACCATACAGTATGTAAACACAAGTCTTCTGAATCTCATTGGCTAACACCAGTTGTTAACCCTTCATCGACCGGCTTGCACGCCTGATAGTCCAATTAAAAAAACACTCCACACCATACACTGCCCTGAGGGGACCAGAAGATAGACTTATGTACTTCCCTAAACATTGCTTTTGTGTTTCTAGATTCTCTCATACACACACTACTAATTAGTTGACCCCGATTTCAATGAAGCTGGAAGTAGTTCTCGAGGGTGACCTATGAATTTTGCAGGTCGAGCTCTAATGATCCGGCTATGGTGGGAGGAGATCGTTATTACTGTAAATACTCCGGTCACAGTGGGAGATGTTAGCCGCCATGGGAAGAACCAGCGCATCAAAAGAGCGAGGAGAAGGGCTAAAGTTCAACCCACATGCAAATAAGTCTCAATTAGTGCTGCACATTGCTAGTAGTTAGGTTGAACAACTAGTGTCCACTTATGACCTCCTACCATGTAATAAACACAACAAGCTCTTCGGTCACCAGTTTTTTTGATAATGTAGGCTTTTGTTATTCAAAAACTGGAAACACTGGATGTATTTGAGGGAGTTGGTGTAGGTTCATTGTTTGTGAGTATGACAAGGAATGGTTCACTATGATTTGAATTAGAGATCAACTGAAATATTTATATATAGATTTATCTGTAAATAAAATTCCCAAAACGCAGCCCTCTTTGGTCCACTTTTCAAACCAAGCATAATTATTTGTTTCGCAAAAAATAATATCCAAACCCATATTCAATAAAAGTAAGAATTGTTACAGATGTTCCTCCCATAAAGTAGATGAAAATGCATAAAAATTACCATGGATGCAAAAGATGAGTTATAATCAAACATTGCATTTTTTAGTATCCGTGTTTTCATCTCTTTTTCAAAATGAGACTATTCCTATCAAAATTCATCAATACATTATTATGTGAAAACCTTTGACAACTGCAGCATCAGCCACAGAAAACCCAGTGGACCTCTAATCAGAATTAAACATTGGAATTTCTAGCAGTTTGCTGTGGGAACACCAGGTGCCACAGTGGGGCGGCTGCAAAGTGCCAAATTGTTGTTGTGTTCTTAGGCAAGACACTTCACCCACTTTGCCTAGAATGCAGCGACATGCAGTGAGGTTGGTGATTGTTGAGGCACTAAATTCACCCCACATCAGATGTACATATGTGTCTACATATATGCGTACATATAGATACACACATATATGTAGACATACTGTATATGCCTCCACTGACATGTCCTTGTTGGAATGAGTCTGGTGTGTGTGTGTGTGTGTGTGTGTGTGTGTATGGCTGGTGGTGGTCAGAGGGGCCGATGGCACATACTGGTTGCCTCGCTTCTGTCAGTGTGACCCAGGGCAGCTATGGCTACAGTAGGAGTTTATCACCACCAGGTACGAGTCCTGAATAGTACTTGGTTGGAAAACTGTTGGGAATAGCAGTATCCACAGTGGGGCTGCTGTGACTCAAAGTGTAAACTGAGGTTGTGTCCTTTGGCAAGACACTTCACCCACATTGAATTGCATGAAAAGATATGGTCACTATCTAAACCATCTCATTTAGGGTTGTCGAAAGTAGTGAATATCAGATATTAGTAAAACAAGAGGTACAAACACGAGGTAAAATGTTTAATACATTTTAAACTGTCAGAAGAATTGTACCTTGTGGGTCCCATGCAAAGTATTATTTTGAGTTATAGACAGTGTTTTGTCCAAAAAGAGCATTTTAAATAACCTGGGTATAGAGTATCATGTGTTTTTCCTCGTATTGAAATAGAGTTTTAAATGTATTGTTGTGACAACACTTAGTTGAGTGAATTCTGGAGGTGCTTTCCCATATACTGAGAATGAGACAAACATCTGTTGTGATTAGTTGGTTTTAAACTGCTCGAATTGTTGGCATAAATCTGATGTTTTGATGCATCTTTAAATCAAAGGCACCATGCTGACCTAGCCTCTCTTTGTCAGCTGCCAGTTGTGCACGTCTGTATCCACAAACAGATTTACCCGTGTTCATCTGTCTTTTCATCCCATGTTGGTGGCAGATAACATAAACCTGGCTTTAACCTCAGACAAAGATAGCAGCAAGCTGGGTAAATAGTCGAGTCTCACCAGACCAATTATAGTTTAAAAGGCCTGGCTATTAGATAGAGAGACGGCTGCTGTAGTATACTGTACATACTAGAATAACAGGACAGACAGCTGACTTTGCTGTTTGAGAACTACGCCACCACCACAGGGCCCTCCACTTGCAGATTCAGGGATCCCATATACAGCAATATAATTATTCTGCCGTGAAATGATGTTCCCGTAATAATGCGCTATTTGCTGCTTTCATGTGGTGACAAAATAAGCCTAATGTCTGCCTCGTCTCTCCCCTGCGCTGTCCCTGTGGTCGGACCTGCTCCACCTCTCCCACTCCCACACAGTGCTCCGGAGTTTGCACACGGTAAACAATTATCTGTCTGGCCCAAAGCTACAAGCAGCCCACCACACCACCACCACTGTCTCAGTCCGCTCACGCTCTCATCTTTGCCTTCGCCGTTCTCTGACGGTGGCTTAAATAGAATGTTAATTTTGACTGCAGGATTTCAAAGCCCAGGCAGTCGCTTTTCATCTTACTCTGCACCGCAAAGTTCACCAACACAAAGTCATGCAGCAAGGAAGCACATTTTTTTTGCTTCGTTCTTTCTTCTGTGTCTCTTTTTTCCTGCTCTCTTGCCTTTCACTTTATAAGACTGTACTTGCGGAGGGAATGGATTTGACTATGCATGGTTTAAACTATTGTATTTTTTTGCACAGGACCTGAAATACAGGGGTAATTTGTGATTATTGCTTAATTTTGTTTATCTGAAGGTAATACTCATAGGTAGCTTTAAAATTGCATTGGAATTACAGTATTTGTATCTATCTATGCATTAGTTGGTTGACCACTGCTTTTGAATAATACAGTAGTTATTCTAAAAAGGCCCTTGATAATTATTCATAGTCCTTTGAGTGGTTGGATTTTATTTTTTTCATCTCAATTACCTGCAAATATATTCAAAATAACTTGCTTTAAGAAGGGCTATGTGGCTAAAAATTACTATTTAAGTTTAGGGCTGGGGGATCTCAGACAAAAAACGTTTCCCCCATATTGGCCTAAACATCCATCCATTTTCTACCCTTTTTTAATCCATTTCTGGGTCAGGGGGGTGGCAGTCAGAGATGCCACCCAAGTCTCATAGCACCAGCCCCTCACTGACCCTCTGCAGGTGGTGAGTCCACAGGAGGAAGGCTGCTCTCTGAGCGTGAGCATAGCCTTGATCTTTCAGTGGGGGCTTTGGGCAAAGTGGGGTTAAGTGTCTTGCCCAAGGACACAACGACAGCAGTCATCAGTGGGAGTCGGTGGAGAAGGTGCAGAGGTGGGAATTGAACCCACGACCTTCTGGGCTTAAGGCCAATGCTCTACCAACTGAGCTACTGTCGCCCCATTGGATACCTCTTCAGCCCCTTCTGCTGCTACTACCATATTGTTGACGTATTTATTTTAGCTTCTAATTTTTCTCCATTTATTCCTTGATCAATCACGCTGACATCAAATGCTCCTCTCTCATCCGCAGTTAATAGCAGAGCTCCAGACCAATGCGTGTGACTCAAAGGAGGAGGCGGTCCGGCTTCAGAAGGCCATGGAGAGGCAGCTGGAGGAGGCCCACGCTCGATGGGATGAACAGAGGAAGATGCTGCACCATCATGCGGATCAGAACTACATGGTCAGTCATGGTCCACATTAGAGCTGCAACTAACGATTATTTTGTAATCGATTAATCTATCGATTATTTTTACGATTAATCGAGTAATCGCTTGGCTGTGAATTTTGTAGAAAAAAAATATTTTTTCATCACAAAAAGCTAAAGTGGCAACACTCGAGGACGTATTGATAGCGTAAACTTAAAGTAAATGTTTGTAACAGGCTCTTTGTGCTAATTCTGCTATCTGATTGGATGAGACAGACAGATATTCATGAAATTATAAAAACAAAGTCGGTTTTAATCAAAAATACTACATTTTCATGTCATTTTTGCTCTGTTTGAGTCCGTGTGAACCAGAAAACGATTAATCGATTACTAAAATAGTTGTCGACTATTTCAATAATCGATTAGTCGTCGATTAATCGATTAGTTGTTGCATCCCTAGTCCACATTAAAGTAACATAATTATTTTTACATTAGGTTGGACTTTGCTTAGTCCACCTCAGAGATAGCCTCCAAACTCCCTTTGTACACAGATGTTTAAAGATGTCTTAGAAATAAAACTGCTGAAAAAGAATGCTAAGTTCCCACATATAATAGTATGTAATGAATTATAGTAAACAGATTTAGTTTACATATGGATCCTCTCAGTTTACAGGCAGGTGGTTTGGTACTTCTTGATACAGTTACCTTTTTTGGATAAGCGTTGTCATTCATGATCAGTCACATCAAGACTTCTCTTTAGCTGTTCCCTTAATCTACAACCTAAAAACTAGTGCCAAAAATTATATTTGTCTTTTTCTGTTCTAATCAAAATGCACAGATAAAATTGTATTAAACCCATCACTCTAGTCTCCCTTATCACTGTCTGTCATGCAGATGTTTCCCCTGTTGCATCATCGAGCCTTGTATTCTGCCCTGGGCCTTGGTAACCAGACTGGAGCGCAGTGTCAGTTGGTCGGGTGTGGCTCACTAAATAAAGACTTGTTGTGTCTGGGTCCGGGACATGCCTCCAAACACAACCTTGTCTGTCTGTGGCTGTAGCAGCCCCATATACTTTGCTCATATACTATCCTCCTATACTTAGCCAGGTTGGGTAGGTGCGCTTCACATCTCACCTCCATTTTGGCCTTGAGAGCCTGATCCTGACTTTGGTGTGCTAACGTTTGCATAAGAATGAAATGAGAGTTCTGTAGAAACAAAAGACTGAAATGTCTCAAACAAGTATTGCAAGAATACTACGGCACAAGGAGGTTCAACAAAGAACCTGACCAAGAAATTTACATTTGCGTTTAAAACATCCTAAAACATGTGTTATCATACCTCGATTCACATTGTCCTTTGTTTAAATTAAATACTAAATGTAAAAATCTAAAACCTTGGATGACAAAGGGTTTGGTAAATGCTTGTAAAAAGAAAAACACACTGTATAAAATTTTTATCAAAACAAGAACTACAGACTCTGAAAACCGGTACAAAAAGTATAAAAACAATTTAACGGAAATTTTAAGGAAAACCAGAACAGACTATTATAAGACTTTGCTTGAACATAATAAAAATAATATTAAGGGCTTCTGGAGAGTGCTAAATGAAATCATCGGAACCAAACCCAAATTAAATGCAATAGCAGAATATTACACACATAATAATGAGACCCTGGTTAATCCACAAGAAGTAGCGGAAGGCTTTAACAAGTACTTTGTTGAAATAGGGCCTGAACTTGCTAAAACAATTGACTCACCAATCAATTCTATGCAAAGTGACGTCTGTTACAATCAAAGTTATAGCTCCTTTCTCCTCAGCCCAGTTGATGAAAATGAAATTCTTAAGGTAGTGGGAAAGTTCAAGAGTAAAAACTCCCAGGATTTTGACGGCCTGAGTATGAGCTTGGTTAAAAAAGTTATTCACAGCATAACTGAACCAATCAAACACATTTGCAATCTGTCTTTTGAAACTGCAAAATTCCCAAAACAAATGAAAGTTGCAAAGGTGCTACCAATATACAAAAATGGTGACAAACATTCTTTTCACAACCATAGGCCAATCTCATTGCTGCCGCAAATTTCAAAAATCCTTGAAAAATTGTTTAAAGACAGATTAAATAACTATATCAACAAACACAATTTACTCCATGACAGCCAATACGGCTTTAGAGAGAACCGCTCCACTACCTTGGCTATGATTGACTTGGCTGAGGAGATCAGCGACAATATAGAAAAACAGAAATATTCTCTTGCTATTTTCATTGACCTAAAAAAGGCATTTGACACGATAGACCATAGTATCTTGATTAAAAAATTGGAAAAAAAAGGAATAAGAGGTTGCCCTCTACAGTGGCTTAAGTCCTATCTGACAGACAGACATCAGTTTGTACAGATTGGTGAGTACAAATCAACTTTGAGGCCAATTATGTGTGTGGAGTGCCTCAGGGCTCTGTGCTCGGGCCAATTTTGTTTTTATTGTATATCAATGATTTGGCTGTAATTTCTAAAAAGTTAAAATTAGTACTTTTTGCCGATGATACCACCATCTTATGCGCTGGAACAAACCTGCAACAGCTACTGACCGAGGTCTCCATGGAACTGACAAAAATTAAAGATTGGTTCGACAGCAATAAATTATCACTTAATCTAAAGAAAACCAAATTCATGGTGATTGGAAATAAAAAAATTACCACAGAACCCAAACTAATGATTAAAGATGAAATCATAGAACGTGTCTATGAACATAATTTCCTTGGAGTCATTATTGACCAGAAGCTATGCTGGAAACCACAAATTAATAGTGTTAAAAAAAAGATAGCCAAATCTATTGCAATAATGAGGAAATCTAGACATCTCCTGGATACAAAAGCATCGCACACAGTTTACTGCACACTCGTCCTGCCCTATATTAGTTACTGTACCGAAATATGGGGAAATACTTACAAACATAATCTCAAAGACATCTTCATCATGCAAAAAAAGGCTCTAAGAATCATACACAATACTGGTTATAGGGAGCACACAAACCCGCTGTTTCTGCAATCAAAGATAATGAAGTTTGAAGATCTGGTTGAATGTAAAACATTACAGATCATGTACAAAGCTCGAAACAAATTGCTTCCAAACCATATACAAAACCTGTTCCTTGAAAGGGACTCAAAATACAATCTAAGAGGCCAACTGAACTTTAAGAAACAGCGTGTTCGTACTACTTTAAAAAACATGTTCATTACCCGAAGGGGAGTGGACTTATGGAATGAATTAACGGATTGTCTTAAAAGTACTACCTCATTAGTGAATTTCAAAAGACTGTATAAGGTAAGCGTATTAAAAAAATATGAAGTTGAAGAAGGACTGTAAATCTGTTATGAAATTTCTGCTTTCTCGCTAGTCTAGCCAAACCTGCTAACTCACATATTGTACTTGTACTGCGTATACAGTAGACTTCCTACTGTAGCCTGCTTGGAGTTTCTGTTTACTGAATAATGACCTTATTTATCGGCACAATGTACAGCACTGTATATGCTCATGTTTACGAATGTGAGAATATACAGGGGATTTCCATGTGCGGGCTTACGGTTTTCCTACAGCTGGATCTTCATGACACAAGCATGTGCTCAGACACTGAGGGGTGTGGACGCGTGCATGTGTGAAGCTCAAGCTCGGGGACACATACATGTGTAATACATGCAAATACATTACTGGATATGCTCATGGCTAACAAATGTGCACACACACACACACGGATACATTTACCCACTCAGGCACACATGCACAAATACATTTCAATCTGGGTGCATCCACACAAACACAAACATACACTTATACCCAGGCATAAACACAAGTACACATACAAATACACACAGCACTCATGCACTATCAGAAACAAACATATACACGCATGCATGTGTACCCACTTCAACACACACACACAACACACCGCGCACAACACACTACACGCACACACACACAACACACCGCACACTACACACAACACACACCTAATTGAAAAACGATGTAAATATGAAAATGTAATTGGGGTAAGCTCACACAAGTATTTTACTTCGGCTTACTCCCTTTGAGCTGTGTCTACTTTTTCTTGAAATGTTTTCCTATTGGATTGTTTTTTGTTTTGTATGACCTGCTCAAATAAATTGATTGATTGATTGATTGATTGATGTGTTGAGAGATTGTATCTGATATTTTATGAGACACGAATCTATGGTTTTCATTATCTGCAAGCTGTGACCATCAAAAGTAAAAAGACATTTTTTGTACAATTGCACACATGTGTCTGGGCGACCAGTGCAGAAGACACTTTTCTTTTGTACTGTAGCTATACCTTCCTTAATTGTAGTTTTGAAAATACATTTCTTGAAGAGAAACACAGCAGAATCTGTATAGAATAGCTTTCACTTTCGGGTATTATGACATTTGGCTAACCATTTTCACTATATTCAAGTTTTTTAGCTCTACCCATAGACTGCAAAAATTAATGGACGTAGTCACGCCTATCGCCGCATGCGTCAGCCGGCGCAAGCTCCATTTATTTGAACGAGAGACTTCAAAAATTCACAGCGAGACTAGAGTGGTCCAAAAAAATTCACCCCCCTCAGCATTGACACACATGTGGAACGGAGCCTTGGGCCAAGAGCCAACTTTTGGACCATCCTGTAAAGGTGTTTTCCAGAGGTCTGCCAATGCTATCTGTTAGCATTGTCTAATTCTTATTCCGGGTCCACCTGCATCGGCCCGGGGTGGTATTGCAAGCATGTCAGCGCGCAACATTTTGGCCGTGACCCGCCCCCCACTGGATCTACCATTATAGACTTAGAAAGTTTTTTTCTCCTTCAAGAGTAATCATTTTCCCAAAAACCTATGCAGACTAAAATGTAGTATTTAGTGTCTCATTTACCTTGGAAACCTACCACATCCCTCAGATGAATTAGTAAAAGTGTTTTGATGTTTGGTTTTAGCTGTTGCTGGACATCTGTGATGGGTTGTTTAATGGCCATCTATGTTGTTATACTGATTCTCTTATTTCTAATAAACGTTTGGAGTTGTTGAATATTGTGAGACAACAAGAGCACATAAAGCCAAGTTGAATAAATGGCGGAAGAGCGTTCACATGTCACACAAATGCTGTGAGGAAAAGGGGATTGCGAGGCGACCAAAGCAGGGAGGAAGTGTGTGGATTGAGGCTGGTAACACAAGGACAGGAGAAGAAAGGGGAGAATGGCAGTGGAGCGTCGGTGGACTGTCGGAGCAGCGTGTTGCCTGCTGACATTGTTTCCACGCTGTTCACTTCAAAGGGCCGGGATTATGACGAGAGCGAGGGGCTTCAGACAATGGGAGGGGAAGAAAATAACATCAAAGTTAGCTGAGCGTTTGAATTGGGATAATCCCGAAACAGTTGTTCTAAATGTGCGCCGCTCTGGATCAGATGTCCTTTCTCTTTTTTCCCTCGCCAGCCCCGTTCTGCCCAATTTCTATCCTGAATTTAGCCACCCTCTGTGCCGTGGCTCTCTACTGTACTGGACTCCTCAAATGTGGGTGTTAACAACGCAGGCCTTTGAAGCTTGTAAAATCTCAATTTAGACGCTGGTGTAGTTAAGTATGCTTATTATATTTTTTTTTCCATAAGTGACATTCAGTTGGAGGGTTTATTTGCTTTGGTGTGCGTGGGAATATGTATGTGAAAGCATGTGTAATAAGATGTAAGGCCTGAACATGGCTCTATTTAGCATTATACTGAAGGGAACTGGAATGCTGTTGATATCAGTGTATTCATGTTATTTTATCTTTTTTTTTTTTTAGACCAAATCTGTACGCTGGTCACAGTTTAAGACCAGTTGTAAAAAAAAAAAAAAAAAAAAAACAGCAGTAGTTGCACAGTTTAGAAGATATGGGAGTGGAGGAAAAAACACAAATGTTGAGTCAGGAGTGCCTTGAATACAACAAAAAAACTGAAATAGTTTAAGGAATTCACACATGGCATCTAGGTTTTTTTCATGTCATAACACATGCTTAGGGAAAATTAAAAGGTCAACCCAAAATAATGTCCCCACGGCTGAGCCAGAAGAACAGATTGGCATCAAGACACGTCCTCCAACCAAATGAAGGCAGTTACTGCAGCCCTATAAGACAAGAGAAGGGCTTCAAAGGCCTCATCTTCAAATTGCCTGTTTGGACTTTGTTATTGAGCACCAAACACGAGACATTGAATAGTGGAGGAATGTTTTATTCTCTGAGAACAAAAATACCTTAACGGTCCTGATGGCTTCAAACAGCTCTGGTGTGTCAAGGAAATCCCATTTGAGCTGTTTTATGCATGAGTATCATCCATTCTGTGTTCTCATTTAATAATAATAATAATAATGCATCGATTTTATATAGCGCTTTTTTGGACACTCAAAGACGCTTCACATGTGTCATTATTCATTCACTCCATACACGGTGGTGATAAACTACTAATGTAGCCACAGCTGCCCTGGGGCACACTGACAGAAGCGAGGCAACCAGTATGCGCCATCGGCCCCTCCGACCACCACCAACCATTCACACACACACCAGACTCATTCTAGGCAATGGGGGTGAAGTGTCTTGCCTAAGGACACAACAGCAGTTTGGCACTTTACAGCCGCAGCCGCCCCACTGTGGCTGGTGTTCCCAGAGGTTAAGTGTCTTGCCAAGGACACAACGACAGTAGTCAGTGGGAGTCGATGGTGAAAGTCTTGAGCGGGGCTTGAACCCACGACCTTCTGGCTCAAAGGCCAACGCTCTACCAACTGAGCTACTGCCGCCCATTTAATCATATTACTCATTACTGAGGTGAAACTTTGATATAGTTTGTTACAATATTACTGATTCTAAAGTGTAATAGTTAAAGTTCTTTGTATTATGATTAGTCTGCAACACTCTATGCTGAATGACATCTGCCATCTGAGTAGAAAGCCCTATAAAGCTCACAAGTCTGTTCAATCACTGGTGATTAACTATTATTGTAGCCACAGCTGCCCTGGGGCAGACTAACTGAACTGAGGCTACTAATCTGAGCTATCCAATTATTACTGACCACCACCAATCACTCATGCACACACCAGACTCTCACTAGAAATGTGGATTATGCAGGCATTTTGTCCACAGCCGTCCACTGTGGCACCTGTTCCCACAGGTCTTCCTTCACCTTCTAATCAGGCCCTGCCCTGCTTACCTTCTTCTGATGGGATCTGACGGGATCATGCTGTCACATGCAGGTGGCGCCACTTAGAATTCCCTTAGCATTTGTTTAAAATTCTATCTACCTCAGATCACTTTGGTGCTTATATGTGCAAATGTTACCTTTTGAGCCTTCGAGACCTTTCTGGTTTTGCTTTAAAGGAGTTCTGCCTTTTCTTGCTTCCTTCCTTGTCGCTCTGCAGAGCGATGTGTGTAATTGTTTTGGATGTATTCATGTAATGAGACACAGGTGCTGGAGGCAGTTTTTGATGGGAAATGGCTGTATCCTAAACATGGCTGTTGTGTCTTGGCTTATCAAACACATTTTCAGACATAGGCCTGTGCCTGAGATGCATTATGCTGACTGAGCTCCAGCCCACATTAGCCTGCCAAGAGAAAGGTACAAAAACGCACACCACTCGCTGTCTTCCTAATGTCTCAAACTCCTGCTCTCTCTCTGTGCACACGTACACATACACCTACACACGCGCTCACCTTGCCCTGCCAAAAGGGAAGGTGGATGGTGAATAAACAATGGCTCTCCGTCCATGGTGTCACCCAGACTGGCCTTTGATCAGTGCCACTCTCCCCACTCCACACCAACAGTGTTTCCAGTTCTTTCTAACTGCAGCACACACACATTAACACGTCTGAAGTTTATATCTGGGGCTGATTCCTTTGCCAGCATTGTCACTAGATGCTATTTTCTTCATCTGTAACTTTCTGTCGCACAAACATGGAACATGGCTTTGAGTTAGCAGCCCTTGTCTCAATGTCTTGCATGGCTGTTGCATTCTCAGATTGTTTTCCCAGTCAGAGAGCTACACCTTTTGATCTAGGGCTATCCACTGCAGTGGGTTGTAGTCAAAGTCAAAAAGGGAAAGCCTTGTTGTGGTGTCCTTTGGGAGTGAAGTGACAGCAGAACATTACATAATGCAACAGTGACCATTGCCTCCTGTAGTGTTTGAGGATGAGAGCGAATATCTGAGGTGTCCGGCCTCTGTACAGCAGAAGGCGTAGGGAATCTGAGCTTGTCAAACTTAGGAGATCTTTATGATTTATTTGTATGTATACATTTCTCAAGGGAAAGCCCAAGCATAAAATGTACTCAATAAACATCTGTATGTAATGTATTTGCTAGACCGGAGCTATTTATAAACTGTATTAGTTGGGCAATCTTCTCGCATGTTCAAGCTTATCGGTGTGGTTCACTTTAACTGGACTAATTCTCGTTCACTTGGTACATTTTTTGAGTCAGATGTGAAAAGATAAGATAAACTTTATTGATCTCACAATGGAGAAATGTACATGTCACATTTGGCATAGATAGAATCACTAAGATTTTGGACAGGAAGTGTGCAAAGGTTACAAATATAGCCTGTGGAGAGAAGCACCTTTCCCCCTTTTCCCTAAAAGTGTGACTGTGAGTTCAGACAAAAAGAAAAAGTTTGTTTTTTGGAACAATTTTTATGATTTTAAATTACATCTTCATCTTTAATTTGCCTCACCCAAATAAATACAATTTTTTTATTTTCTCTTTCTTTTAGACAACGTACATAGTGGCCATATTAACTGTTACATTAAAAGTAAATTTTTCAATATAGACACTTGAGGAAGTTGGATTTAGCATTTTTGGAAAGCAAATTTGACAGTTACAGCAGCTATGAGTGATATTAAAAATGCATTGAACAGAACCGCTTGAGGCTCACTGTTTTATGCATGCATATATAGTATAGTGACTTGGCGGACACACATTGAAGTCACAGGAGCAGTTTGTCAGTAGTTCAGAAGCTCTGTGTGCTTTCTGAAAGAAGTTGAAAGGATGACTTTGCCTGTGGGGAGGAGTGGAACCCGTTGGATCAGAAACAGGGGTGTGTGGAATAGGCTCCGCAGCAAAGAGATGAAATTCAGTTCTACCTGTCCACGTCCTTCACAGCAGTCGTCATTTTCTTGACACCAACCTTGAACATAGTATTTGTTTACTGAACTTCTGCAGACCTGTAGATTCTGTCCCCATTTGTAGAGGTAGCATTGAGTCGTGAAAGAGAACACTGTCAAATTGTTGTTTTATAGGTGCAATAAAACTACTGTGCATTTCAAAAAAGGAAATGAAAGGTCTAGCCATGCTTTTTCTTAATCTTAAAAGTATGATCTTAATCATGCTATCTCAAATGTATTGCCTGTAGTGAATTGCATTTCTCTAAAATGGCACACCAGTTACTAATTGATGCCATAAGTACCGTATTCTCCAAGTAACCATTAGTTGGTGTATATGATGGGGATAGTGTCCTCAATATTGTTCTTACAGAATTTCAAATACCATATTTGAACACTACACTTTCTTTCTTTAAAAAAAAAAAATACTTGCATCTGATTTCACTGAGCTGAAGTGTTGGTGAAGCTGCTCCACGATTAGCGCCTGTGACAGTCAGAAATGTCTTGGCTGTGTTTATGTGTAAATAATTGATGCCTCTTTCGCAGTCTGTCACTTCTCCACTTTGTACACGCGTGTAAGCACCTATTTGCCTTACTTGTATGCTGCCCCTCTGACTCGTTTCGTGCTTCTTGATTGATGACTTTTCCGGTGGTGGGCAGATTCCCGGCAGTGTTTGATCCCACTATCAGAGGAGGTGGAAGTCGGGGGGCGCGATTACATTCCAGGATGCTCTGACTGAATGTGGGAAGTTGAGATTCACTCTGCAAAGGACATTACTCATTGCATCGAGAACCTAGTACTCAGTGAAAAGACATCAATGTCTTGTGCCTTTGGTTTAGATTATAGAAAAACTGTTTGTGTTTTTGTCTTACAGCAAGTCTAGCTACGTTTTCAATTTTCCTTTAAATGTAGTTGCTCACAAATCTTTGATTGAAAGATAGAGTTCCTCCTGTATAACTGATCTCCTCACCCTATCTCTAAGGAAGTGCTCAGTCACCCTGTGAGGGAAACTAATTTCAACCGATTGTATCTGCAATCCTGTCCTTTCAGCCATACCCAAAGCTCATGACCATAAGTGAAGGCGGGAACGTCAATTAACCGGTGAATCAAGAGCTGTGCCTTGTGATTCAACTCCCTCTTCACCACAACATTTCGATATCGCTGCACGCACTTTTCACTCGTGATCAAGACATGGCACCACTTGTATGTGAAAGCCAGATCTGTCACTGGGCGGCACGGTGGCTGAGTGGATAGCACTCTCGCCTCTCAGCAAGAAGGTCTTGGGTTCGAATCCCGGTCGGACCAGGGCCTTTCTGAGTGGAGTTTGCATGTTCTCCCCGTGTCTGCGTAGGTTTCCTCCGGGTACTCCGGTTTCCCCTACCACTAAAAATATGTCCAATAGTTCTAGCATGCGCCTCCTGTACAGGCCCCGCTCCCATCTCTGTGTGGAGTGAGAGACAAATGCCCAAAAATGAACAATTGTAAACCGCTTTGAGACTCAGATTTGCAGTGAAAAGGCGGTATATAAATAAAAACTTACTAACTTACTTACTTACTATCTGTCAGACATCTGTAGCTAAGCAGGACAAGGCCTGGTTAGTACTGTGATGGGGGACCTCTGGGAACACGGGTGACATAACCCACATTGCCTAGAATGAGACTGTTGTGTGAGCAATTGGTGGTGGTGATCGTATGGCACATACTGGTCGCTGTGGTCAGTGTGACCAAGGACAGCTGTGACTACAGTAGTAGCTTGTCATTTATATTATTATAGATCTTATTAAGATCCCAAGATACAGTGCCTTGCAAAAGTATTCAGCCCCCTTGAACCTTTCAACATTTCGCCACATTTCAGGCTTCAAATTCAATTTTTTGTCAAGAATCAACAACAAGTGGGACACAATCGTGAAGTGGAACGAAATTTATTGGATAATTTAAACTTTTTAACAAATAAAAAACTGATAAGTGGGGCGTGCAATATTATTCGGCCCCCTTGCGCTAATACTTTGTAGCGCCACCTTTTGCTGCAATTACAGCTGCAAGTCGCTTGGGGTATGTCTCTTATCAGTTTTGCACATCGAGAGACTGGAATTCTTGCCCATTCTTCCTTGCAAAACAGCTCGAGCTCAGTGAGGTTGGATGGAGAGCGTTTGTGAACAGCAGTCTTTAGCTCTTTCCGCAGATTCTCGATTGGATTCAGGTCTGGACTTTGACTTGGCCATTCTAACACCCGGATACGTCTATTTGTGAACCATTCCATTGTAGATTTGGCTTTATGTTTTGGATCATTGTCCTGTTGGAAGATAAATCTCCGTCCCAGTCTCAGGTCTTTGGCAGACTCCAACAGGTTTTCTTCCAGAATGGTCCTGTATTTGGCTCCATCCATCTTCCCATCAATTTGTCGCCATCTTCCCTGTCCCTGCTGAAGAAAAGCAGGCCCAAACCATGATGCTGCCACCACCATGTTTGACAGTGGGGATGGTGTGTTCAGGGTGATGAGCTGTGTTGTTTTTACGCCAAACATATCCTTTTGCATTGTGGCCAAAAAGTTCGATTTTGGTTTCATCTGACCAGAGCACCTTCTTCCACATGTTTGGTGTGTCTCCCAGGTGGCTTGTGGCAAACTTTAAACAAGACTTTTTATGGATATCTTTGAGAAATGGCTTTCTTCTTGCCACTCTTCCATGAAGGCCAGATTTGTGCAGTGCACGACTGATTGTTGTCCTATGGACAGACTCTCCCACCTCAGCTGTAGTTATCTGCAGTTCATCCAGAGTGATCATGGGCCTCTTGTCTGCATCTCTGATCAGTCTTCTCCTTGTTTGAGATGAAAGTTTGGAGGGACGGCCGGGTCTTGGTGGATTTGCAGTGGTCTGATACTCCTTCTATTTCAATATAACTGCTTGCACAGTGCTCCTTGAGATGTTTAAAGCTTTGGAAATCTTTTTGTATCCAAATCCGGCTTTAAACTTCTCCACAACAGTATCTCGGACCTGCCTGGTGTGTTCCTTTGTCTTCATGGTTCTCTCTGCGCTTTAAACAGAACCCTGAGACTATCAAAGAGCAGGTGCATTTATACGGAGACTTGATTACACACAAGTGCATTCTATTTATCATCATCAGTCATTTAGGACAACATTGGATCATTCAAAAATCCTCACTGAACTTCTGGAGTGAGTTTGCTGCACTGAAAGTAAAGGGGCCGAATAATATTGCACGCCCCACTTTTCAGTTTTTTATTTGTTAAAAAAGTTTAAATTATCCAATAAATTCCGTTCCACTTCACAATTGTGTCCCATTTGTTGTTGATTCATGACAAAAAATAAAAATTGTATATCTTTATGTTTGAAGCCTGAAATGTGTCGAAATGTTGAAAGGTTCAAGGGGGCCGAATACTCGCAAGGCACTGTACAACTCTACTTGAGGGGAAGGACCTCTCCACCCATGAGTTGAGCTCCATGGCCTCCTTTTTTCTTTTTTCACCCTCTCACACTTGGCTGCAAACAAATGTATAGCATGTTTTTGGTTTGATGAAGCCAACGTAATTCGTAAACAGCAGCACATCCTGCGGACCCTTAACAGGTTGTGCCTAGAAATTCTGTCCATAAAGATCATGAACAGAAAAGTGACAAACGGTAGCCTTTGGCCAATGCAAACACAGCTCCAACTCCGGTCAAACTTCCCCTTGACAGCCTCAGCAAAGCGCCCCAGATCCTGTACTCTCAGAGAACACGTTCAAACACAATCCACAAAGCACATGTGGATAGGTCGGGCTAACTTCCATCATCCTCGATTATCCAATAGAGCAAATAGAGCTCCATATAACGCACTGCTTCCTCTGAATCCAGTATTACACTATTGGACAAAGTCTCCTCTCTAAAGAGTGTGATGTCATGATAGTTTGAACTCACTCTGGTACCTCTTCTTAAAGAAGTACAACCAAATCAGTCCCACAACATCCAGTCACTTGAAATAATCAGGGTTGATCTGCGGGATGGGGAGGCCACAAACAACCTTTGTGACTGCAGGACAGCCAAGAAGATCATGGGACGGCCCCATACTGGGGGATTGAGGAGAACATCAAAGTTTTCTTTCCACCATTAGACGTTATTCCCGGTCAAGTTCAGCAGCACTCCACCTAGGGGTGTCGCGGTATGAAAATTTAACCTTACGGTTTTTGTGACCACAATGATCCCGGTTTTCAGTATTATTGTGTTTTTTGTTTGTTTTTTTTGGGTTTTTTTAAATATGTGAATATGTTCAGAAAGCATTGATAGTTCTACAGAAACTAAAATTGTTTTAAAAAGTGAACAAATGCATTAGCTGCGAGTAACAGTTGGTTGATAACATCAACTTAATTATAACACATGCTGTGAATGTCAACTAAAATGATTAAAACAACAAAGTTCATGATTTTATTGTGCCTTCATCTAGTGCTCAATTATGCTGTCTTCATTTCATCGACTCGTCCATTACCGTTTACCTATTTAGTTTAGCATATGAGGTGCTAACATGATGCTAGATGCAGCAAGGCAGAAAGGGTGCGGCTGCGTTAACATTATCAACAGTCGGATAACTAGACAAATCAATACGTTCTCTCTCAACCCGAAGCTGAAATTTTGTCGCTATCTTACCTAACAGTGGCTATAGAGTTAGCATCTGCTATGGAATTGTTGTGAATGATGATCACTCAAAGGAGCCATCGCGGAAACCTTTATTTCCTGCAGTTCTACGGACAGGCTAGCTGTATTCCATCAGATGTCCCTCGACATTCTTTAAAAATCTAAAATATGCCCACACTTCAAACTTTGTCCTCTTTGAAGACTGATAAATGTCCTAAGGGCTGTTGCCTCCACCTTCGGTCATGAGTCCACCATGACAGTGCACCCGCACGCCAACTTCAGCAGAGTCTCAGACGCCGAAAGGCTCACGGTGTCGTACACCACGGGCGCGATAATCTACCAAAATAATATCATTTTTATAAATTAAGACGGTAAATTCAAATTTCTTACCGGGGTTTACCGCTGCACCAGTAATCGTGGCATCTCGAGGCGACAGTTGCTCAGTTGGTAGAGCATAGGCCTTTGAGCCAGAGGGTCGTGGGTTAGAGCCAGACTTTCACCACTGACTCCTGCTGTCGCTGTGTCCTTGGCGAGACACTTAACCTTTGGGAACACCAGCCACAGTGGGGCGGCTGCGGCTGTAAAATGCCAAACTGCCGTTGTGTCCTTAGGCAACTTCACCCCCATTGCCTAGAATGAGTGTGATGTGTGGTGTTTGGAGGGGCCGATGGCACATACTGGTTGCCTCGCTTCTGTCAGTGTGCCCCAGGGCAGCTGTGGCTACAGTAGTAGTTTATCACCACCGTGTATGGAGTGAAAGAATAATGACATGTAAAGCGTCTTTGAGTGTCCAAAAAAGCGCTATATAAAACCTATGCATTATCATTATTATTATTATTATTATCTCTATCTCCACCAGCACAGTGTTAGAAATGAATTACCTCCAACTGCTGAGCTGCTGGACAGAATCTCTTTGTCTTTATGGCCGGCTCCATTGCGCTCTGAACTCCTCCCAATTACAAACATTGCCTCTGCAGCAGCTCGGATAGCGATACACTTGGCTCGCCAGTACAGGTCAGCTGTAATTAACTGTTTGTCATCATGTTTAAATGCTAATTGTAGTTAAGGTTGGCTTATGTTCACTGTGTAAAAATCCTTATTCAGTCTTACTAGTATACTGACAAAAATGTTTCAGCCTGTTCGTAAGTTTTCACTAAAGTCAACCTCCATGAACGCCTATAATGTGAGATGAGCACAAATTATGTATGTGAGCGTAGCCTTGCACACAAACATGCGCAGTAGACATATGGTGCATATTTTAGAGTTGTTTCCTATTCTCTTTCTACTGCAGCTCACAGCAGCTGAAGTCTGCAAAGAGAGAAAGATGGAGAACGGTGTGTTTCCCCTCAGGGCACAGTGCAGTTGCAACATGTCTTCATTATCGTAGCAATTGTTTTACTATTTTCATCATTACAAGGGAAGGTACTTTCACAACCACGCAGACTTGTGTGCATATTGCAGTAGACAGTGTAAGTGTAAATATGCAGCTTCATCGCTATCACAGCATTGACTTTCCAAAGCAACTCAGCAAAAAAAAAAAAGAGTTGTGAAGTCAATTCAAACTAAAATTAATGATACGTGGGGCTGTCCTGGCCCACTTACCCAAACACATTTCTCATTCCTACACAGACAGCAACTGCGAAAGTTTTCTTCAACACCTCAAGACCTCCCCCATCGACACTTCTCCTTCACTTTTACCTTTCACTCAATGCTTTGATCGAGATAAAAAAGATGGTGTGGGCTCGTCTCTCCGGCCATCCCTCTCTCCTGGAGGTTATCAGCTGTTTTATTATTTACCATCAGATCACACGAGTAGAGACGAGCACCTTGTTCTGCTAAAGCTGGACCAGTGTGTCCACATGAAGCCCTTTTTGTACTGTGTGCGTTTGTGTGAGCGTCCTTGACTGTGGACGGTGCTGCTTGAGTCCAGTGTCGGTGCCATTAGGGGTCTCTTTAATCCAGTCCAGTTTGGAAAAAAATCTGCCTCAAATAGAACTCGCCTCCCAAATGAAATGGCAAGTTTTCTTTTCCCGCCCATCATTCCCTCAACTCTTTGTTCTTTCCTTTTTCTCTGTGCCCTGTGTTGCTTTTACTTCACCCTTGGGAGACTTGCTTGCCTTATCTGCGCAGGAGGACCACCCAGGAAAGATGACTCAGTGTGTTGTGCTTTCTTCTGCGTTTGTGTGTGTGTGTGTGTGTGTGTATGTGTGTATAGAATCACACTCTCATTTGACTCACACTTTTCTGAACTTTTGCTGTTAATATTAATACGTGTCCATACTTGCACACATTGCTCAGAGGGCTACCTGTTTGTAGGCGCTTGTGCGTGTGCCTTCCCTAATCCTTTTGAGGCCAAGTTTAGAATGAAAGACAAAGTGAGAGAGGCCTTGGAGCCGCCATCTACGGTGTTTCAGTTTGACCTACGTGTCCCAAAGTTGAACGAGTATTGGAGTGTTCACAATTCCCCTTCCATTTTTTGCCTCGGACCAATTCCGCTCAACCACCATTTTGCTCTTAATTGTAAACACAGTATGTTTTGGAATAACCGTATAGAATAGCTATTTATGGGTTTCAGAATATGAAATGAGGTTTTGTTGCTGAAGTGCTCAGTAATTCAAAACAAAATATTATGAATTGGAAAAAAGGTTTGTGTGATGTTGCATGAAACCCATACATTAGTTTAGGATTTGTGGTTGCAATTAGGGCTGGGACTTTAACGCGTTAATTACAATTACGCATTTTAATGTGTTTTTTCCACTGTGGAACGTTGCTCAATGGATGAGTTTCAGATGGGCCAATTGTACTGGAGCACCAACTCGAGCTCCGTGACTTTTCTTGTTCAAAAGTACATTATAACAAGCATAGACCAACTTTAGCGGTGTCTAAATCTGAGTGAGTTAGAGATGGGAAAGAGCGCTGTGTATGGATCTATGGACTCTGTGTGTGAGGAGGAGGAGCAGCGAGCGACTCCTGTGAGCGGAGGAGGAGCAGCGACACAGGTGTGTGAGCTGCCATGGCTGATGTTTTAGTTCAAATGCACACATCAAAAACGTATTATTAGCTTTAGTGCTCACTGCGAGTGCAGTGGATTTTGGGCTTAAAAAGCGTATGTTGTGGACAGTGTGTGGAGGCGATGACAGATACGTTAATTGATGGGAAAGAAGTCCGTCTGATCCCCTTATCATCCACAATGAACATGTGTTGCTTAAAGTGGTTCTCACCCCCGCTCCTCGGAGCTTACGTCACTCACATTTCCTGTTCAAATCTTCCTCTAAATGGGCGTAGCCTGGAGGACTGAAGGGGGCGTGAACGAGACTGGGCCGTTTATATTGCTCTGGGCGGCGGGGGGCTGCTGACGTCAGGTCCAACTTGCAGACGTCAGGTCCAACTTCTGTGCCAGTGTTGGCGCCAGACTCAAAATTCAAATGTAGTAATACAGGTCGCCAGCAGATGGCGCCTCACAGACGGTTTTAGGCAGAAAGTTTAACTTTCAACTAATTTGCACCAAAGTGAAAAAACTATGACCAGGATATGTAGACAACACTATTGGACACTCATTTAAATCGTTTATCAGCAAAAAAAAGTGGATTTGAGGGTGAGTTGTCCTTTAAGCTTATCCTCAAGTTGTCCTCAATCATTATTCAATGGTAGACTAAAAATCCATGTGAAAAAAAATTACTTCTCACTGTTCTCAGGACAAATATTTATATGCGTTTAATTAATCACAAAGCCTCTAATTAGATTTTTTTTTTTTTATTGAGTCCCAGCCCTAGTTATAGCAATATATATGTACATCTCTTAACCATAATAATAATAATAATAATGCATCGGTTTTATATAGCGCTTTTCTGGACACTCAAAGACGCTTCACATGTGTCATTATTCATTCACTCCATACACGGTGGTGATAAACTACTGCTATAGCCACAGCTGCCCTGGGGCACACTGAGGCAACCAGTATGCGCCATCGGCCCCTCCGACCACCACCAACCATTCACACACACACCAGACTCATTCTAGGCAATGGGGGTGAAGTGTCTTGCATAAGGACACAACGGCAGTTTGGCACTTTACAGCCGCAGCCGCCCCACTGTGGCTGGTGTTCCCAGAGGTTAAGTGTCTTGCCAAGGACACAACGACAGTAGTCAGAGGGAGTCGATGGTGAAAGTCTTGAGCGGGGCTTGAACCCACGACCTTCTGGCTCAAAGGCCAAAGCTCTACCAACTGAGCTACTGCCGCCCGAACTCAGACCATCTGCCAAGTCTGAGTTAGGGTACATAGATATAAAGCCATCTTGTAAACAGTTATTTCATTGAGCTGTACCACAAGTTCAGACTCAAAGATTTATGTTCAATTCTTTTCTACAGTACTGTAGGCTTCTTTCCCATCACTTGTGTTGTGGTCATATACAGTACCAGTTCTCTTCTACTCCATTCTCAGCCCTGCACATAGTTTTCAGTCTTTAAACAAACACCTTCCTCATTCTCCTTCCCAGCAGCATCATCTTTTCTGGGTTCTCTGACTTCACCACCAGTGTCTAAACGCCAGGGGAATTGGGATTTCATCTCATATTTCTTCTTTCTCTTCCCTCTTCGAACTTGTCGCCGCTTTGCCAGGGCCAAAGCACCAAATATATAAACTAACTCATTGCTTTTTGTCTTCCCAGATGTAATTGTTTTTTTTACTTAAACCTTATCCCCTATTTCAGTCACTTTTATATTGTTCATAGTCAACCACATGATCAATACAAAAGATGAGTACAATACAGTAGAAG
Organism: Knipowitschia caucasica; assembly: GCA_964034765.1. Classification (NCBI taxonomy): domain Eukaryota; kingdom Metazoa; phylum Chordata; class Actinopteri; order Gobiiformes; family Gobiidae; genus Knipowitschia; species Knipowitschia caucasica. Next base: position 18,669,192 of record OZ035840.1, read on the forward strand.
TACAGTAGATGACTTGATTTTGCAGGCGGATCTGGACAAAATGTTAAGAAAATGCTATTGACAATTCAGGAAAGTTAACATTTTGGATTCAAATTTTTTTTTGAAGAAGAAGAAAGGGACTATTATCTTGCCATCAGAAGAAATCTGTTGAATTTCACTGTATCATTATTGTTCTCTGTTAAGTCTGCCAAAGAAAATTAATTATGGAATACTCAGATGCAACAACACATACTTCACTGGCTTACCTAATCTTTCCAAAGCTACACAAATCACATTTCTTCATCTTCTTGGTCTGTTCCCATTTATCTCAGTTTGAAAAGCTGATAAATACCATATCACCCCAAGCATCTGGAGAGCAGTGAACACGGGCCTCTGCAAAGACACACCTCCTCACACCGCATACAATTGAAAAAACAAGACAATTGAAAACGGTATGTGTGGATATGTTTTCCCACAAGTGCCGTACTTCTCGGGAATTTAAGCGCACTTTTTTATTTGCCGCACAAGTTACATAAAAAAAATGGTACACAAATTGAATGCAGTTGAATGCCAGCCACAGGTGTTCATGTTGTAAGCCTTACAACATGAACACCTGCGGCTGGCATTCAACTGCTGGCATTCAACTTCGGTACACATAACCGAACAGGCACAGGAAGCTCTGAGGACGCTAACATTATACATTTTCAGGGCTCATTAAAATCTTGGCATTTCGTCCTGCAGAAGGCGAGCCCAACCCTGAATCTTAACTTATCCCCAATTAAATTTACGGTGCCTGCCTCAACCTTAAATCAATGTTAAATGTGTGAGGGTCAAATAGCACTAAAATGGGAGTATTTTCCTCTGCCGGAGATGCCATACCAAGATTTTAGTTAGACCGGGAGCATACTATTGCACCCGACATCAGCTATTGCTTATGTCGGGTGCAATAAATAGAGTTCCAGCATTTAAAGGAATAGTTCACCGTTTTTACATACTGACATATGTTCTTACCTTACCTTAGACTAGTTAATACGTACCTGTCTGGTCTTAGTCCGTGCGCTCTGTCATGCAAACGGAGCAAAAACGGGAGCACAAACGCAGCCTCCTCTGTATACTGTGTAGGACCAAAAGGTAGCTCCCGCTAGAAGCTACCAAACTCTTCCAAGTGTTCCCTATTAAATGTATATAGTTACGTGACGTGTTACACTGCAAAGTATAGTAACACAGAAATGTAACAGTCGATTTTCTCAGCGGATAAAACGGGTACTATATTGTGAGGCGTAGTAATCTGAGGAGCGCTACTGTACGTCCGCGCACTAACTTCTCTCCGGAGACTTCTCTCTCGCTGCTACTGTGTGTACTACAAGTCACGCTGCTTCTATTGACGGAAGTGAGCGAGAGAGAAGTCTCCGGAGAGAAGTTAGTGCGCGGACGTAGCGCTCCTCAGATTACTACGCCTCACAATATAGTACCCGTTTTATCCGCATAACGAATGGATTGAAGCAAATAACTAGTTATTTGCTTCAAATAACTAGTTATTTGCTTCAATCAATACACGGAGGATAATTCAACTGTTAAATGCCGAGTAATGTTGGTGCATTCTTTCACGTCTTTGCGGTGGCCTGAGGAGGATGTTGTTGAGGAAGTGATTATACTGCTGGGGGTCACGTGTGTCCTGTTGTAAAGTTCTACTGCCCACTAATGGCCGGACACTAGAACTACATTGTTTTCTCTCACCGTCTAAACACTGCACTTTGAATAAGGAGCCTGGTCGTTTTTGCGAATTGCTTTGCAGGTTGTTCGCAGCGTCTCCGTCTTTACGGGGCGTTGGTCGTCGCATTTCTTTAGATAAACTCATGTTTTCTGCCGACTGATTCATGAGATTAAATCAGATTTAGCACTATTCTATCTCCAGGGAGAAATCAGACTCTTTTTCGCTTTTTAAGGGAGCTATTGCAGACACTATGCTATCTGTCTCCTGCTATGGCCCCTGTTTTTGTTGTTTAATATAAAACTGTAAAACACTGCACTACTCAACAGCCACCATGTCCCTGCTGTCATAGAAAAACTCTGATATTATCACACGTTTCCAGATTCACAAAAGAATTTAATGTGGTAAATTAAAACCTCATTCTCGCACCTTTTTATGTTGAGACAAATGATTCCACCAATAGAGGAACACTTAGCTGTGAAGGAAGAATTAAAAAAAAGGCATTTATTAGCTATAGCTACTCAATCTTTTCCATTCCTTTAGAAGTGTGAAGAAGTTAAATCTGCTTATGAATGTAGGTATTGACCCTTTAACCAATGCTGATCAACCGTGACTCTCTCTTCAAAAGCCTATGAGTCACCCTGTTCTTTTTCATGTGCAGAAAGTCATCTAGAATTACGGTATTAATAAAGGACAACTGTTGAATTTTGAGCCTTGCAGTTGTTTTTGAAGACGCGTAAGGAAAGCCACATAAAAGACAAGCACACGTCAGAGGAGAGGGGCCTTTGACGTCTCTTTTCCCAGAAGACCTTGTCCCGAAGTGCTGTGTCACTACGCTGGGAAGCACAGACTAGTTTTTGAGAAAGCCTTGGTTTGCCATTCTCTTGAACCCAAAATCACAAAGAGTTATTTGTTATTGAATCAGTGAAAATAACTCAAATAGGTTGTGCGTCACTCTGGTTTCAATGCACATCAAACTACCAGGCAACAGTGTTTCTGTAAATGCCTTTTTCCTGTTGTCAAGCCCTTTGATTTGAACCAATAAATAAAACAACATGATGAAACTGAAGGCAAGGGTTTGCACTGGATGGAGATGTGGGCTGTGAAACACCCAGATTAGGAGCATGAACAGTGTGCGGCTGCCTTTTTAATGGTGCCGAATTGAAACTGACCTCAATACTGCTGCCATTTTGGGGTCTTGTTATCATAGAAACTGTGAGAGCCAGTGTGTCTTCCAAAGTTCAGAGCAGTTTGGAATCCTTGACTTATCGCTTCAGTCAGAATCTGAATTGCAGATCGTGGTTCATGATGTGGGCTTGAGCCACTTGGTAAAATGTATTTTAGCCTTATTAATCTCCAACTCATATTTTTTGTAGATTATATTATATGCAGTTGTTGTGCCCCATTCCACTTTCTATCATTTACTCTGCAATACTTCAAAACTTATAACCATAACTGTTTCTGAAATAGTGTTTATGCAAACAATAATAGAAGTTTGTATAAAATTGACCGGAATCTCCCGCCAGATTTTGTAATAATCTGATCATACAGATAATTGCCAACGGTATACTAGGTTTGGTGTTTACGGGGCTTGTCAGAAATATTGCTCTGTGTCTGTATTTCATTTATTCAATGTCAGGGAGTTTTTTATTGCCAAAAAATATTATTGTTGTCACCTGGTTGTTTCCATGGAGGGTACCAAGTTTGTGCCTTTTTTGTGATTCCTGGCAAAACAACATATCCATGGAGAAAAGAATGTTTTGAACTGTGAAATATTTTTGGCAAAGCAATTGCATCTTCTTGGAGACATGAAGGTGGCAGAACCTCCGCCTGGAAATCTTTATGCACATTTCTAATAATACAAAGTTAAAGCTGAGGTACCACATTTCTTTTCATATATGATATAATTATGTTTGTCCCAACAGAAAGAGTCTAGTAAAAGTGAAACGTTGTTAGCAAATCAGACGACAACATGCTGTTTTTATCTTTATTAGAAAACATGTCCTTGTGAAAACTAAGGATATAACCTGAGAAGAGGAAAAATCCGAGGCACTCTTGACATTTGAATAAAAATCCTTTAATGTACAGAGATGCGCAAGGATAAAACCTGTTTTGAGAACAAGAAACACATTAGATGGATTGCATTACACATTCTTATTATTATTCTTTTTGTGGTTTGAAAGTGGAATACCCCAGCTTTAAAGATGCAGTCAGTGATTTTTTCCAGATGTATGTATGTTTTTTAAATATTGTGGGAAAACGTTCCTAAACCCTGAAAGTAGTCAAGTGATCATGTGTTTTCAAATAGTAATTGATTTAACCAGATGCCTATAGTCTCCAAAAATTAATAACAAATATTTCGGAGCGGACCGATTAAAAATAAAGCAATGGGATTCGTTCATCTCCAACGAACCAATGGGATGCGTTTACCCCCTTCACCCTCTTCCTGTTTCTCGCGAGCAGTGTTGCCAACTTAGCGACTTTGTCGCTAGATTTAGCGACTTTTCAGACCCCTATAGCGACTTTTTTTCAAAAAAGCGACTAGCGACAAATCTAGCGACTTTTTCTGGTGTTATTGGCGACTTATCTGGTGTTTTGGAGACTCGTGAAGCACGTATTGTTCTGCTGTCCTCAACGTGAGCCCCTCCCCCGTCCCAAAGCACTTACAGGCGGCCAGTCTCACAGTAGCCTTGCGCAGCAGTCCCAGCTACAGTCTATGGGCGGAGCAGAGAGAGAGAGAGGAGACTCAAAAGCACAGGAAGTTTTCAGGCTGCTGCAGACTGAACTTCAGCTCCATCACCACCACACATCCAAAGCTCCCCGGCCACTCCTACCACCGCCACCCCCCACTACCCCCCACTCCATCCGCGGCAGCTCTGTCCGTGACTCTGTTTTCTCTCAGTAGTGGGTCACATTAAATCATTTGTTATGCCAAACTATGAAAAAAAAAAAAAACTTACAAAAATAAACCTAAGTAACTCTGCCAGAGTGTGTCTTTTGGGTCACTTTGCCGGTCCCAAGCCCGGATAAAGGAGGAGGGTTGGTTGTAGAGCTAGCAATTTCACCCTACATAACAATCTTTTGATTACATTTGCTGTTATAACATTTAACAATACAGGACAAAACTGATGTGTGTAATGTGGATCTAGACAAAGCATTAAAATCATTAAATGTTGTTAATGTTGAAATTATTTTTGTACATTTGTAGTTCTAAACATATTTAGGGTGTTTTTACTCACTTTTGTCTCTCCCACGACCTTATTCCTCTCTCCTACAGCGTCCGTTACAGTTATTTGCAAATGGCAAATTATGCAAATTAGGCGATGACGTCATTTAGCGACTTCTAGCGACTTTTGGGACAGCCAATAGCTACTTTCCTTACTGAGGAGTTGGCAACACTGCTCGCGAGTGTGCGCACCAGTTATCGGATTTTCTAAAACCTAAAAGGGCTGAACAGAAAATGCCAATTTCACATTTGCCACCCACTCTCCCTGGGTTGTGACAAAGAAAAGAAAATGCTGGATGTTTGGTTTGATGGAGAGGCGAGGGGAGGGGGGAGTGGTTTCGAGTTGGTGCTACGGCTAAGCTAACAACATCGCTAACTGCATCTTTAATCTTATTGAATGGCCATGATGGGTAGCATTCCTGAATGTTATACGTCTACACTATACATATGTAATCCTTATGTTGATTCTGTCTACAAGTCATCCCTGACTACTCATTTCCGGTTTTGGGCTGACGCGGGTGTTTTCCGATGCATGTTCAGAGCGTGGAGTGTGATTTATGTCTTGGGAATGGGCTGTAGATCCGGTGGTCATGCCCATCACCTGGTCTGTGTTCGCCCCAGCTCTAAAAACTGTCAAGTCTCCACTGCACCTGGCCACTTCACTCATCCTCCTCAGCACACTCTCTCACTCACGCACAAACATAAAGCCGCCGCGTGTACATGCTGCTTACAGGGCGTCTCAAAGATGAAGTGTCCATATGTGCACTAAACATCTGCTTCTGTCACAGGCAGGAACCATGCTTTTCTATTCCCTCCTGTGATCGTTTACTGGAAACAACAGAGAAATGTATGGGAAATGATGTTGCGTCTTTTCCATCTGGCTTCCTCTTGGAATCAGATTGGATTTGGAAAGGAAATGGGTTTAGTGTGATTGTTCTGGTTCAAAAGTACCTTTAATGTATGGTGTCAAAAAATACATCAGGGCTGGTTATACTACTAATCCATGTGTGTCATTTATTTACATCGAACCACATTTGTTCTCAAGTGTGGAAAATGTACTTTTAGGAGCTTATGATCATGTTTTCCCCGTTGTTCATTTATAAACTCAAAGTAATATTTGGATGGATGCTTCAGTAGTTTCTCTACTGTTGGCCACTACATTGTCCCATATATCAAAGTCAGAAACATGCTCGTTGTGACTTTGATAATTTCTTTACCCCCGTTTTTGTACGTGGATTAGAGGCATTTTGGCCCAAATGAAAAATGTTATGTCTTGAATTGGGGAAAAAAATGATTTGCTTTGAGATAGTCATAAAGGTTTTTTATTCTTTATTTTTTGATCAACCATCTGGATCTGAGCAAGATCATTTGTTCTGTACTGTACACATTTTGACTTGTTTAATTGATCCCTGTGTTCTCGTTGTGTGACAGCAGATTTACAATTTTTTATTTTATTTTAAGAATTGGGTGGGTTTGTACTTTTCTTTACGTCTACTTTTGTAAAATATAGAATTTTATAAATAGATAAACACACAAGTTTATTGTACATCATTTTCTTAGAATTGCAATGAACAAAATGTGCCGTAGATTATAACTACAGTACATTACATAACTTTTGTCTAGCCCTAACAAAATTGTCAATTCACCAACAACAGATTAGAAAATAAAACAATTAGAGCACAGGAAATGTGTTTAAAAAAACACACATTGGTCCAGTGGGTTGACAAATGTCCACAAATGTTCATTAGTTTCCATTCAAATGCACAATGTTTTCTCTTTAAATATATAATCTTTTAAAGCTGATGTTTTGTGTCCTCCTCTCCACAGGCTCTGCAGGAGAAGGTGGAGAATCTACAGACGCAGCTCCACAGCTCTGAGAAGAAACTGCTGAGCAAGGAGCTGGAGATGGAAGAGAAGGTACAAACTCTATAAAGTTATCATAGTCATTTAATGGTCAAGTGAAAGACGAGATTAAGTAAGTCGATGAGGTAGGATTTTTTTTCTACTATGGGATGAGTAAAGGATCTCTTCTCTTATCTTAGTTCTTTTCCATACAGTATCTCACGCAAATCACATTTTGCATATACTGTTGTGCTATTGTAGAATCACGTTCTGAATAAAGTAAAAAAGTTAATGCTTGTGTTTAAACAACACTCATGCAACTCCAATATGTTTTCTGATTTGGATTTGGTTTGCCCTTTGTCCATTGAACAATATTACAATAATATAAAAGTTTCTATACTGTTGAATCAAACTTTGCTCACTCAAGGTGTGACATAAGGGGGGAATCTGACCAAAAATCCACTCGATCACAACTGAATTTCTGAATATCTCAAAATAACTAAGAAACTGTTTATTATAACTATTAGATGTTAAGGGTGCACTGCCATCCTGACCAGCCCCTCCAGGGGGCCATAGTAAGCAGTTCAGCTCATCCCGCAGCTGAAAACAATATGGCCATCACACATTTGCAGAATTCCTTTAGATTTCAGCCTCAGGAGCAGCGTCCGCCACTGGCTGTGTGCAGAGGGGGTGAGCCCTGTAATCATTTCTGTTTGACCTTGACACACACGGAGAAGAAAGCTCTAATAATGATTGTGGTCACAGGAGGCAGGCTGGTATGAACACCAAAGGCATTCATGTCGGCACTTCCCTCTGTGATCCTCCCTCTGACCCCTGACACACTTCACACATGGAGCCACAGCTCACTGTCTCAGGGCCGTAAATCTGCACAGAAGGGTCACCGCGTTTAGGAGCACTCGGTCCCAAAGCCAGTCGCAAAGGCGCTACATGCTGCTCCTCCTGGCTCCACTCGCACAGGCCTCATGGCTGTGATGTCACTTCACAAGGGCTTAAGTTACCTCTGATCTTCTTTTGTTTACTGCACAAGATTTACAGCTGTAACAATCATAAATATATGTGATCACCATCCTTTTCCTGAGGAATGACTGCAGACTATTTTATCAAAATCAGCATCAAACTTTATTACAGACATGGTCCAGGATAAAACGGGCACATCCCATAAAACACAAAACAACGCAACACATAATCACATCAATAAGCCTCCCTCCTCGGAGAAAACAGCTGTACCGATGTCTCCACTGCTCAGACTGGTACCACGTGGTACTGAATTTGAATTCGATTGTTATTGTTCAATTTAGTGATTTCAACGACTGATTGGTGCTTTATTTTTTTCCTAAATAAGACAAGAAGATTATAATGTTATAATGGAAAGAGAAGCATTTTTAAGGAAACTTTGTATCTTTTGCATACTTTAAAGACAGTGACCTGGCTAAGAGCTGATTGAGTGGGTTCTCTCTTTGTTACTTCTCAGTCAAAAAAATCTGATCTAAAGATGTGACAGAGGCCAGAAATACATGTGAATAGTTGTGATAGAACCAAACTGTTTTGAGAGTGAGGGACTGGTCAGATGAATTATATTACATAGTTAAAAAAAATTGCGGTTTGAAAGGTTTGTATCCCAGCTTTAAGTACTTAATAAATCATGTTTCAAAAAGTCAAAATACAAATAATGGAGAATGTATCAACACAGAACAGGTTTAAATTCACATATTTCTCTACGTTCTATATATCGTTCATTGTTTAAAGGTATTTTAATTAGGGTGTTACTTCGTCAATGAAGTGCTTGAAAGTCACGTGTTAGGAGTTTTGTAGGAGCTAGCATTTGGCATCAGCTTACCCATTTGTCTGATCTGTAATGTGGAGCAGAATTACAGTCCAGAGGCACAAACAGAAGAGTGGTTCAGGCAAAGCAGAGTGGTTTTCATTTACAGGTCTGCGGGTTTACACATGTAGAAGATCATCCACTGAACTGGAGTTGACCCTTTGACAATGTCACACCACCAGGGTCTGTTTGAATCACTGTCAGTCCAACTCATCTGTATATAGATGGACAATGCTAACCCACTCGCTCAATGATGCTTGTGGAAAAAGTTTAGCTCCTACTCGCTCTGGCTTCTATTGTCTTATAGAAGCCAGAGTATATAGTAGTATATACACACCACTAATGGTTTTCCCTCACTGAAAAAGTTTGTAAAAAAGAAAAAAAAATGGAGAAAATCCTCACAACAGTTCTGTATTGAAAGCACACATGGTAGAAGCTATAGTGTAAACGTTATATGGTTCTTTCCGTGTATGAGTAGGAGAAGATTTTGAGATGTTGTAGAGCCGTCTTTTCTTTATGCACATTACATCAGCAGCACTTCTAACAACTTCACTCAGATCTGTAGCCATTTGTAATCTCCTCCCTTTTTTTTTTCTTCTCAATTTCATGAAACACTTTTCTTTTCCCCCATCTTGCAGCGAAGCGTTTTTGAATTCAAATCGCTCCTCGGTGAACTCCGAAGCATGCGGAGGTGCAAACTTTGTGAGTGGCATCATCTTTCATGTGCCCCTTGTTCTTGACACAGTGGAACAAGGGGGTAAATCAAAAATGTCTCTCCAGCTAGGTTTTACCCCACACACACACATACACACACACACACACACACACACACACACACACATGGACGCGCACTCACTGGCTTCATTAGCATACATCAAGCTTCCCAACGTCGTGACAAACCTGTTCGGGGCTTGTTCCTTTTTCTGCTGGCAGCTGTCAAAAACAGCAGCCATGTGACAGTACCAAACGCACAGGGAAGTCACAACCACAATCTAAAGACTATATATAGATGAAACGTTGTCATTTTAAGATGTCTGTGAGGGAGAAAAACGACTGCCGCTTCTCCCTGTCTTCAAACCTGCACAGAAAGTCATCAGGAACAAAGCTGTATTTAAAAGCAAGATGTGCAGATGAAGCCTGATTTCCCTCTCAAAGTCAAAGTCCTTTCTGTGGAAAAAATCCTGGCACGATTTCTCGCACTTGTGTTATTATTTTCCCTCCCACTCGTTCTCGTTTGAAGTCCGTCAATGACCAAAAGCCCAGAGCTGTTTTGATCAGTGTTGAACTTCTAAAACGCACCTGCCTTAACGGTGGGAGCAAGGTGTTTTCATGTTGGCACCTGCCAGAAAATAACACATCTTTGGTCAACAAGCTGCGAAAAGACGAGAAAATGTCTATATGTGTTGTGAAGATGTAATGGAAGAGGCTGCAGACGTCTTTTAGAGCTTTGAGGGCTGAATTCTAAGACAGAATCACCATTTTCTTGTTTGTTAGTCTTACATATGTTTTGACTTCAGAAAAAATGCTGCTTCCTCCCACACACATTCTATTGTATACTCAGTTATGTGATGGCAAACAGGCCCGTCCCAAGGAGGGTGCGAGGCCCTGTGCGAACTCGAAACGCGAGGCCCTGCCCTGACACTTTTTTCCCAGATCTGAGGAAAGTTTTTCCTGTTATAATCTTTGACATGAATTCAGCACCACCTCGCGCGGTGCTTGACGAGATCAGCACGCGTGTAACCGAGTGTCTTCGCTCCTATGCAGCGTTTGGCGCGCGCACGTACACACGCACACACACTCTACGTGCAATATTGGTCGCGGTCTTTTTAGCTGACATGTCTCTTTCGTCCTGTGGCAAAATGGTAGAGCAACTCAAAAGATTGAACCAAAAGGAGTCTTTTTCTTCTAATAGTTAGATTTTGGCAAAATGCGCCAAAATGGCTATGAGGCGGAGTCAATATTATTTTTTTCTCATCAAATAACGTTTTTGCCATGCCTCCACACACTCACACTCCTCCTCCTCCACACTGACAACAACAAAATACTCTTCACCTCCTCCTCCACACACTCTGACCACAACAAAAACACTCCAGCTAGCTAAAGCTAGACATACAGTGTGTTTGCTAATGCTTTTAAAAATATGATATGTTTTTGATGTGGATATTCGGACTAAACATTGGCAATAGCAGCGCTCACACACCTGTCACACCGCTGATCCTCCTCCTCCTCCTCTGCTCACACAAAGGGGTCTGCTCCTCTGCTCACACCTGTCTCACTGCTCCTCCTCCGCGAGTATCCATCTCTCCTACACTGCGATCATTCCCGTTACTTTCTTTGTATCTCACTCAGACACTGCTAAAGTTATCTGACAGTTTTTTCGGAGGACCCGTTGCATACATAGCTGCCCGCGCGCCTGCCTGTTTACAAATCGCTTTTGGTGAAAATTTGACTTTACTTGTAAAAATGTTCTTTTGATCAAACGAAATCAAAGAGGTCCAGAGAAAGGGGTTTAGGGTTCCAAATTTGGAGTGCAGTCTGCCCTTTGGGGACCCTTGAACTAGTGTATTTATAAAATAAAATAAAAGGAAGGAAGATTGCGAGGCCCCTGTGTGGTGCGAGGCCCTGTGCGATGGCACAGGTCGCACAGCCCTTAGGACGGGCCTGATGGCAAATGTTTAGTGACTCTAACAAACATAAACAAAAACTTATCTTTTGTTTAACTTCACTTTATCTGGGAGCACAGGTACTAGGACTTTCCTAAGATTCTTTTGCTGTTGTGTTGTAGCGTCGTGTAGATTTATTGATGGTTGTTATTGGTGCTTTGACAATATTCCATATTTCAGTGGGTTCAATATCTCGCTGCTTCGTTACTTCTGCCTCCGATAAGGGCAGAGGGATTCTTTTTTAGTTTATGCAACATAACGCAACAAGTTATGGGGAAAACTGGACGAAGGAAACCTCTGTGAAGCCACAATCAACAAACACTTGCTATAAAATGAAATATTGTGTGTGTTTTGGCTACAGTAATACGACAAATAACACAAGTTGACAGCCAAAAAATGGTCAGGGGTTTCTCAACTGATTTAGACAAATGTTGGTGTTCTGAGTCCGAATATCACATGCATTTTGCTCTATCAGGTCAACTTTTTGAGATACAGCCATAGTGTTACGGATTACGTACGTCTACGTTATTATGAATTCTGCTTATCAAATTTGATGGAGTAAATACAAACTGAATGACTTTGGATACGTTGACTTTTATTTCTTGAGGAAAACGTAAAAAACTTCAAGGGTGTCTCCGCTGATGATCCACAGAAATTAATTTTTTACGCAATATCAATAAAAAAAAAAAATCTGTAGCAAAAAATCCTGACCTGATTGAGCAAAACCAAGGTCATTTTCGGACTCAGAGCATCAAAATTAGTCTAATTCAGCTGGAAAACCCTGGACTATTTTCAAAAAATATTTTTTTGTTACCCAGTGTAATTAAAACAAAATTCCACTTCGGACTGTCGCATAATTTAAGGTCCCGTTACAAAACTAATATGTTTATATATTTTAGCCTTTTTTCACTGATGTTTTTATGGAGCTGATAAAGTACAAAAACATGCGTCCCTAAAGTGAGTGCGCTTGTTGCTCCTCAAACCTGATGCTTGGTTTCTTGCAGAGTCTCTTCATTTTCAGTTACAATTGTGTTCCTTTGACAATAATATTCCTCAATATGATGTGAATGTTTACATGAGCATGAAAATATTGCTGGCAAATTTCCACTTCCAGAAAATCAGGTTTTGCTGCACTGGAACTGCCCCCGTCTTTGTGTATAGTTGAAGGGTTTTTGGCTTCATATATTTCTGAGTTCTCCTCTTGAGAGTGATGGTGGCTGTGCTGAACTGAATAGAAACAAAAGCCATAAGTAAAGGATGCAAGTCAGATGTTCTGTGGATCTGCTCAAAAGCTCCATGTGCGTTCTCCACTGTTCTCGGCTGCTCTGCCTCTTGGTGATTTGGCCCTAATGTATGGGAGGAAAATGGAGGCAGCATCGCTGCAAAGCTTGTAATTTAGGCCCCAGTGAATCTCTCATTGCCGTGGCGACTGCACCATACAGGAACCAAGAATGCAAAGCTAAGGATCTAGTCTTTTGAAGAATCAAGACTTGTGTTCAAAGTGGTTGGTAAGGGATGTGTTTATTCAACCATTGTTTATTGCTTTGGTCTGAGTTAGCTGAGTGTGTTTTGTCTTGGCCTGCCATCTTGTTATGACTACAGAAGATGCTATAGATAGACCTTTTGAAAATTGGTCCAGTTTCTAACCTCTGGACTATGAAATTAAAGCTTATTCAACAATGTTTTTGCCACTTGTTTGAAAGCACTACTCTGAAATTGGTCCTAACCTTTACACGCAAACTATAAAGGACATGAATTCTTGAGTTTGTGTCCAAACATTGGCAAGAGTCTGGAAAAAAAAATGGCACAAAAGTTGTGGCTGGCGAGTCTTCAGCAGAGACAAAGTGAGCTGCTCCATGTTGGGATGGTTTATACTGGGGCTTGCTTTGAAGTGCTTCCCAATCCCCTTTCATTGTGCCCAGGAAGATTAATTAGCTAAAGCCAGAACAATCAGTTAAATCCACAACAGGAAAATTATTTTAGGAAAACCAGTCTTAACCCCCTTCCCCTCACTTCAGTCGTGCTTCAAAGGCTGAACTGATGAAGAGGTGGAGATTTGGAACGTTCACTGGACAACTGTTGCCCTCTCTGTCAAACACACTATGGGGCTTCAGATGCCTCCGCTCTCCCCTGGTTACACCTCCATGTGCCCCATGTCTGACTATAGGGACTTGTCATATCGCCATCTATGCAATCTTCAATTCTGTTGGCACATAGTTTTCAGTAATTTTGTTGTTACAGTTTGGCAAATTTCTGATACTATGTTTCTTTTACACTTGGTCTTCTTATTTTTCCACTGTTTCAAGTAATGATGCTGTAGTTCTTTGATTGTAGTATGAATATATGTCATGTATTTAGTTAGTGAGTTTCTTAACGGGGGACTTTGGTGTTGACATAAATATAAATATGTGATGTATATAACATTATATGAATGATTTATATGCAATAATTGTTCCCACTCTCCCAAATATGGGACTGTCCCCTTCAAGTTATTTCTTCAAAATGATGTAAATTCTTGCTTACAAGTACCTCAGTGTGCCCAACCATGTGTGTCTGTGGCTAAAAAGGGGGTTGTGCTAACCAAAACCCTTTTCAAGTTCTATAATCAGACTTGGGTTTTAGTGCAGTGTAATTTAGCCCCAGACAGACTTCCTCTTGGTCCTCCCAAGTGGAGCTAGCACTTCTAGCTTATGAGCTGCTGCCTTGTTTGAAGTGTTGTGGCCTCCATGGAGGCCCTGCGGTCTTCCAAAGGCAGCTGTGACAAACACTGCACAGTGCATTGTGTCAGACATGTCTTTGGCAGCGCGCAGCCAGTAGGGGGAGCACTGCTGAGTCAGAGCACTGTGCCAGCCTGTGGACCCCCTGTGGAGATGTGAAGAGGCTGTGAAGAGTGAGGGAATCCTGGGGGCTGTGAATAAAGAGCCGGGGATACCCTCTGTCTGGCTGCTCATAGACATGTTCATTTACCACAGCACATGTCTATAAGTCATGTTTGCAACTGTCTGGTTAGTGCAGCATTCTTCAGACTTAACCTTCTTCTGCACTTGTCCCTGTTACATACTCTTTCTTGTTGTTTTTCAGGTAACAGGAGTGCGCCAGGAGTACGAGGAGAAAATCAAAGGCTTAATGCCGTCCAATCTCAGACAAGAACTCGAGGACACGATCACCTCCCTGAAGTCACAGGTACGTTTGAGATGGCAATGACGGGTTCCCTTTTAAACAACGTCAACAAGAATATTTACATAACACAATGCACTAATGTAGTGATGACCCACCAACAAATTGGCATGTATCGTGCCATGCAATAATAAAATATGATACAATAATACAATATAATATACAAAGCATGTATAGCTTACTATTAGAAGGCTGTAGATTGCTGGTCTATCTGATTCAAGATAAAGTCCATGTCCTCATTGAGTTGTGGTTTAGTTCTGTTCAGACCTGGTTCAGTCCTGGACCAGACAATTTTATATAGATATCTCTGTGTTCATGTTTTCATAGTATTCGTGAGTCACATGCTGCCACTGCCCACATACTCCACGCACATAAATAATTACGTTTTTGCTTTTTAAAGTCTTTACTCTCAAACAAAGCTAAAACAGTGCCATATCGCAGCTGTCTGGTCTGAGTGGAGAGAGGAGTAGGGCAATCGCAGACCTGCTGTCAGAGGCCTGTGAACTGAAATCTATGTTCCAGGATTTGTGGCTGATCCATGATAACTCACAAACAAGTAAAATGTCAAGACTTAATGAGTTACTAGCAGGGCGGCCTGTGTGCGGGTTATTTTTAAGAAGTTGTTTGTCGCTCCCCATTGTACTCATATGACGGACGTGTAAAATACTGCTCTAACATGCCTTTAGTATAGACCTGTACACAGACTTGGATCCCATACAAAATAATCTTTGTCAAAATGCAGGCCATGGGCATGAAGTATATTTTTGAAGAAATGTATAGGGTTATCTTCATATCTTAAGAGCCATGTGAGCACATTTCACTGGCTCTCTGTGTGTACTTTACCAGCGTGAGGTGCCAAATGAAATGCTAGACTGTTCCTGAGGTCTCCCCCTCTGGAAGGAATGTACCCTGTGCAGTGGTGTGCGCTCGTCCCAGAACAATGTGGATTCTTTTCGGAGCGGCGATTATTCTGCCAGTCCGTGGATGTAGATTCAGAGCAGGTTTATTTTCGCACAGACCAAAGACGCTTCATAAATAAACTTGCACTTTGTAGCCGAACAATGGGAGTGGTCTTGTATAGCAGTAACCTCTGTTAACCCACCTCATAATGTGCCCTCAGTCCCCTAGTGCCCTAACCCTAATGCCCTGCAGTGCTGACCCCAGGCCTCTGCTGTCATGACCTCTGCTCTCAACAAGCAGCCAATTCTTCTCCTCCGCTCTCTCCGACTGACCTCGTCCGCTCCCCTGCCTCCTCTACCTCCTCTACCTCAAGTCTTCCCGCTATCCTTTCTATCCTTGGCTGATCGTGCTTCTTTGCTATTGCTCTTTTCTTAATCTCGTTGTAATGACCCAGGGAGGGAGCGTTGGAGCGTTGGGCTTTCCTTTGATGCTCTTCTGTGGGTTCTGTGTTGCAGGTTAATTTCCTTCAGAAGAGAGCGACTCTGCTGCAGGAAGACCTGGATGCCTCTTGCAGCAGGAGGTCAGCCTCATTGTTTGGACTCTGCTGAAACATGTGTGCATATGTTGATGTTGTTGCTGCTGCCTGAGGACCACATTATAGCAAAACTAAGAAAACCCCACATTTGCAACTTCATTTTGCTTCTTTGTCTGGCTAATGAAGTCCAAAAATGTGGCTCAGCTTGTGAACAACAAGGCATGTTTATTTGTATTGCACAATTCATACACAAGGCAACTCAACGTGCTGAACAAAACAAGATAGAGACTTAAATAATCAGAGTACATTAAAAAGAGTTAAGATCGCTCAGTTGTATGCACAGCTAAACATGTTTTTATCCTAGATTTTAGAAGAGACAGAAGAAGCCTGTCTGTATATTGAGTCTATAGTGTTTGTTGTTTGATTAATTTACAATGTCATACAATATTATATCCAACCATTTTTGTTATTATTTTTCTCAGGTAACATCAGAGCCATCCCACCATATCAACGCACATATGAAGGACCTTTCCAAAAGTGAGCAGTTCTGACTCCAGCTCTTCCCATTCGCCATTTTACCTCCATGTGTATTGTTTTTTTATTGCTTCATGTATTTATTAACTGCACATCGTTTCTGTTCAGCCTCTGGAACATTGTAAACTGTCCTAAAGTTTGCTTTGATTTCCTTTTTTTTTTTTTGCCCTCATTAAATAAACCACTTTGCATCATTTTTGTTGCCATGTTTTTCATCTTCAAAAAGCTTAAACCATCAATTAGAGGAAGTCACGCTGTTGCCAATGTTTTCTCCTGACCGCAACATGCATGCGGTCAGGAGATTAGCTTTGTTCTGCAGAAAAGTCAAAGACCTTGAATCAACCATCTCCCCTGTCGCTGTTAAACACCGCCAGTTTATTCCAAGCCCCTTTGTGAAAAACACACGGTTTGTGGCTGGGTTCGATAAAGCTCATTGTTTTCAACTTTTGCCAAATGCTACATATCTTGGACCCTTGGCTTTGAGTTTTTTGACCACTTAGAACCCAAAACCGAAGCGTCCCAAGAGCTGAAAAAGCGGATAAATGACCGCTGCAAAAGTTCTGATATCTCCAAAGTGCAGCGGTTTCCCGACACAAGCAACATTTGGCGAAACTCACGATTTAATGATCCTTCAGCTCTTGTATGCGAGGAATGCTTAGGGTTAGATACTTGAATACTGATGGATTTAAGAGAAAACAATTATATACTTTTGGCGGAGTCATTTCTTTCCCACTCCGAATAACATTTCAAAGACTTGTGCAGTTTTTTTTGTGCTTGGACTATTGCTTGCTTTGACACGCGCGTCCACGTTCTATTGTCCGTGACCTGTTCCGACGTCTCCAAACGCAACTCTATCTGTCTTTGTATTTATTTGATGTGTGGGTTCTGCTGCGGAAACACAGGGAATGAGAAGAAGCAGAAGAGGAGAGGAGTGTCAGTGTGACATCTGAGTAACTGGAATTCGGGCTTTGAGCTCGGAGCCTTCGTAGGAGCTGTTTGTTCTGGACACAGCGGACTGTTGCAGCAGCATATCTGTGGATTCATTCATTCATGTATCTATAAAGTTGTGTAAATGATTGTTATTGTGAATAGTTTAGCGGATTCTACGGCTTTAAAACGGTTTTATAATTGTGTCCTTTGCATGACTTGAGCTGCAATTTTTCAGCACTATTCAAAGACGACACTGCGAATAGCGATGAAAAATAAGTCAAAAATTGCTCAAATTTGGAAAACTATCTTAATCTGAGCGCATTTTGATCCTGTTTTAAAAAAGATAAAAGAAATGTCTCCCTTGGAATAAGAAAATAAAGCAACAGTTTTTGAAATAAGATTAAATGCCTTTGTCCCATTGGCAAATCTTATTTTAAGACAGTCAGAATGTACTCAAATTAAGACTGAAAACCGATTGATTCAAGCAAACATTACCTCATACTTTTAACTTTTATGCAGTATATTATAATTATAAGAATGCATTGGTTTTATATAGAGCTGTTTTGGACCCTCAAAGATGCTTCATGTATCATTATTCTTTCACTCCATACACAGTGGTGACTTAACTACTCGTGTAGCCACAGCTGCCCTGGGGCACACTGACAGAGGCGAGGCAACCAGTATGTGCCATCGGCCCCTCTGACCACCACCAACCGTTCACACACACACACCAGACTCATTCTAGACAAAGTGGGTGAAGTGCCGAAGGACACAGCGACACTGAGGTCTCCCATCAAAGCACTAACATACAGTATAATATGAATTATAATGACGTAAAATAAAAAATGGTTGACTACTTCCATTATTATCACCATAGTTTAGACTTTTTACACATTTTAGTTTCTTCAAAGTCAGTAAAATAGATAAAGGTGCATTTTATGAACAATATTCATGTTGATGCTCGTCTTGGTCAGGACTACCGGAGCTGGAGGATTTTACTCCCACCTCTGATCGCTAGGGTTTACTTAAGATCTGTGAAGAATCTTAAGCAGTTCAATTTCTTTAAAATTGTTGAGGGATCTTAACATACCTACTGTACATACACAGTGGCACAGCGATTAAAGCTTGTTTCACAGCAAGAAGGCCCTGGGTTCAATTCCACCTCCAGGCTTTTCCGTTTGTAGGTTTCCTCCAGGTGCTCCGGTTTCCCCTACCAATAAAAACATAGGTCTGAATGGTGTTAGTTGGGGGCTTTGATTCGCCAGTGTATTCGGCATCTCCCGTCAGTCATTCTGTGTGGAGAGAATGGGAAAAATATCTGACCTCTCAACAATTGTAAAGTGCTTTGGCTTTGTGAAATGCACTATCTAAATAAATATTACACACATGCACTTGTTTGTAAATCCAACTAAATCTCTATGACCTGTGGCCTACTTGGCAGAATCTCATCTCTGCTGTGAAAGGGCCGCTGTGTCATCTACTTTTCATTTACACACAAACTGGTCTGGCCAAAGCCCTTTAATCTGTTATTAGCCTGACATAGTTTCACTCTAATTGATTGTCTACCACCAAAATAACCTCCATAATTGTGCTTGTGTAAATACGAGGCATGAATGTCATTTCCACAAAGCCGACATGGCCCCATTAAGGATCAAAGACGGCGCTTCCTCACAGTTATCGCCACATCACACGGCGGGACACTGTGACCAACACTGCGGGCCTCTGCTCTCATGAGGAGCAGAGAAATAAACATGTTAGAGGCAAAAACAAGACAAACTCTAGACGATGTCAGAAGGAGTGACACAACCAGAACCAAACCAGACTGGACTAATTCATAGGATTCTAGACTAATGATTTATTCTGGTTTTGGTGCTAGTACCACACATTAGTCCCACATGTCACAGTCTGACGCTGCATTAGTGGAGCATATTCACACGGCACCTCCGATCTAACTCCTGTTCCACATTCTTAATTTAAAACAGTGGTGACCAAGCCTTTTTACTTAAGGTCAAACCCATCAGTGTTTTGTAAACTTAGTTAGTCTGCATTGATTTTTTAAGTAATACATGTAAGTAGCAGCGTGTTGGCGGTGGCTCACACTCTCGCTTCTCAGCAAAAAGGTCCTGGGTTTGAATCCTGGCCGGAATAGTCTTTTTGAGTGTAGTTTGGATGTTCTCACTGGTGTCTGCTTAGGTTTCCTCCGGTTGTTCCAGTTTCCCCTACCTCTAAAAACAGGAAAAGACCAAGCCGAGCAACAACATCTGGTGATGGGTCTCTGGGTACTGTACGGCAACCACTGCACCTGAGAGAGGCCCTAGTGGCATAGAAGGATGGGTGAATGCAGAGGACAAATCACCCTATACAGAGGTAAATAAAATGTACCTTAACCTAATAAATCGTCATAATTTCAGTTTTTTGGGAGTATGGACCCTCTGTCTCCAACCCTAGAACTTGTTAGATGCTTAGCTCCCTGTAAGAAAACCCTTTACCTTCAAGTTTATGGACAAACACTAGAAGCTTGTGTATACTTTATGATGTATGGTTATGTTGGGAATGAACATTGCACGTGCATATACATTGTATCGGTAAATTTGCTAGAGTATAACGTGCAGCCTTCACAATATTACACCTTTCTCTCGTCATCGGCTCCTGACATCTGTCGTGTGCACCTCCAGCTCTTGTGACAGCCGTGGCTCCACTGTTCGTCCCTGCTGATTGACAAGGCTTCGCATGTATCTTTTTTAGAATCTCACAAAAGTCTGTTGGAGGTCCACACATGTTGCCACGCTTGTGCTAATATATTTTATACCAAAACCCCCCCAACACAAAAAACGTACTCTATTTCACAAACATAAAAAGGTATACTCTGCTCCCTGTGTCTTCCTTGGTATTTATTGCACTAACTTTGTTCTCCGCCCTGTCACTCAAAAAGAGCTGTGAAAAGGATATGCAGCTGGGTGATAGAAGTGTAAGGGAGTTGGAGGCAAGGCAGACATGGCAGAAAAAAATAAGGCTATATATAGAGAAGGCTTCTGTGACGGCTGAATCTGTGGTAGTGGGTTGAGCACAGGGACAGAGGATTTTATATATTTAACATTATTCAACTCATCTATGGACCAGGGCTCATAACTTTTGTGATTCTGTAGCATTTAAGGCAAAGATGGTCAACATAACTGGATATTTTATTTTCAAGTGTGCCTCTGTTTATCACTTATTTCCACTAGGATTGAGAAAATGTGTCACTTAACAAATTACTGCAGCTTTAAGATGACTGAATATGTATGTGCCTTGAGCAACACTGCAAAAAATGATCAAATATGAGGTAATAATTGCTTGAATAGAGTGGTTTTTAATTTATTCTGAATACATTCTTTCATTTTCTCATTCCAAGGAAGACATTTCTTTTATCTTTTTAAAACAAGATCATTGTGTTTGTCCCATTGGAAAATCTTGTTTTAAGGCAGTCAAAATATTCTAAAATTAAAAAAATATTTTGCCAAATTTGAGAAATGTTAAACTTATTTTGCATTGTTTTTTGCAATGAACTTCTCTGATGGGGTCCACTAGCTACCTGATTGTTGCTTTGGACTCTGGATTTTTTTTTAAGGGCTAAGAAAACAATATACACCCTTCCCCCATAAAAATACATATTTGAGCTTGCATACTGACTTCAAATGTTCCCCAGATAACGCAACAATGTAGCTATAGATTTAATACCAGAAGGTCCTGGGCTTTGAGTCCATCTCTAGACGAGGCCTTTCTGTGTGGAGTTTGCATGTTCTCCCTGTGTCTTCTCCAGTTTCCCATACCACTAAAAAACAATTTGTTCACCTGCGCCTCATATATGGCAACCCTGCTTGAAGCTTCCATCACTGTGGAGGGAGAGGACAAATGGCCACAATTGTAAAGCACTTCGGGAGATAAATAATAAAGATTACTTACTTATTACTTGGATGTTTTATTGCTCAAAAACCATATATTGGTTCAGCTTGCCTCTCCGCAGATTTGACTAGTCACTTATTTCGGTGGAGTCACTCACTTGTGAACATTCAGCGAGACAACAACTTGCCTCCACCATGAAAGCTGCATGTGGTGCACCTTTTAAAGCTTGGGTACCTAACTTTCTTGTTTCATGACTAATAACTTTTTTTCATCAAAACGGAAACAGAATCTTGTAAAATAAAATAATAAAATCGGACCACAAGATCCTGTCTTTAGCTTACTTGATTTGTTTTTTTAATCTTTGGCATATTTGTAAGGAAAACCATGTGAGTCGCCACTTAAGGCTTTGGGCTGAGAGCTGATTGGCAGAGTGGGTGGTCCTCCATTCTTACTTTTTCACTCTGAAAGAAAGTTGATCTAAAGATGTGGCAGAGACCAAAAATACATGTCTAAAAAATACATATGACTGCTGATTATTCTTACATTTCTTTAACCTAAACAACACATTTTTCCATATAGACAAATAACTCAAAGGGTGATCAAAAAGGGTGAAGAAAATCCAACCCCCATCACACATGCCACACAATGCAGTTTTAACAATATCATGCAGTAGAAATCTCAAACATACAACTGCACAGTACACAACCACAGATGGCATAAGACAGACAAAACCATACACACACACACACTCATGCCCAAACACTCTCTGACCCTACACCTCTCTCCCACTACTTGCTGTGCTCAAGGCATCACTCTTTTTCTTGCACACACTGAGATACACATTGATTGTAATACTAGTGATTGAACCAAACTGGAAACTTTAGCTGGATAGATTTTATGACATAATTCCATTTCTGTGGTTTGAAAGTTAGCATGCTCCAGCTTTAAACGTGCGTATGTATTATATTTATATTTCTCTTTGGGTTGAAAATGCGCTAAATCGACATATCCCATGATTACATATTACCTGCTGTAAATTCTCTCTCACCGCGGATATGAAAGACTTAAAATCCATCCAAGTTAAATGGAGCAGATCGTCTCTCCGTCAGGCCGGGGCGCTCAGTCGGGGGAGAGGGGTTAAAGCGGAGGATTAAGGATGAGTGGAGGAGCCCAGGGTTGAGGTTAAGACGGCCCTGTCAAGCGTGGCAGAACAGAGGGGTCCGGTCTGAGTGCAGCCTGCATGGTGCTCGAGACCAGAGGAAATGAACGCTGTATACTGCCGGCGTGTGGACTGAGCTTCATGGACCAAACTGGATTAGACGGAGCATCTGACATTGTTTCTATACATCGGTAGACTTTAAAGTGAAGCGCAAAATGGGATTAAAACACTGGGGAATATCATTGAAGGTTACTTATTGTTTTTTTCCTCCCTTCTATGTGCCTCTTCTCTGCCTCATTGAGCTGCCAATCCCACGCAATTTCTTCTGTAATTCTAGTTTTTGTGAAACCATCTCACCCGCATTGAACTTTTGACGTATCTTCCGTAAACCGTGAGCTCGTGGAGATCATACAGATAGCTGCGAAAAAGCGAATCCCCTATTGTCAATTTGCGTCAGAGCCGTGCCATTCAAACGTTACAACTATTGAGTAACATACTGTATAGAAGAGTTGAAGATTTGGAGGTGCTTTTTGTGGCAGCAATGTTTCGGTAAATTCAGATTCCAGATTGATACAGTATAGACATAAATCTAAATTTTTTTCCAAGTAGATTGAGATGAGGATATAATGTTAGTTTGGATCAGAGAGCGGTAGTTCATTTAGTGCATTTAATAACACAAATGAGACAGAAGCTATAGACACGCTAGCTTTTGCTATCGATGTGGTCGGCCAGATCCGTCAGACTGACTGTGACTCCCGCCGAGCATTAGAGAAGTGAGTCCCATGAAGTGAGCCAAGGTATAGGCCCCTTAGTCTCTGTTGATGGACCGCAATCCTCGCTTTCTGATTTTAATCGCCTCTCGTCTACTGCTGAAACATGTCAAGTCATTTAGCGGCACTAGCTCATTTATACTCTTTGCCGTAGTAGAAGCCTTTAACCTCAATACATAATTAACTTTCTACAATTAAAGTAAGGGCTGATTCGTAAAAGGCACATAAGGCTGAAAATAGTAAAATTGCTTCCAAATTTAGCTAGTTATTCAGCTAAAGTGGAGGAACAGACTGCAAGACCTCAATATTTCCTTGGGCTTTATGTTGCCTGGGTCCTCATCCTTCTACACCTGTGCCTCTGCTAATCAGAAACCAGCCTCCCGATGGCACACTTACAGACTCACTCGTGCTGTAACCATCCTCCTCCCCATTACTGCCTCAAAGTAGGGACATTTTCCCGATGTAATCCGTTCCTCACTTCAGCTTCCACCACAAGGATCTAGACCTTTTTAGATGAGAATGTCTTCCAGCATATCTTAATATTTTGCAATCAGACCACGTACGAGCAAAAGAGTGTATATTTGGAGTGGATAATAATGTTTGCCGAATGCGGAAGAAGCCGTTTTGAACATATACTCTTGCTTGTGGATAATTTCTTTATATGGGCAGATGTGTTGTTAATAACGTTGCTCAGACAAAACTGAGTTTCCACTGACAGTCATCTGTTTTATTAATCCTTATTTGGCTCTTATCAGGATTTACAAAGACATTGTTGAAATATAAAGATTTTTTAAAGCCCGAAATAGTGCACACTGGGGGTAGTTTAGCACACTTTTTCCTATGTGGTTTTACTGCAAATGGCAAATAAATTCTTGAATCTAGTGAATGTGACACAAACGGTTATGGGGTCAATAGGAATCTGAGCAAGTTTGTCCATGAACTCTTCCCTGTTGTGCTTCATTGAGCTAGGGGGTTATTATTGTTATATATTTCTTGTCTATGGTAGCAGCATAGGTCAATATCATCCTCTGCCAGGTCCAAAATCATGCAGTAACTCCATAAACATCATTCTAAAATCCTTTCCATACACAGAAATACAAAACCTATACGTCCCATAACGCGGCCCACCTCTCAGACTATTATGCGCCATTCCATGACATCTTCCTCCATCTTCTTTATTCAGCTGTTGATCTTTGACCCGAACTCCTTGGAGCTCCTTCTCATCAGCTCCTTGTTCCCCTCAGAGGCCATTGTCCCCTCTGTTGTCACCTACTTGGAGCACTTCCTGTCTCGGTGTGTTCACTCTAAACAGACTTGAAACAGAAAACCCCTTATTGGCTCCAAATGTCTTTATCTGAATGTCTTCTCTGTTCGAGATCAGTTCCTCCTGGTTGATAATTGACAGAAGATCTCTTTGTTTTGTTTCCCATCGTTCTTCGCCAAAATGTGTGGTTCGGAACAATGTTTTACTTCTGACTTGAGGAATAAATGCCAGACAGAGACAAAATCAATACCATTCTGTGGAACATTTGAAGTAATAGCTCATACTGAAAAAAAAACTCTCAAACTGTGAGTGGATTAAGGCACCTCATCACAAAACGATATCATTGAAAACTTATCCATAGGTTCAACTTTTAATCAACTTTTATTTGTAGAGCGCATTTCCTACACAAGGCAACACAAAGCACCACAACCCCTATCACAGGCATAACTCATGAACATTAAAATCTAAATAATACTATGTAAATACATTTAAACGCAAACATCAAGAGCACAAGAAAATCATAAAACATAAAATCATACGTAGTTAAAAACCGTAAGACATTAAAATCACACATGGGATTAAAATAAATGAATAGCCACAGTGCACTAAAGATAAAACAAAAATCCTTCAGTTGTATTGTGGACATTTAACCACACAGATGGGGGAAGTTTATTCTAAGTTTCTTTCAGTTTTTTTCCCCCAGACAGAACAGAGTTAGAACAAGCTTTACAGTCAATGTTACGTCACACATGGAAAGACATTCGTGTCACATCAAGAAGCAATCAGAACATATTAGAGCCATAACACGGATACACAATTGGAGTCCTTGTAACTTACCCAAGGCCAGAGCTCTTGTATAGCTATCTATTTCCCATAGTATGCACAGCTAAACCTGGATTTGAAAACTGCCAGAGTAGAGGGTTTCAGAATGATGGAGAACTCAGACCAATGTCATAACACCAGGCAATTAAAACAAGCTTGAAATGGTGACGTTAAGATCATAGAACAGTGGCAAAAGTGGGTTCCGTTTTCATCTACATTCATTTGTTATACTCTGTTGGGGTCCATAGCCGCAGCACTGATCATTGCACAGAGCTCAGTGGTGTTTACGACCAAACAGTGGTGACCAGTGGCTGCTACGACTATCCAGACTGCCCCCAACATATAACACTGTCGTAAAACCTTCACCAGCTCTCATAAATGTGCAACTGTGGATTTTTAATCACATTTGCCATAAGTCACCTCTAAAACTAGCTTGACTTGTCTATTGTAACGTTAAAAAGCTGGTGTAATCATTAACCAAATCAATAAAATAGCAGGAGATTTATGCTTTACACCTTTTATTTATAGTTCCTTTGTAGTTGCACTGTAATGTCCCTGTCCTGGTTTTAATGCATACTTAAAGACACAGACTCTTTTCACCGTCACGTCTCCCCCTGTGCCGCGCGCTTTTAAAGGACATGTTTATGGTTCTAGGAGACATGGACAACTCTGGTCTCCTCCTAAAGGGGCGACCAGCAGGACTCATGCCAGGATGGGACCTCCAGTGACCCGGAGAGGTGCTGGGGGGATCACAGGACAGGCCTCTGGTACCAGCAGGGGGCTATACTGTGTCTCCATGGTGATGTTCCCACCCTGGTGTTTTTACTGCAAGGGTCATCTCAGCCCGCTAAAATTAACAAAGATGGAAGGAGAAGGTTTCATATTATTGCCTTAGTCCAATTATGAGGATACTCGTAAAATTCCTCTTAGATTTCCTGCTGAGACTCTTTGAAGGTCTGTTTGTAACTTTATAGCATACAAATATATGATATTAACTTCCACAATATGGCGTTATACATAGGCTACATTAAAAACCATCAATCTTCCATAGAATACATTTAACTTTTTATCTTCATTGAAGGGATTTTCTCCTCCAGAAAGTTGTTGCTTTATCTCAAATCTCTCTGTGGAGAGTGTTAGCAAGTACTGTACCAAAACATAATTATGGGTAATTTAGACTTTTACATCACACTCTTTACACAGATTGAATGTGAAGTTACCAACTATTTGTTGCTGTTGCACATTTGAACTTCTTACAACATGGCAATTGATAACAGTTATTACAAGAAATACCTTTCAAAGGAGTTAGGTGTAATACTAATGCATAACCTCCTTCTCCATTTGTTCCTTCCAATTTGTTTCATAATGTCCTTGATATTTATGCTTTATGGAAAGGTTGTCTTGTTTCTGGCACAGGATCTGTGAAATACATCTTCTATCTGGAGTGAAATCTATTACCTACAACCTTGATGCGTTTAAAACAGACAAACAGTCGTTGAATCATGAAAAACTCCAAAGTCACTTTGATTCACTTTGATGAATAACAGCGTCTTGCAAAACGTTTCCTGGACCTTTGTCAAAATCGCTGTGTTCTTCTTTGTCCAGTGAAGAAACTTAATATATTCTGCCAGAAGCACGACAGGCTGTAACATTTCTAGTGGGGGCTCATTGAGATTCTATTGCTTTTGGATAAGTATTTAATTCCTTTCAAGTTACCTTTATTTTGGGGGTAGTGATTTTGCCAATCCAATTTTTTTGTGACTCTCTAAAATATTGTAGCAACCCATACTAATAATACATGCTTGTTATAGGTACATAAAACTCAACACATTTTCATTATAGATGATTCTCTATTCTATTTATGTAGGCTACATATCAGACTGTTACAGTATTGCCCACCTCTACCTTATAACATGACACAGTAATTTTCTGAATGTGATTGTTTGGGGATTAAATTATTCTCATCTACAAAGAGTCTATGCTTATATCATATGCACCAAGCAAAGAGCTGCATTTAAAGCTGCAGGCATCAGTATATTTTTAGTCGTTCAAAAAGGATACAATAACAGCCTTGAGGGAACTTCTCCTTAGTGAGACAAACATCTTCATCTTAAAGTGTCAGTGAGTCGTTTCTGCCACTAGTAGTCGCTGTGGAGTGATGAAAGAAATATGAGCGCATGCCTTTTGATGCAGAACTCTTTACTTATTGATGTTGTAAGCGAAAGGAATCTCGTACAGATGTGATTCTTTAAGCTTAATGGGTACAAATCACGTTGTTTTGCATCTCCGTGTATGTCAAGACTTATAGTTTGCTTGTGTAGGATTGTAAACTGATTTGAATGCACTGTTGGAGCCTGCTTTTTTACACGTCGGTGCTTGTATGGTCTAAAAAGAGGAGGATCCTTGCGTCTTTGCTTTAAAGTTTATGCAGTAACAGTGGGATTGTAGCGATAATGCTATTGGGGCGGCAGATCAGTGACTTCTGACGCCCCTAAGCCTCGGGGAGTTGGCTCAAGATTCCCAGTCTTTGATAAGGTCCTCCAACCTAGCGGCAACTTCGTGATGTGAGAGAGACGCTTGGCAAAACGCGACAAACGGACAATAAAAAATCAACAGTGATTAGAAACGCTTTTTTGATAACATCCATGCGTGATTGCGGATGTCAGAGCACTGTTTGGATTTTTTTCTCGAGCATTCACCCGCGATTGTGTTTTGTGCATCTTCCGGGACCTGGCAGTCAGCTCCTCACTTTGAAGTGCGCCGCTCCAGTCTGCTCTCAGTTCAGTGTTGGAGTCGCCCGCTGGAGCGTGATGGTGGCAGCCTGAAAACCACTGCAAAACAGGGAGAAAAGCGGCGGTCCCCCCCCCCTTTTCGGCTGCTTTTTTGTTGGACTTTATCGGAGCGCACATTGGAAATTATCGTTGTGGATTATGTGCGTGTTTTGTTGTGGATAAAGCCCGGAGTTTGTGTGTGCAGAACTCTTGCTCGATGGTAAGTTGCAGGAGTGTGTGTGCTCCTACACTGGTCCCCATTGGAGTTCTCTTTGATGTGCTCTCCTCGTCTTTGAAGTGCAATTCCGTCCAAAATGCTTGTGTTTTTAGCTGTTTTCACTCCTAAAACGAGTCACGGTATTTCTCATATCTCACGCTTCAGGGCGATGCAGGTTATAATCCTATAGTTTTAATGGTAACGTGTGTTTTAATGAAGCCATAGTTGTTTCTCATCGAGCGCGCTTGTTGACACTTATTTCAGTTTAGGAAGGTTGATTTGACTGTATGTGAGTTGTTGTGGCTTGCTGTTTATCCACCTGTTATAGCACTTTTGCACAAGTAACATGTTTTACTGGACTGATTTGTTTCGCAATTCTGTTTTAACTGTCTTTTGGTTTTCAAGTTTAAGTGTAGGTTATCTGCGGCGTTCCTGAGTCAGGGTGCAGGCTGTGATCCACGGTGATTTTTGATAGTACATTTATACTCTCTTTTAACTCTTTCTACTGCTGACTTCAGGCTATAACTGCTGGTCACGTTTTCACCGACTTTGTCCCAGTCCAGTCCTACAGGTAGTAACGTGCGGCTCTGGTGTTGGTGTGATTTATTGGCTACTAAGAAAAGGTTAAATGAAGCTTTGCATTCAGGACAGATCAAGGTTGGATCTGACATCAGTGATTTATTAGTCACCATAGAAACCTTGAACTGTATAGGAATGTCCGCGTGATGAGTGACTATATGTATCTTAAGAAGATAATGTTGATGTGTGCGGACAGTGCAGTTCACATGTACAATGCTGTTTGCGCATACACATTTCTTTGCTTTGACTTCAGGCTGCTGTGTTTTTTGTGAAAGTCAGTAAAGGATCTAAAAAGACTCTTGCTGTGTCTGTGGATCTTTGAAGTTGGGGCGGATCTGGTTTTGATTAGATCAATACTTTGTGTTTCAGAGAGGATACGGGCAGCCCAGAGAAGCGCCCTGCTGACAGAAGAGAGTGAGCAGATTACAGTAGGAGCTCAGAGGAGTCTCTCACTGCTGCTGCCTTCAGAGCCATGAGCCGGGCTCTTATGGACCATATCTCCAGTAGTTTCAGAGAAGATGCTCCTCGACCCCCGGTGCCTGGGGGGGAGGGCGATGCGCCCTGCTACCCCACCAAACCCACAATAATGAAACCTTTGGAATCTCTTAAATCAGCTGTGTTGGGCTCTCCAAGCTCCTCGAGGAGGAACGAGGATGGTCTTGGGGAGCCAGAGGGGAGTGCCTCCCCCGACTCACCGCTGTCTCGATGGACTAAATCTTTGCACTCTCTCCTTGGAGACCAGGATGGTGCTCTCCTGTTTAGGACATTCCTGGAGCAGGAGCAGTGTGTTGATAGTCTAGACTTTTGGTTTGCCTGCAATGGCTTCAGGCAAATGGACCTCAAAGATCCCAAAACTCAGAGAGTGGCCAAAGCTATTTACAAGCGCTACATAGAAAATGACAGCATTGTTGCCAAACAGCTCAAGCCTGCTACTAAAACCTTTATAAAGGATTATATCAAGAAGCAGCACATCGACTCTGCCATGTTCGACCAGGCTCAGACAGAGATTCAGAACAACATGGAGGAGAGCGCTTATCAGCTGTTCCTCACCTCGGACATTTACTTGGACTATGTGAGGACTGGGGGTGAGAACCCGGCTCACGTCAGTGCCAGCGGCTTGGCTGACCTCAAGGCAGTGTGTGGATACATGTCCTCACTGCCGGAGGAGGAAGAGTGGAGCTGCGACTTCAAAACCAAAGCCCTCCTTGGACTAACCACCAGCGTGCAGCGGGCCCCCATGTCCCTGAGGGCAGTGGAGGTGATGGAGAGGAGCTACAGGTAAGACTGCTTCATGTTCTGTGTCTGTGATTATTAGAATATATTAGACTGTAATGCACCCACAATAATATGTTTATAAAGTTCATATTGTAAATACTTCTACCTCATTGAGAGGTAGAGCTGTATGTATGATGTTGCGATCAGGGTTGGCCTGGTACCAGTTACCTGTGGACAGCCGGGATGAAAACATGTGTCTCTTTCATGTGCAGCTTGGTGGCCAAACGGGGAAAATAGCTGCTTTGAAATCGATCCCCTGGTGCCTCCCATTGTCACCAAACTCATTCAAAACATGTGGAACTCATTTCGGTCTCTTCCGCTCTGCTGTCCTCATCTCTTCTCATTTAACTTTGTTTTGGAGAAGAAAACAAACCCTCAACAGCGGCAGCAGCCACAGCTCAGAAGTAACAGCAGCACACCAGCAAACTCCCTCTCTCTCCTTCCCTCTTTTTTCTTGTTTGCGTCAATTCTCCTCTGATTCTCTCCTTCGCTGCTCCCCCCCCCTCCTCCACTTTTATCTTGTGTTGCTTTTGAAAACTCTGAGACTAGGAGGCATGCTTCTGGAGCGAAAGTGCGGGGAAAAGAAACACACTGAGAGGAAGAGGGAGAAATGAAAAGGCGGGAGGGGTGGAGGGATAAACGCGAGGCAGGAGCAGGAATGCGAGGCCAGCTGTGTTGAATACCTGACTCTGTGAAGGTCAGCCGCAAGCATGGGGCCTCCAGCTTTAGTCATGCTACCTCAGCCTCCTGCGTTTCTCCACTAGGACCAGTGTTTGTACTTCTTATAACATGTTCACAATACATGGAGCAGCACGAGGCCAATGGAGAATGTGTTGGAAGTGCATTCAAAAAGCTTCATCGTTGCACTGTGCAAGGCTCAAAACTTGACTTTTCCAGATGACGTCAACAGCGCCAGTTATCCAATCATTGTGTAGTATATACACTGCTTAAATTGATTATGGACACGAAGGAAATGGCACTGTAACAACAAAAAATGTGACTAGTAATCAAACTCTAGAACACAGGAGCCAGAGATTGTAATGTAAGTTTTGCTGAGATCATGTAAGAAAATGTTTAAAATGATGGACATGCGTACAGCCGTAAAGCAAATACAAAAAAACAAAAAGAATGGGCAATGATATTAGGCACATTTGGCATAGGGAAAGTTCAATAAATGTATTTGGAATCTGCCTTGAAGTCCTTCTACTTAAATTTTCAATGGTCCTATAGTTCTTTGATGATGCTTGTTTTTATGTTTTGGTATGTATAAATAAATCCAATGTTGGTTATATTTGCGTAGCTACTAACAAAACTTGCTTATCTGTAAAAGACCATTATTTCAGTTTGTCAGTTTAAAAAGGCTCATCTACTGTTTTGCGTTTGGCTGAATTCCCGATACCTGACGTAGCCAAGATCGCAGAATCACAATATATCAGCCACCCCCCACTCTACTGTACGCAAACAGCTGAAGTAGTGTTTGCTTGGAGCCCAGAGCTGATTAGAATAATTCATGGGAGTCAAGGTCACAGCAGCACAGTCCCTTCTTGGATCACGGAGCCCAGAGCACCGTTTGTCTCTCGCTGATTGAAAAACACACTCTTTCCAAATCTCGACATGATGCTCACGGCCGTCAGTCCTCCACCTGTTGGACGCAGCCTGTGATCTGTGCACTAATCCAGCGCTGTGTTGTTGTAACCTTCATAGATCCTACAGCAGAGGGGGGTGCCATGGGGGCTCGTCCGCTCCTGTGTGCAGCACCAACGACAGCGAGGTGTCCAGTGACGCGCTGACCGATGACTCCATGTCTCTGACCGATGGCAGTGTGTAAGTATCTGTGACCGGACACAGTTTGTCATGAAGTGCCCAGTTCCCAATGATGCAAGATGCTTAGTCACTTTAAAAGATATGTATTGTGTTTCCGT
This sequence comes from Knipowitschia caucasica, assembly GCA_964034765.1. Lineage (NCBI taxonomy): Eukaryota > Metazoa > Chordata > Actinopteri > Gobiiformes > Gobiidae > Knipowitschia > Knipowitschia caucasica. Next base: position 18,701,193 of record OZ035840.1, read on the forward strand.
CATCAGAAACACCAACAACAGGAACTTCTTACACTAATGCATCACTCTGATAATGGTGTCTATCATAGCAAAGTTGTTGTTAAAATGAATCCTCACTCTATGATGTCATTTCCAGAGCTGTTTCCTGCCTTTTGAAACAAATTAGTATTGGGAAATTCTCCAGTCAAACCACCTTCTTCACAAACACCTGCCCTCAATTGTGGCACGCAATATTTAATGAAGACATGAAAGTAACTGCTATAGTGATATTCCGTTGCCAAGTTCCTCTCCTTTATTCAATTATCCATGCTCTACCTGAAACGTAAACATTTCACTTAAGTAAATAGTCTTAACATCATGTTTCATAAATGTCTTATTTGTCTTTTTTGACCAATAATTTTTATATAGTTTGCTTTTTTGAATCTGCTATTGGCAAATCCATTTTTTTAAAGACCTGTCATTTTGATTTTTAGCTGTATGAAAAGTTGCTTGAAAGTGAAAAGGGTGCAAACATCTCCCTATTGTATCACTCACCCACTACCTCCTCATAACTTATGTACGTTATGAGGACCTAAGTAAGTAACAATAATAATAATAATAAGTGAAAAGTCTGCGAACCTCACACTATCATATCACTCACCCTCAGAATCTGCTTTACGTCTGAGCACGTACGTTATGAGGACCTAAATAATGCCATGTCATTGAAATCCTGTGCTTGCCCCGTATGAACCAGGCTGTTGCTGCAGTCTTTTTTTCTGCCCACAGTAGCACGATTAGCTGTGCTTATCTGTATATGCTACGTGCTAAAGACCTGGTTTCTCCGCTCAGTGTAATCACATGAGTAAGTGACAAGGCTCGGTGAAGTCACCGTGCACCGCTCAAGGTCGGGCGTCAGGTCAGCAACTTTTTAAGAGGCAAATGTTATGGAACTTTATTCCCGGCCTTATCCCAAAAGAGATAATAAACCTGATGTCATCCACTTAGCTCTGACTTTATGGCACCGACAAGGGAGTATACGACGGTCATAGTTACAGCTAAATATGACAGCTATAAAGCATTTACAGCAGGGAGTCTTTTAGCATAGCCTATTTCTGAAGCTTCAAAGAGGTTGGGAACTCAACAGTATACTATCTCATTGCACTTTGCTCTGCACGGTAACAAAGGCTAGCCGTTTCCTGCCTTGATCATGATATCTTTCTGCAGGTCAGTAAAATACAGCTATAAACACAGAGTACAGACTTGTTTAGATAAAACAGAAAGAATAGAAGTAACTAGGATGAAGCGTTTGGGTGGGAAGAGAAAGTGTTGCGGGAGAGAGGGGAGGGGGGGGGTCGCTTATATCTTATTTATGGATTTGCTTGGACGCTAGGGAATGCAGCTGCGCAGACTTCAAACATTACCTTATCTTACAAACCAGGCTTTTGATGTGCGGAGATCAGAGGCTGGCTGCGGCACTGCTTGCCAAATGAAAATTGGGAGGGGGGGGGATTGCTTATGCGCATGACTGTGGCATTTCAAAGCAAAAGTGGAAAAGTGCTCCTCCGTTAGGTTAGGTCACATAGGGGGAGAGAGACGTGCTTTATGGTGTCAAGTGGTGCAGTTTGCGAGACAAGGCCCCTTCGATCTGGACAAACAGCTCACATTTAAGCCTTGAAATTGACATGGGGTACCTTTGTATGTTTGGCTTCTGTCTGAAAAATCATACCTGAAGTTTATGTTGCAAAGTGAAAACGGGATCACTCTCGCTCAGCCAATCAGCTCTCACCCCTAGTGCTCTTTCTTACAAGTATGAAAAAGAGAACATAGTATTAAAGGAAAAAAAATAATGTTCAAGAATAATCAAAGTTGGGTTCCTCAGCTATAAATTCCCACAGAAAGTCTACCTGATGTGAGGATTCAAACTGGCTATAAATTCATCTTGCGGTTTAACTTCTGGTCTTTCCCCCCGATGCTGAATTTCTTTTCTCTCCCAGAATTCAATGTCTCACCGTAACTTACTTTTGTGTGTCTCCCTTTTTCAGAGATGGCATCCCTCCATACAAACTGGCCTCCAAAAAGCAGCTACAGCGAGAGATGCAGCGAAACATGCGGATGAACAGCCAAGTGTCTCTGCCTGCCTTTCCTGTAGGTACACAAGCCCACGCCGCTGTTCTCTTTCAACCTGGGCCCCACAGTGTCATTTCCATACCTCTTTCTGCTCCGGGTCTCTCTGGGTTCTATGAATAGGCCTGCGCAGAGTCTGTTCTGCATTCTCAATTCAACAACACTAGCTGAGATCTAAAGCGCCAGCCTCCAAATCCGGCTGGTACACACACATTCAAACAGGGCCCTACTCTACCTTTGGTGTCACCTCCGCCCCCATTAGGGTCCCTTGAAGTCTGAAGTCTGCGGGAGGCTGGAGGTCTCTAAGCTGTTTATCGCCGCAGCGCTCCCGACACACCAGGGTTTTTCTTCCCCACCGATGCTGTAAATATGGAGAATATGAAAGATGAGGAAGATCTCTGCAGCCTTTCTCCCACGGGTTCTGGAATCAGCACTGTTTTCGTTGAAGAAAAAAAAAAAAAACCCACAAAGACTCTCAGGCACTCATGCACATATACACACACACGCTTTGATCAAAAAATGAGTGATGCAGACACACAAGAAAGTGACAACTTCCAACTGAGCCGGCCCTTTTTCCTCAGCCGCCACCACCCCCCATAATGTACAATATGTCATGTGTGCTCTCAGTTTGTCAACTCAACATTCGCATACTCTGTCTGAATCAGCCGTGGCCCAACTTTTTAGTACAAGGGTCACCAGTTGTTGAAGTTAGCTGGATGACACTGTGGACTTGTGGTAATGACAGACATAGCCACCAAAAATCTAGAAGTCATAATCTTTGGTTTACTCAACAGTATTTGCCGATTTGTCTTGTTTTGTCCAGTCCAGAGATGGTTTTAAGAAATGTCTTGTTTTAGTGATTTAGACAGTACCGACAACCCTACAAGACGCATTGTTCAGTTCCTGCTCATTCGTATACCAGGATTTTGCAGCGTTTCTGCCTGATTTTTGGCAGTGGTTGCCAGTTGCATGGTGCACAAGCCTTCATCAAAGCAGGCTTTTCCTTTTGTCCTCTTCATCCCACTACAAAGGAATAAGAAGCACATTTAGAGAGCGAGCAGGACACAGATGCTAATACTGTATGATAAGTGCACACAAATGTTGGTGTCACTGTATAAGGAGCTCTGTGACGAGACAGGGGGTAAATTAGCTCGACCTTTCTGATCCTTTTTGGGCACTTTTATCTTTCTCTGACAACCCCCTTTCCTTTTCATTTGTGCCTCCCGTGAATCCACATCTCTGGATCTGAACTCCCATATTTCTAATCCTCTGCGCTGTCCTCGGCGGAGCTGCCTTCCACCCCCTGTCGATATCACTCTTTTATTCCGACATGTAAAGCCCGTGCTTCTGTCTATCAATCGCTCTGTCCGTCCCTCTGCCACCGCTCTCCCCCACAGAGTGTTTGATATTTGACAAGGAAGTCTTTGAAGTGCGCTGACTTTAAAGAGGTCCACTGATGATGACAGCGGCGACCAGCAGGGCCCCGGCTGAACGTGCGTGTGCGCCCAGATCACCACCCGTCGCCACGCCTCCCGAACATCCAAAAAAAAAAGTATTTTCCAATTTGTGAAGTCCCAGGAGATCGTTTGTTAATGGAAATGAAAATCTACCAAAAAGAACTCTGAAACATTCATCAATTGAATTAGCTGAATCATATTTTTGTTGTGGTTCATCTTTGGTCTACTTACTTTTCACCTGTCACTTACTTCAGAATCAGAAGAATCAGAATCAATTTATTGCTGTTTGCAGAAAAAAACGACATCGGAATACAAACAGGAGACACCTTTTGTGCTTTTCTTCCCTTTTTTCACACATGACTTGTCTCCCTTTCTCACCATGAAGAGCTTGAGGGATTTTTACTACTTTTAGAGTGTTTTGAGCCATTTTGTTGCTGGCTCCAAAATAAATATGTGTTTGTTTGTCCTATAGCGCACACGACATCCTCCAAAAGAAGCCGTCCCGTTGGAGCCAGCTAAATTCGCAGAGCAGCTGATTGCCCGACTGGAAAGTTTGAAGCGTGAGCAGGAGAGAGGCGAGGAGAGGCTGCAGCAGATCCAGGAGGTTTGTAGAACTCGATGGAGGCTGAATCCATCTTCGAGCTTCAGTTTGATTCATAGTATTATTTTTTTTTAAAGGAGGATGAGCGAGAAGATGCAGAGATGTTAGGGAGCTCACCGCAGCTCTCTCATCACCAACTGTCCATCTTGTCCGGCTCCTCCGACGAAGACCCGCAGGCCATCCTCGACGAGCACTTATCCCGCGTCCTGAAAAGTCCCGGCTGCCAATCGCCCGCCGTCGCCCGCCACTCCCCCCGCTCCACCTCCCCCGAGCAGCGGCCCCTCGCGCTGGCACTGAAGGGCCTGCTGCATTCCCCGGGGTCCACACTGGAGCAGGGGTCCCTCACGGTCTCCCTGGGCCCCAACAGAACTCTGATCAGCCGGCAGAGCACCAAGCACATCCACCACCACTACATCCACCATCACGCCAGTCCCAAGAGCAAGGAGCAGATCGAGCGCGAGGCGGCCCTCCGAGTGCACCGCCTGTGCTCCGGCGCAGAGTTCCAGCCGGGGCCGCCGTACCAGCGCAGCCGCAGCTTGGGACGAGAGCTGTGTGGCGCTGTTACCATCGACAACACCATGGGGTTAGTTCATTTCAGAATCAGAATCAGAATCAGAATCATTTTTATTGCCAACGTAAGTAACGGGAGGTCACAGACTTGGAAATTGCTTTGGCTCAGTGCAACAGTCAAAAAGAGATAATAAAAATAAGAATAAAAAACACTTCTAAAGAATAAATTTAAATTTAAAATAGAGTTACAGTTACTATTTACAATATACAAGTGCACATGGTGCACACAATGTAAGGTGACAGCAGTACAGTGAAGTAAAGTGACGTATGATGGGCAGTAAAGTGACTTTATAAAGGGCGGGGGGACAGGTTAAGAAGTGTTCAAGAGTCCAACAGCAGAGGGGAAGAAACTGTTCTTGTGGCGGGAGGTTCTTAGTCCTGATGGACCGCAGCCTCCTGCCTGAGGGGAGTGGTTGGAATAGTCCATGTGCAGGGTGAGAGGGGTCGGCTGTGATACGACCAGCCCGGCCTCGAGCTCGGGCGACGTACAGGTCCTGCAGCGATGGAAGGCTGCGGCCGATCACTTCCTCTGCAGAGCGCACAATGCGCTGTAGTCTCTGTTTGTCCCTGACTGTGGCTCCAGCGAACCACACGGTGATGGAGGAGGTGAGGATGGACTCGATGATGGCCGTGTAGAACTGCACCAACATCTGTGCAGGCAGCTTGGCTTTCCTGAGCTGCCGCAGGAAGTACATCCTCTGCTGGGCCTTCTTGATGAGGGAGCTGATGGTCGGCTCCCACTTGAGGTCCTGGGTGATGGTGGTGCCCAGGAAACGGAAGGACTCCACAGAGGTGATGGGGGAGTCCATCACGGAGGGTGGGGGCGGGGGGACAGTGCTCTTCCTGAAGTCCACAATCATCTCCACTGTCTTCTGGGCGTTCAGCTCCAGGTTGTTACCACTGCACCAGGACACCAGCCGGTCCACCTCCCTCCTGTAGGCGGACTCATCGTTGTTGGAGATGAGTCCAATGAGGGTGGTGTCGTCCGCGAACTTGATCAGCTTCACGGAGTCGTGGCTGGAGGTGCAGTGGTTGGTGTACAGGGAGAAGAGCAGGGGAGAAAGAACACAGCCCTGTGGGGCTCCTGTATTTATAATCCGAGAGTCCGAGACATTCTTCCCCAGACGCACTCGCTGCTTCCTGTCCGTCAGGAAGTCAGTGATCCACCTGCAGGTGGAATCGGGCACGTTGAGCTGGGAGAGCTTGTCCTGGAGCAGGGATGGCAGGATTGTGTTGAAGGCAGAGCTGAAGTCCACGAACAGGACCCTGGCGTAGGTCCCCGGGGAGTCCAGGTGCTGTAGGATGTGGTGGAGGGCCAGGTTAATGGCGTCGTCTACAGATCTGTTGGCTCTGTAGGCGAACTGCAGGGGGTCCAGGAGGGGGGAGGTGAGGGACTTGAGATGGGAGAGAACCAGGCGTTCAAATGACTTCATGACGACAGACGTAAGTGCTACAGGTCTGTAGTCATTGAGTCCTGTGATCCTGGGCTTCTTCGGGACGGGGACAATGATGGAGGATTTGAAGCAGGCCGGGACATGGCAGGACTGCAGAGAGGAGTTGAAAATGTCCGTGAACACAGGAGTAAGCTCACTGGCGCAGTGTCTCAGAGTGGCCGGAGACACGTGGTCCGGGCCAGGAGCTTTGCGGGGGTGCAGCCTCAGGAAGAGTTGTTTAATCTCTTTAGCGGCTATTGTTAGGCTGGGGGCAGGGCTGATGGGTGGGTCGTTAGAGTAGTGGGGGGTGGGGGAGGGAGAGGTGTCAGGGGCAGCATCAAAGCGACTGAAAAATAAGTTCAGATCGTCAGCTAGCTTGTGGTCATCAGCACAGGGGGGGGCTTTGGGTTTGTAGTTGGGATCTCCCGTAGGCCCCTCCAGACAGAAGCAGTATCGTTGTTACCAAACTGCTCCTGTAGTCGTTCTCTGTGCCGGGACTTGGCTGCTTTCAGTTCTTTCCTGAACTGATATTTAGCTGCTTTGTAGCCGCTGCGGTCCCCCTCCCTGAAAGCAGACTCCTTTGCTTTCCTGAGCTGCCGGAGTTTAGCAGTGAACCAGGGTTTGTCGTTGTTATAGATGACCCTGGTCCTTGTTGGAATGATGCTATCCTCACAGAAGTGGATGTATGACGTCACAGTGTCCGTATATTCATCCAAGCTGTCTGTGGCAGCTCTGAAAAGGTCCCAGTCTGTAGATTCCATGCATGCGCGCAGCTCTTCCACAGCTTCATCAGACCACACTTTGGAGCTCCTCACTGCAGGTTTCGAGAGCTTTAGTCTCTGTCTGTAAGCAGGAACCAGATGTATCATGGAGTGATCTGAGAAGCCGAGGGCTGGCTTGGGAACAGCGCGAAAAGCTCCGCGCACGGTGGTGTAACAGTGATCCAGAGTGTTCTCCTCTCTGGTCGGGCATTTGATAAACTGTCTGTATTTGGGTAATTCCTGGCTCAAGTTTCCCTTATTAAAATCCCCCAGGATAATTTGGACCCTTGAGTCTTTCTATTGTTTTAACTGCATGTATTCAAGGCATTGCAGATCGACCTTTTCAGAGTCTGAGGTCTGCTACATGAAACCATATATGACACTAGGCACCGGGAAAGTAGTAATCTTTATTTATATACCGCCTTTTCACTGCAGATCTGAGTCTCAAAGCGGTTTACAATTGTTAATTATGGGCACTTGTCTCTCACTCCACACAGAGATGGGAGCAGAGTTGCCAGTACAGGAGGCGCATGCCAGAACTATTGGACATATTTTTAGTGGTAGGGGAAACCGGAGTACCCGGAGGAAACCTACGCAGACACAGGGAGAACATGCAAACTCCACTCAGAAAGGCCCTGGTCCGACCGGGATTCAAACCCAGGACCTTCTTGCTGAGAGGCGAGAGTGCTATCAACTCAGCCACCGTGCCGCCAGCACATGCATCTGGGCACTTAGAATAAGAAATAGACAAGCTAATATTAGACTTGTAATTGGATGTGTGCTCTTTCGTTTTAGATTGGTTGTGATAAACATCAACATTCATTTTTGTTCTATTAGGGAAATTTGTCTTGGGGTCAAAGTGCTTTTGGACACAAACACACAAGACACTCTCAACATCAGGACAATCACAACACAAGGATATACCATATATATATATATATACACTATCCCATCGCAGCAAGGATACAAAATAATACCCTTTTAAAAGACCACAGATAAAAACGGTATTACACAATAAGCAACAAAGTACATATGATGACTAAAGTGCTAGTGCGGTGCAGATTAAGAAGTTCATTGTTTATTCCCCAACAAAGTGCTTGAGCAGTTGGAAACACTTACAGTATTGCACACGCCCCGTTATCAAAAAGGAGATTTTTTGTTTGTTTGCTGCGACACAGTCAAAGTAGAAGATACGTGTTTGTTTGTGCTGCATACAGAACATACTCAGTTTTACATTGAAATTTTCATCAGATTCACAAAGTTTTCATTACAATGTTAGATTACGAGTCGCCCTTGTCCTGCCAACCGCTTTATTTAGCTGTAGAACTTTACCCCGGGACACAAAATCTGTTTAAGAGTCCGGGCGCAAAGACGAGTTTCATACAGTTCAAGCCGATCTACATCGTCTGTGCTTTAACATCCTCCGTCTCTCATCTTTGCTCTCAGGAGGTCCAGTTCCTTGTCCAGGTGCCTGTGTCGCTCGGGGACAGAGGACGGCTCTACAGACAAGTGTTCCGAAGACTGCGGTGGTCTACAGCTGCCCAGAGACACAACAGACCCAACTCAAAATGTGCTGCAGTGGATTCTGGAGAGCAAACACCAAAGCAGGCACAAGTCCAGGTAAGGAGGACACGGTTTGCCTGAAGATTTCATGCAAAGATTTGGTTCTTGTCTGACATTCGCTGTACAATTCGCAGCAACCAAACCACCAAAAAGTCATTCGGGAGCTCGTCCACCCAGACTCACATTTGGGGCGGGGGTGGTAGCTGCGGTCATCTTCGAAGCCACCAACCCGCACAACCTTTTATTCAAGACCCCGCCATGCCCCCGATGCCTCCTCCCAACACCCTGGCTCAGTTGGAGGAGGCTTGCCGGAGACTGGAGGAGGTCTCCACAAAGCCCACCAAGCCGAGGTAACAACTCAATCTACGTTTTCCTACATTCTCTCAATGTCTTGCTGCACAGACACTAACAGTTGTGTTTTTGCTGTAGGCATTCCGTATCCAGTGTCCCACGTGAGAAGAGCCATCTTGTGCCTGTCCAGAGCGGGACATCAAACCCGCAACCTCAAGCCAACTCGCCCGGTTGCCTGCTCTCAACCGTCCAATCTGAAGAGTACGATGCCTCCCTGTCTCCTCCTCCTCTCTGCTCCTCTTCCTCCTCTCAGCCATAGCCTCCAACTGCCAGTGTACTTCTGCCTTTTACCTCTTTTTCCATGTCACCTGCCTCCAGCTTTTTTACAAATACCCACACACTATTGTTGTGCAAAGAACACAATACACCCCTCAGATGCTTTTGTGGAGTGTGTAGTCACCACCACCTGCTCGAGACATGGCTTTCATATATTCAACTATATGTATCATTTTTTTATTGGCTGTCCTTCACTGAGCTGGCAGCCGAGAGAGAGCGCTCTGAAGTGGGCCTACAAAGCCTTGGATATCGCTGAAGGGGAATTGATAACACTATGGCCCTTGTGATTGCTCTCATTTTCCACTGTATTTCTAATTCTGTGTCTGTGCACTTGTAGTTCATTCACCCTTTATTTTCATCAAAGAATGTGCACTGATCTATCGGCCGCTAACGAGTGTCTAATGTTGTTGCAGAATGAAGGAGCATAAGAAGGCGGCAGGGAGCCATGCGGTGTGCAGTAGTGGGGAGACCGTAGTGACATATTTTTTCTGTGGGGAGGAAATCCCGTATCGACGTAGCATGAAGAGTCACAGTCTGACCCTAGGACACTTTAAGGAGCAGCTCCGCAAAAAGGGCAACTACAGGTGAGCATGGTGGATTATGTCAGCAAGTACAAAAGTTTAACATCGATTCAATAAAAACTATAGGTATTGTCTCAGAAGGCTTGATCTTGAAATGGCATGAGGAATTATCCTAAAGCTGACACTCCAAGGGAATTGTGACCTCAAGCGTTTAAGCGGAGTTCCTGGTTTTATGAGGCCTACGTGGAGCACTTACGAGTGTTTGTGTCTGCAATCCACTCTGTGTGCAGTCCACACTGAGCGCTCTTGTGTGAGTGTGTGCGCGTGTGTGTGTGAGTATGAGTATGAGTGTGTGTGTGAGTGTGTGTCTGTGTGCGCTAAAGCTCAGCATGAAAAGGGAAGGACAAGAGAAGAGTGAGGGGGTGGGGGGCGGTTTGAACTGCAGCGATTTGGGTCCCATCTGGTATTGATTTCCATGCTAAGGCACACTTAATACACATGGCTTTGAAGCCCCAGCCCCTTTCATTTTGACCAACAAAGAGTCACACAAATGGCCAGCGTGCAAATTCTTGACTGATGCTATCAGGCGCTCCCTGTGCACAACACACACACACACAGGGCCAGCAGCGCACACGCACTGTGTTTACACATGTTGTAATAATTTTATGGATATTTCTGAAAGGCAGACTGTTAAATGCCAGATCCGCTCGTTCGTCACAGCCCAGACCTTGATGGAGGCCACCAAGCTCCAGTGTGAGATCTGACTGATTGTCTTCAGCAGTGGACATAAAAGCCCAAAGATCAAACCTTCAGTTTAGCCTCTGAAGGTTAAATATGTGTTATTGTGAATATTATGCTAGTAATTACAGGTTTAAAGTATGATTTCACAGACTCTTCCTGTCCAGATGTGCACTGCTATAGTTGTAGCACATGTTACAAACAGGTCTTGTCGGTTGCTTGTATCACTTCCAACATCTTTGGCTCTTCACTGCTGTCTCCGCTCCTGTGTTATACCATCCACATTTTTGGAGCATGCTCGCTGCCGCTCTTTAATAGCAGACAGAATGTGTGGAGTTGGGTCATTTCAACATGGCAGCGGTTCAACAAAGAACAGTACTGCTGGGCCCTGCCAGACGATATTGGTGCCAGATGTCAGAGCGAAGGGAGAGAGAAGCAGCGAAGGGGAAAAAACAGATCTCGCCACATAAAACATGTTCAAGTGGAAATTCAGGCTCACTCTGTCTGTCTCTCAGTAGAAAAGAGCATGACTTTGGGAAGTCTTTTAGTAGAAGCATCTTTCTCCTCAACACCAGGCTGTTCCTGCGCTGCCCTTCTCCTTAAATACTCCCTGTTCCTCTCTGAGCTCAAGCTCTTCTAATCCTCCATGCAGCTGCTTTTTATTAGACTCACCCGCATTGTGATTGGAGCACACCAGCACCTTTGCATCATTTTAAAGACTCCAGTTTTATAAGAATTGCATGTTTGAGTTTGTCAGCCTTCCGTCTTGTTAAAAACAAAGTATTTCCAACACACAAACACACATGCATACCAGCCGCCCCACACATGGAGCAAACATTTTCCATTACATAGTTAATGAGTGGATTCTGGAACCTCTAAACCAGATCACCCCTGCTGTTTTCTCTTCCTTGAAAATGAGGATGGGGAGGGGGGCATTAATGGCCCAATGAAGTCATGGCTGCCGAGAAGCTGAGAGCAGGTCTGCTGTAGTTACTTACAACCAGTTCCCAAGGCCAACAGGGAGAACCACAGGGCTACGCATTTAGGCAAGGCAAGTTTATTTGTAAAGCACAAGTCATACGCAAGGCAACTCAAAGCCTTGTGTTGGTTCGAGTCCGAGTTGGTTCATATGGCACTAACATGTCACAGATGTACTTTGGTGCGAGACCATGGAGAGGCTTATACAGAGACTTGATATTATTTACATAGAATATCAAGAACATTTTATCCGTCCAACCATCCAAACAACTGCGATAGAATACAAAACAGATTTCGACCCAAAAGTGAAACAATCCAATGACAGCCACGCAATGTGTTTTGTGTGGGGGGGAAAAACCTGACCTGTTTTCATCTATTTCAGGTACTACTTCAAAAAAGCCAGTGACGAGTTCGACTGCGGCGCGGTTTTCGAAGAGGTATCGGACGACTGCTCTCCACTGCCCACGTACCAAGGAAAGATCTTAGGAAAAGTGGAGCGGATGGATTGAAGCCATGGACGATAGTAACACTGTGGATGTATCCCCCCCAAATAACTGAACGCGTGTTGTTGAACTGAGATTACCAGACATCATGAACCTTTTCAACAGGACTAAATCATCAGAAGAGAGGGAACGAGGAGAATGACTACTCTACAAGGACTCCACCTGTGCCCACTTCTGTGTATATGCACATCGTATGGTGACCGTTTTAATGTGTAATGGTTTAATTTCTATTTATTGGAATCTACCCCTTTGACCTTCTGTGGACTAGCTGCTCGGAGAGTTATGTTTCTCATTTCGTAAGCTTCTCTGGAAAAAGCTCTTATTTGAGACTAAATGTAACGAACATTTACAAAAAAAATTACCGTTTTTTTTTAACGTATTGAAGGAGTCGAACGATATGTACTACTGCAGTCTCCACCTGTCCTGCCGGGCCCCGATTGTAACGGAAATGGAAAGAGAAAAAAAAAATGCTCTTAAGATTGAATCAGCTCTGGGACTCAGAGATCGCCTTCATTGGTCACATTGTAGTGCCTTTCGTTTAAGTCGTCGCGGGCGTTGCACAAAAAGAGGAGTCCCCAAAATGTTTACTTATTTCCCAACAGAAGCTCTAAGTGTCCCGTGTGTGTGCGTGAGTGTGCACTGTTGTGGCAGTGATTCGAGTACAGTACTGTGCCTACATGGATTATTGCCGTGTGTTACCCAGTTTTCAGGGTCTTGTTATTCCCCTTGATTATTCCAAGGGTCCTTTATGTTGAAAAGATATTTTTATGCCTTCAGCATCTGGTTCATCTTGTTGTATGTTTTATAATATTTTCATGCCTTCCTTGGCTCCACTCGTAAACTGTAAATTATGCGTTCTTTAGAGCTCAGTTGAAAAGATGCCTCGGTACTTTAATTATTGTAATTATGAAGAGATGTAGCCTTTATTAAAATGTTCTATTTTTTAAATTAATGAATGACTTCTTGTCGTTTGTCTGATTTCTGTGGTAATTGGGAGCAGAGCGATCTCGAAGATGCACACACCCCACTGTGGCGCGCGGCTCAGTGGATCCTGCGAGGAATTTCTGCCAGATTTGCATCCATTATCAGCTTTTAATTTACTCCCAGATGAAAATTAAAACATGCAGCATTAATTTGGCCACCAGAGCCTGAGCACGTTTTAGTGAAAGAGCCAACTGTGGAATGTAAGTGTGTGTTAATGAGACATTTGGCAAATTGGTGTTACAAGTGAACCCTGCTATTTACACAGTGAACCTCCTGTGGTACTTGATGAACTGTTCTGTGGTCTTTGCTCAGACCCAATTACCCTCCACACAAACTGCCCTGGACTCCTGCGGCAGAGAAGTATGCAGACACCATGTAATGCACCTTTAGCACCTCTGCTTCCACTTGTACCTCTGTGATGTGGGGTAGAAAGTGTGATACTTGGGGTATTTTATTTTCTACAATCTTTCAGGGTAATGTTCCGCTGGAAGTTGGAAAAACGGATGGTGGGGCAGTTAGCTATACATTAGAAAGACATAAGATATACATTTATATTCAAAGCAAAGAAGGTGCTGCAGAGGGTCCAATGTGGAGAAGGCGCTTCAAAGACAGGGCAGTCTTAGCAGATACAGGATGTTTTTGGCTCGATCGTAGTATGGTGATCAAAACGTTTAAAAAGTGAAATATATAAAAGTTCTTTATTGAAAATAGACTGTCACACATTTACATATATATATATATATATTTTTTTATTTTTATTTTTTAAAGTATGTACACATCATATTTGATCACATCCAATCAGAAAGCAGATTTGGCGTTACATCAGTCAACACTTTGGGTTGCCATTTTCTTTGGTGAAATCCAGCTGGTTTGATGTGACAGAATAATCAGGGCAGAAGGAGCAGCAGAAACACGTGTGCTTTTTAACACGCCGGGGAAATGGCAACACATTCACTAAAAAAAGGGAAGGAATGTAATGAGAGAGAATCAATGGTAATGGTCAGGGGGCTTTGATGCCCCGGTGTCGGGCGTCTCGCTTCTGTCATCACCGTGTGACGAAATTGTAAACCTCTTTGTGTGACCTTGGCCACTACATAAATAAAGACTACTCACTACTCATGATATTGTTTTGACTTTATCTGGTATGTTTAGACTGTAAGGTCCCAAGATTTAATATCTACTCATACAACAAAATGATAATACATTTTTTCTCCTGACTCAAGGTACATATAAAAGACAGAATAAAGACACCATAAAACACAGAAAAATACAAAAAAAGTCTAATGACAAGTCCGACTGTCACAATGTCACTATTAATCAACTTTTATTTGTAGAGCGCCTTTCCTACACAAGGCAACACAAAGCGCCTCACAACCCATATCACATCAAGCATAAATCATAAACATTAAAATCTACATAGAAATGAAATACAATTAAAATCCCACAGGGCATTAAAAACACACTCAAAATATCAAAAAGAATAAAAAGTAAAATCACACATGGGATTAACATCCTATTTAGCCACAGTCCATTAAAAAGATTATGATCAAATCAAAGATAATCTGATTTTAAAGTTATAAATGTATTTGAATACGTGTAAGGTACCATGCAGTTAATCCATGATTAAGTTCGGGGTTATAGACCTACAGTCATAGTTTAGCACAGTATGGCACAGTATGGCACACTATGGCACAGTATGGCTAAATGATATTCGTGGATTATTCTCTGTCATTGAACTCCATTTCAGTAGCATCTCTGTGGTTTGGCTATTATTAAATTATAGGTCGACATTAGGACATAAAAACCTCTCATTTCCATGCATCCTATCTACTCTAATACCCTTCCTCCGTGATCCGCCTCTGGTCTCCCTCACCCCCTCTGCTTTTAAGTTCCTATTGGCCGAGAGCGTCGCCTGTGCTGCCTTTCATATTGAAAGGGCATCATGATATTGTTAAAATACCATTTTCGGAGCTTTCATCAGCAAAGGTCAGTGCATACACTTGAAGGCCATCCTCAAACCCTTCAGAACTAAGAGGCTCTCACTCCGAGGCGCTCCTCTGTCAGAAGACCCGGGATCTCGCCTTTGTGTCCAGGGCCATTTCAGTCAGGTCAACTTTGAGAAGGAGCGCAGGGTTAGCCACTCAAGCCTTCTGTTCAGCAGGTCACAGCTTTGGTGGGTGGGCTTTAAGCTTTGAGATATTTTAAGGTTTGAAAGGAAGAATGGCGGAGTGAAAAGAGCAATGATCACATGTTGTCGCTAATTAGATTTATAAGGGTAGAAAGAAAGGAGAAAACAGGTGGTGGAGACCCCCCTAAAGACAAGACTGTGCACTAAATGTATGGATTTACTGATTTGTTTAATACGGGAAAGTACACAATCAACATGTAAAACACTACGGCATTTATAGCCAAAGCTAAATTCCAATGTCCGTCTCTAGAAGGGGTTTTACACAATTAGAAAACACATTTTACAAATTTGAAAATGTTTATCACTTTCTTTGGAGAATATCATTGAGTCAAAATGCATTTTCTGCTCCAGCCGCTCAGGTTGTTACTGGTTAATACAAAAGAATGTTATATCTTTTGTGGATTAACCTCACAGAGACGGGATCTTTATGCACCAGAGCCACCTGGAAGTTTATTCGCAGTTTTCAATGTTATGTCACACATCGGAAGACATACATGTCATATCTAGAGACATCGACAGAACGTAACACAGATACACAATCGTAGAAGATACACAATCGGGTCGTCGTGACCTACAAAAGGCCCGATCACTTGTATAGATATCTAATAAACACACTTTCTTCAAGAAAATGAAAACAAAAATAAAGTAGCGGTAGTCTTATTAGCATTATTAGTGACTCCCACTGATGACTGCTGTGGTTGTGTCGTTCAGCAAGACTCCACTTTGCCTGAAGCCCCCACTGAAAGATCTCAGCTCCTGTGGACTCACCACCTGCAGGATCAGTGTGGGGCTGGTGCTCTGTGAACTGGGTGCAGCTCTGACTGCCACCCCCCGACCCAGAAATGGATTAAGGGGCAGAAAATGGATGGATGGATGGTCTTATTAGCAGTAAAAGTATCTAGCACTTTTCCGATAGCAATTGAGAGGTGACAACTATACTGATTATAGAATAAATGAGAAACTGAAACTCATAATTGTTGACCGATTCGAATATAAATGGCAACTGTACATTTTGGTTAGTTGGTTTGATTAACAGGGGTTGGATGAAGCAGATGCTTATGTTCCCAACCCAATAATACACAGCATATAATATGCAATTAATCAACCTACAGAAAGCAAATTTGCGGTACATAGATACAATGCCCTTCCCTTGGGTATTTTGTAATGTAATATCTACAATAGACAAGCAGACTGAATTTCTTGTTATAATTTGCTATACCTGTTTTGTATCTGTGATAAATAATAAAAACAAGAAGCATAACTCTATAATTGGAGAAAACATGTTTTTTTCTGACGGAGGTAAATGGTTGTCTGCACCAGAACTCGAGAAGCACTCAGTACCTCGACCTCGCTCATAATACACACACTTCAATCATCTTACCAGAGGAGGATATGAGAGAGTGGGACCCTCAATTTTAGGTCTGGTACCCCATCATTTGGGTCCTGGATCAGCCATAGAACACTAGCCTAACCCCAGACAGCCCCGGGACTGTGGTCAGCCTGGGGCCCTCGTCTGGATGTGGGCCAGGCGCCGCGGTGCTCGCTCAGACCCCAACCATCAGAACCATCACATGACTTCCACTTCAGCTTCTGTTTAGACGTTCAGCCAAAGGAAGTGTACGGTTTGATGGGAATGCACTAATACATATTCAGTACAATCAAATAAGTGTAGTTTATAGATGTTTATAAAGTATATATGTGTAAAAACTGCAGAAGGTCATCATAGGAGCGGCAGTATGATCATTTTGAGTGCTATGACATTTGTTTTATTGATCAATCACAAGATCTTAGAAGTGGGTGGAGATAGGGGTTCAGTGAAACCCGAAAACTCATGAAAATTCATATATGAACAAACCCATCATTCCATCCATCCGTCCATTTTCTTCCCCTTAATCCATTTCTGGACACAGAGCACCAGCCCCTCACTGATCCTCCTGCAGGTGGTGAGTCCAAAGGAGCCTTGATCTTCTCAGCGGGGGCAAAAGGCAAAGTAGGGTTGAGTGTCTTGCCCAAGGACAAAAAACAGCAGACATCAGTGGGAATACCTATCATTCAGATTCAGTTTAATTGCCATTTACAGTTTAAACCACATTTAAACTAAACCACAATTTACAAAACATAAAAATGGCGCTTAGGAACGCTATTGACACTGTGTGACTGAGATTTAAAAGAACATTCTCCAAGCAATAGATATCCATCATTAAAGAGCCATTTAGAGAGCTTATGATAAGATGTGCTGTATCTCAGCAAACAGTGTCTCCTCCCAGAGGGAAGGAGCTGGAACATGGCTTTCCCAGCCTGGTATGAAGAGTCACTGATGACATGAAGAGCTCTATTTAAGAGTCAGGATTCATAAAGAGGCTCGAGAACAGACAGCTCACAATTCTTTTAACAAAGTGTTTAGACCACCATGTTTAGAGCTCTCCTATAGCGCGGACCACCTTCTGAGAGTTATTTGTACATATTCGATGTCACCACAAGAAGAAGAGATGCTGACGAGCTTTCTTTAGTGACTTGTGTTTTTGTCTCAGTTAAAGTCATAGGATCATGTTAAACACTTGCGCTCCAACAGAATACACTTGACAATTATCAATAACAACAGACATGTGAGAGCTGGTGCATGATGGAGCAACACGGTTATAAGGCACACATTTGAATGAAATATATTCTACCATATGAATACTAACAGTTCAGGCTAGTTGAACTTCTTTTGTGGCACTGGCCCCAAAACATTTGAAGGCTGGAACAAATCTGCCTTTTTTCCTGCCCGAAGAAAGGCATTATATTCCCCTCCTCAGAAGAATCTGAAGAGATTATGTGTCTCACAAACGCTTTAGGAAATGGAGAAGACAAGGCTTTTGCACGTCGAGGGCCAGAAACCCTATCTGCCACCGGAGCGGGACACCAGCACGAGGAGGAGCTGTGCTAAAAGGCCACTCAGGACGTGAGTTATGGCTGCGTCCCGGGACATGCAGAGTATTCTGGGTGCCACCTCCCCGCAGCTCAAGGAAACACATCTTTTGTAAAGTGAGCGCGCTCCATTGTCCTCCTCTGGTGTTTACGTTTGTCTTGGATTTCACCTCAGCGCCGCCCCGCCAAGCCACAGGACGAGCTATTGTTCTGCGCCTGTCCTGGAATGGTATAGCCTGCAGTCACCTTCTTTCTGACTGTCACCATTGTCCCATCAGCGCCCTGAACCTCTTTGTTTTCTGCTGCCACTACAGACAGCTCAGATTGTTGCCTGATGTGGCTTCCTCTGGCCTATTGTCTGAGAGTGTGTAGGACTTTCCAGCACCTTGTAGGTCCGTGAGCAGGGGGGGAGATGGGAAGAGTGAGGGGGTTGGGGAACGCCGAATGCATGTGGAGTTTTATGGCTAACCACATGTGTTTTTGAATCTTTGAGCTTTTTTCCCAGGGTGAGGGCTTAGGGAGAGCGTGTAGCATGAAGATGGGGCGGAGAGAGGGGAAGTGCAGTGGAGGAAGCAGGGCTATACATGTGTTTCTTGTTTGTGCTCTGCAATGTGCATGTGCAATCAAAACTGATTATCAAGAACGAGAAAGCAAAAACAAATGTCATTTACTTTGAGCGCTGCTGCAGAGGTGTGGATTAATCTTTCCTCTCAGAAAATATCTGGAGGTGGCCGCTAAATGATATTAGAGGCTGTTTTATTCAGATCCCTTGAGGCTCTTTTAAACCACTCCAGTGCGCCTAATCAAGTTACACCATGGACACCGACCACAGTCAACTTCTCGTCTGGGAGATACAACCAACACCACGTAATAGCAAAGCCTTCTGGGTAATGAGTAGGTTTATATGCTAGCAAAACACTAAAATGTGCCCATAAACTTATTTTATTGGGAGTGATCAACACAACTTTATACAAGTGTGAAGTAATCTCCTAAAAAATAGAGTTTTTTTGTTATTTTTATTTAGGTGTTTTATTTAGGTGTTTTATGAAATAGATTTCATTCACAATATACAGTTAGAGGCTCAGAGTGTATGTTCCAATGCTGGGAATAAAACAATGTGAATCTGTAGAAGCCGAGAAGGTAAAATAGCTGTGCATCCATGTTTTCACACGTAAACATGGTCCTCTCGTTGTGAAAGAGCAGCAAGATTCCAGTAAAATCAGTAAAACCCTCATCTTTATGATCATGAGCTTTGAGTAATGACCGCAGAGTGAAGAGCTCAGTCACACAGGATGAGCTCAGAGTAAAGCCGCTGCTCCTCTATGTTGAGAGGAAACAGCAAAGGTGGCTCGGGAATCTGTTTTGGATGCCTCCTGGGGAATGTCCCACTGGGAGGAGACCCTTTACACACTAAAGGGACTATCCGGAAGTGTATGGAGAGGGAGGTCTGGGCGTCTTTACTTAGACTGACCTCCACGATCTGGCAATGGATAAAGCGGAAGAATATGGATGTATGGATGAATATGGAGTAGGTGTAGGTGACTAGACCCTGTTACCTGATCAAACTATTATCTTTGAGTCATATGAATAACAATCACTACATCTGCCTCTACAATTATAACACATATATCAGTTTTTTATATGAGCCTTCCCCAAATTAGCTTGACACGGCATGACAAGTCGCGGCCACCAAGATTTTATTAAGTTTTTTGTGTGAATAACCTGGCAAGTAGCTGTGAACAAATATGAATTGTAAGCAAAATTATACATGATTTATATTCTATTATACCAAAAACTAGGGCTTGTAAAAGTATTCAGCCAACTTCTCCCTTGAATGCTGCTAAATATAAAACCTGTGGTCACAATCTTATACTTGTATCCTACCACTACTGTAGACCTGCACCTGAGTTTATCAAGCATCAACTTCATGGCTGCATTTAAACAGTGTTTTCAGTTGGCTGAACGGCTGCTTGTGCAACAACCCGCCTCCTCCCCATCACTGCCTCATCAGCGGAAAAACTTTTCATGCCATCAGCTTCCATCCCCACCAGAATCTGCCAGGGTGTAAGTGCCAAACATTATCCAGCATTTCATGTTCCAAAATGCAGTACATTATTTACTCTATACAACTCTCTGATGAACTGTTTTCTTATGAGTGATGAATGCTGATCTAACTTTGTACACTTTACCTGAGTGCAATGAATCTCAGAATGATTACAGATGGTCTGTCAAAAGTTGAAGAAGTTTTGACTGCTATGGATTTCAGGCTATTTAAGTTGTTGGGTGTGAAATGTTACCAGTAATCTTATTGAATGTCGTGTCGATCCATGTAAACGTGTTTGAGTATCAGTTCTAAGACATCGGTTAAGTTAATATCTTGATTGGACCTTTTAATAGATGTGATACAACTATTTACTTGCTAACATTAACCCAGAACACAGAGTTTTAACTTTTCCTCAGACTTCTGTAGTGGAGCGTTGGCTGTGATTTGAGAGGGTAAATGCCTTCATACAGTTCTGTCTGTTGTATCGGTTCATATCAGGTATCAATAGGTATCGAAAGCTAAAGTAGAGATTAGACATTAAAAATTGACCCACTTCTAGCGGTTGTATGAATGCAAGAGAGACTTTTAATGACGCACAAAACTAAGCAACTTGATGAGAATGTAGCTTCAGCAGTTTGTTACAAAATCCAACTTACATTTGTATCTTTATTGAGGAAAGGTTTAGAAGAGAAGAGTGTTTGTTGAAACAAAACTTCTGAGGGGCAGAGAGGACGTGTCTGTGATCCAGATGAAAACGTGGAAAAAGAGTTGGTGCTGGCTGGTCCCTGGGTGTGGGTCAGAGCGGAGTAAACAAACCAGCTTAGCCGTGTTTGATGTGCTCCACACTGACACTCACAGCAGCGAACATAGAAACGAGCCCCGGTCAGCGACAGAGAAGCAGTGTCCGGCCCAAAGAGCTCATGCAGTCGCTGTTCCAACCCCAAAGCAAACAGCCGCGTTTGCTCAGGGCTGTGACGACGGGTTTACAAGTCCCAAAGTTGGCCTGTCATCACCAAGTTTATCTTTGTTTGTGAGCGACTTTCATCTGAAATCACAGGACCCACAGACACAAAGCACTTCATTAAAATGTCTGACTTAAAAGGAGTTGTGTCTCACCTGCACACAGACGCACTCTCAGGTACGGTTACATGAATCACCATAATTATTACGGTTGTTGGTTTTATTATTACTCCCCCCCTCTCATCAATCTCACAGACACAAATCTAACAGGATGAGAATGAGCCCAACTGTTCCACAAGTCCTTCTTGTCGGTCTTGTCTGTTGTCTGTGGCTGTATATCAAACCATTTGGCAAAAAAATGGATCATATGGACCCCCTCGAAAAAGAGATGATTTCTGTCTAGGGACAATCAATAATAGATAAATAATTAAAGACAGTTGAAACAAGTGACATTATTCTGCTCCCAGGTAAGTAGTGTTTGTTGGGATGTTTTAATACACCTCAAATGAATTCCATATCTGGACTTGGGGCGTGGGGTTCAAGGATTGCAACACATGTGTGTATAGGCCAATGGCTGCTCAGTGACGTCAGGGACATGTGCTAAACGTTAACTTTGTTGCTTCCAGAATGAATTAGTATCAACTGCTCGCTCATGAAAGACAGTGATCTGCATTCAGTCAGAAAAATGCCATTGGCAAACCACAATGAACTGGAATGACACACTTAATATGATACATTACAACTGGCCCAGGGGACAAGCTGAATGCAAAATGTCTATTCTTTGTGATGCTTCGGTAACAAGATAATTCACAATATACATGCATTATAATGGAGTCATTTTAACATGCATTAGCCTCCAGATAAAAGCTGATGTGCAAGACGTGTCAGACACAATGCTCTATTTAGCAGAAACATCAAGGAGGCAGCTTTACTTTGTGGACCCTGGCCACCATTGAACGCCAAAGAGAACCACATCAGGCTGAAGAATCCAAACGACACGCCTTTGCCTGTTTTCCCAGCCTTGAAGAAGTTAAAATTAGTCTTTTTAAAAGGCAGAATTCAAAGCGGGGAGCATGAAAAGAGGGCAGAATGAAATGTCGGCACTGCAGTGTAAAAAGGGAGATGGGAGATGAGAGATCCCAGTGTCTGACTTTGGTGTGACTTCAAAAGGTTGTGTTTAAAGCGGCAGGCCTTAATGCTGGCCTGATAGCACCACTGTCATGTCCGTGTGACCTCCCACAGCTGCCAGACGAGCCTGCTCACACCGTGTGTGTGTGTGTATGTGTGTGTGTTTGTGTGCGTGTGTGTTTGTGCATTGCTTTGGCAGTGTTTGTGTGTCAGCACTCTTGTGGTTCTCGCTGTGCATCTTGATGTGATTGTCTGCTTGCCCTTTAATGTTAGGGTTTTGATGTTGCTGCATCTGTTTGCCTGAGCCGTGACTTTGTGTGCATGTGAGCACACAGAGGTTGAAGATCTAAGCCTGGCTCTGCCCTCTCTCCCTGCGCACAGTCCCTTTTTCCTTCTTGTTAAGATTCAAACACTGATATGCTTTGAACTGCAGCTCAGACTTTGCCGTCATTTCAACCAGCAAAGTTGACCATGTTCTACTGTTATGAGCAATCATTGGTCACATCAATTACAGCAAACTGGAAAGCCATGAATACACCGGACCAGAATACAGTAGCAGTATTTCCACAGGTGCACAATGCTCAGCTTTTGGTGGAGGGTCTGCCACCTGCTTGTTTCCATGTACTGTATATGACATACTGTATGCACCGTGGGCTGCGGTCAATGACGTCAGGTACATTTGGATTAGAGCTGCAAAGTGGGCGGGAGTTTCGAGTTTTTTGTGAAATTCTGCAGTCACAATCCCCATCGGCGTTTTGAATTTCAATAGTTTGAAGACACAACACGGCTCTGGTAACTACTATCCCAGTGTAGTGTTTCAGCCAAAATAAACACCATTACAATGTAAACGTTTGCCGTCACATACAGTACGTAGGGTTATTCTGGAGTTAGTTTCTCAAGGATCTCATCATTCCATGCAATTAATGTTTTTCGCAACTTTCAGAGCCCACTGCAACTTTAACGGTCACAGCAGCAGGAGCTAATATAGTGTATGATATAGTATATGAGCTAACACTAATGAGTCACACTTCCTTTTGCTCAGAGACTAAATGATCTATAGGTGAATAAACGAGAACTGCTTTTGAAACATCTGTACGGAAAAAGTGATTAATAAAGGTATTTAGGGAGATACCAACTCTTGTCTTCTATTGGTCCAGTTTAGTTGTATCTCAGCGACTCTCATGGACCTTTATGCATTTTAATATCTATTTTGCAGATATCACAAAGAACCAGCGTTAACAGCTAACCGGCTACAAAATCAGACATACAGTGCCTTGCGAAAGTATTCGGCCCCCTTGAACCTTTCAACATTTCGCCACATTTCAGGCTTCAAACATAAAGATATAAAAAAATTCTTTTTTGTCGAGAATCAACAACAAGTGGGACACAATCGTGAAGTGGAACAAAATTTATTGGATAATTTAAACTTTTTTAACAAATAAAAAACTGAGTGGGAAATAAAAAAAAAGTGGGGCGTGCAATATTATTCGGCCCCCTTGCACTAATACTTTGTAGCGCCACCTTTTGCTGCAATTACAGCTGCAAGTCGCTTGGGGTATGTCTCTAACAGTTTTGCAAATCGAGAGACTGGAATTCTTTCCCATTCTTCCTTGCAAAACAGCTCGAGCTCAGTGAGGTTGGATGGAGAGTGTTTGTGAACAGCAGTCTTCAGCTCTTTCCACAGATTCTCGATTGGATTCAGGTCTGGACTTTGACTTGGCCATTCTAACACCTGGATACGTCTATTTGTGAACTATTCCATTGTAGATTTGGCTTTATGTTTTGGATCATTGTCCTGTTGGAAGATAAATCTCCGTCCCAGTCTCAGGTCTTTGGCAGACTCCAACAGGTTTTCTTCCAGAATGGTCCTGTATTTGGCTCCATCCATCTTCCCATCAATTTTAGCCATCTTCCCTGTCCCTGCTGAAGAAAAGCAGGCCCAAACCATGATGCTGCCACCACCATGTTTGACAGTGGGGATGGTGTGTTCAGGGTGATGAGCTGTGTTGCCAAAAAGTTCGATTTTGGTTTCATCTGACCAGTCATTTAGGACAACATTGGATCATTCAAAGATCCTCACTGAACTTCTGGAGTGAGTTTGCTGCACTGAAAGTAAAGGGGCCGAATAATATTGCACGCCCCACTTTTCAGTTTTTTATTTGTTAAAAAAGTTTAAATTATCCAATAAATTTCGTTCCACTTCACGATTGTGTCTCACTTGTTGTTGATTCATGACAAAAAATAAAAATGTTATATCTTTATGTTTGAAGCCTGAAATGTGGCGAAATATTGAAAGGTTCAAGGGGGCCAAATACTTTCGCAAAGGCACTGTATACAGATGTACTCAAAAACACTCAAATACAGGGATCAAGAGTTCCGAGCCTCCGGTTCGACCGCACGGCATTGTGGGTAGTCTTCTCAAAAAAGTGGGCATGAAATCACGCTCTCCTATTAGATTACCTGTTGCGAGAGTGATCTGTCTCTCTTTTTTCCAGCCCATCGATTGTTTTAATCGCTACAAAAATCATCAATTTCAGACATTTTGTAGGTAAAGATTTTTTCATGTAACAAAAAAGCAATGATTTTTTTTTCTTGTGGTTTTAGATGTAAACACAACCGACTGACTGTAGAGCAACACGCAGCTTATGCTATTACGAGGATCGAATGCTTACACGCGAGCTTTATAAAACTTGCCCAAAGCTGTACTTTGGACATATTTGTCTGGTGTGGAGCTTCTGAATGTAGAAAAGGGCAAATACCTGGGGCACGTAATCAGGAGTGACCTCAGTGATGACGATGAGATTCAGAGGCAGTACTGTAAGCTGTATGGACAGGCTAACACTTAAGCACGGAGATTTCACATCTAAAACCACAAGAAAAAAAATGCATTGCTTTTTTGTTACATGAAAAAATATTTACCTCACCTTCAAAATGTCTGAAATTGGTGATTTTTGTAGCGATTAAAACAATCGATGGCCTGGAAAAAAGAGACAGATCACGCTCGCAACAGGTAATCTAATAGGAGAGCGTGATTTCATGCCCACTTTTTTGAGAAGTCTACCCACAATGCCGTGCGGTCTAGCCGGAAGCTCGGAACTCTTGATCCCTGTATAGCGTCACTGTTGATTAAAAAGAAACGATTTACTGGCAAGCAAAAACAACACAAGTAAATAAATGATGCACAGAGACAGCTGCGTTATTTTCATTGAGACAAAAAATTAACCATTGATTGATTGATTTGATTTGTGCAAAGAGGCAGCAGCAGGTGTGTCCAATCCCCCACAGAGCACCCGGAAGTGGGCATTCGCACAGTTGCTATATCTATACAGACAGAACATAAGACACACAGAAGACATCCGGATTAGTCTCAACCGTCGCCACCTTCCAAACTTTTTATCAACTGTACAGATTATTCAACAGAACAAATCAAAATCAACAAGCTATTGACATTTCGAAGCATCTTTCGCCGGCACTAGCTTACTGTGTCCCCAAACGAACAGAAAGGGCTTACTGTGTGTTGTGTATTTGAATGCCTTAATATTTTCTTCCTCTCGTTTGCCATGATCGTCTTGATGTGACCGCTCTTATCAGTCAGAGTCGGCCGCAGCCTCTTTTTAAGTACGCGGATCCGGACGGACACTGCTGCGTACGTTTCATCTTTCATCATCTGCACTACACACCACCACACCTTTGGCTCCTTTATATCGGACACACCGGAGTGCAGCCCATCGGGGGACCTCTCTCTTCATATTCACACTGCCAACTCCGTGTTCTTGATCCCTGTTTTTGAAACCAGTCGGAGGAAAGCACCAGCGTGGCCTATCAGTTGATCAAATGAAAAGTTTCCAGTGGTCACGTCCCGGCTCCTGACTGTGCGTTCGCTCGCTTAGCAGCAGGGGACCCAGAGGAATATGGGGGAACGCTCCTGTCACTGCCCAATCCCCTCTTTGATGAGTGACTTCAAACAAATGTCCCTATCTGGATGTCAAAGCAAGGCCGCGGTGCATTGGCGCCGACGTGGGACCAAGATAGGATCCACACACAAAAAAAAGAAGAAGAAAGCACAGAACATAAACAGGTGTCTTTGTTTTTGCGGCTGGTGATAAGATTCAGTTTAGGTCTGTTTAAACGGGAAAAGATGCAACGATTGGTTTGCTTTAAAGCTCTCTTTGTATGGCTGGATTAAATGATTTTTTTATCTATTTTGTTTCTTTCTAGTTGCTAAGAAGAGATAGAGAACTTCTGAGCAATAGGAGGTCTTGGATGTTTGTGAGCCTTGTATTTATGGGATAAAACTTTCACCATTTCTGAACATCAAAATATAAAGCAATCATTAAAAGTTTAGAAAAGGTGACTTACAATATTTTGGGATTTGGAGAAAGACTGTCTTCCTTCCTTGTAATACTGTATTGAATCATATTCTCTTGCAACCTAAACAATTTCCAAAGTAACACCAGTGTTTTGGTTTAACCGGTCAATTACCATCTTATAAACTTACATACAGCACAATCCAACTACAGGCTGTTGACAATGTTTGACCCTTTGCTCTGTCCCAAGTGTAGAGACCAAGAACCCAAGTGGTGTTTGGGTTTCTGATCCAAAAAAAATCTTCCATATTCTATGACATGAATACAGTGCGGTATGGGTGCATGGTTGGTGGTCAGAGGAACCAATGGGTGGTTGCCCATTGGTACCTCTGACCAGGGCAGCTGTGGCGGCAGTCGTAGTTTAACACCACAGTGTATGGAGTGATGATTAATGCCGTGTGAAACATCTTTGGGTGTTATATAAGCTATTTGCATTATTGTTTTATTAACAAGAGGAGACATCAAAGTCCAATGGGCTGGTCTTATCCAGATGATCTGATATCACCAAACAATTACCGGTTCAGGATCAATGTCAAACACACACACATATGCACACGCACACACACACACATGCACACACTCACACACACACACGCACATTCACACACACATTCACACACACATTCCTACACATACCAAAATAATACATTACAGATGATAAAACATGTAAAGATCATCTCCTGTTTCCCGTTGTGTTGTTATGGATTCCCTGTGATTATTGTTGACGCTGTAAAAGCTGCTTGTTTCTTTTTGTACTTCTGCCGTTATTGTTTTGTCCTCTGGCATCTGCTGGAACAGAGTGGAAACTGCATCTGCCAATAAAGAAGTTCTCCTGTGATGAAGATTTAATGTGCTTGTCACACAGAGCAAGTGGCATATGTTTGCCCCGACGCTGCTCTCTCCATGATCACACCAAGAAAAGAAGTACAAGCTCGCTTTTATTTATTCATTTCCAGAGATTTGGGTGAAAACAACAGTTTGGCCTCAAGTTCGAAATGTGCAGCGAGTGAGACTACTTCTTGTTCAAGTTTTGTATTTATTTACCGAGGCCACCGAGAGGTAGCTCCACGGAAAACAAACCAAAGAGGTAAGTTCTTTTTGTTCATGTCTGCTGCAGTGCATTGTGGTTTATCTGTCGGTAACAGTGTTGAGTGTAAGTTACTTACCAATAATTACTTACTGATATTAGATTACTTTATTGCATATTTAGAAGTAACTATGTCACTTACTTTTGTAATTGGTAATATGTAACTATTTACTTTTTCAAATGAATTCATCCAACGGTTAAATAGTGAGCTGCAAAGTACAATCTGACCAAATCTGAGGTAATCGTTTAACTACTAGTGAATTAAGAACATATTCTGCATGTATTGTTTTGCCACAAGTACAGAGGAGCTTTTTCAAGAATGAATGACCACTTACTGCTGATCAGCCATCAATCAGTTCTGATTTTAATGAAGACGATGTCTCAAATATCTGTGTTTACAATATTCTAATGGAAACACAGATATTAGATCATGTACTATTTTTGTCGATAAAAGTCAAAACAAGACTAATTACTTTGTCATGTGATGTTTTAGAATCTGAGATAAACTGAATCATTCTAATCTGAAGATGAAAATGAAAATGAATAGTGAAGGATGAAGAGCAAACATGTGTTTCCTCCCGTAACTCCCTATGCTACCACCAGAGGGAGGAGTTAAATATGTTTCTCTAATTAAAGGATTACTGGCTGCAAACACAGATATGTGGTTGGAAAGAAGTAATGTCAGTTGACAAATCCATATTTGTATCTAAAAACTTCCAGGTCTGTTTTTGATGAGGGAACAATGTGGTGATTTGTTCTAACATTGTTCCCTCATCAGAAACAGACACTATGTGTCCTTTAAGTCACAGCTGATCATTCTCAGTGGACAGTACATAAAGAATAACATGAGAATACTGATTTGTATGTTTTAATGCAAATGGGAGAGTCATGAAGGAGAAATGAACGCTTATTTTGACAAATCCATTCACAGCCTGTCACAAAAAGCCTGAGAAAGTAAGACGTGTTTGTGTTGAGACCACAAAACCACTTCAAACGAGTCGGGTTAAAAAAGGGAAGTGAACGCAGCGCGGCCAATCTCTGCCTTTGTCTTTTAATCAGCCTTTGTCTAATGGCTCTTCAAAGGCAGCTGCACAACAGGCGCTCGCCGTTAATGGGCTTCATCAAGAAATGACATCAAAATGAACGTTTAATTATACAAACACTCATTTGTTTAGCGTTCCATGCTCCATTCTTGTATATTACTTGCCCTGGATTTCTAAACGGTGACCATGTGATGAAAAATAACTTTTCACAATAGTTATCAGTGATTGTAGATGAAGTAAAAGTGTTTTTGTTAACCACGAATGTACTTACACTATTACACTTTGTGGGCAAGAGGGCAATTATTTTCTTCAGGGGCACATTGGGATATTGGGCCAGACCTGTTTTCACTTGGTTGATTTTTTGGTTAATAGAAAATAAATAAAGTTAGTTTAGATTTAAAAAATATGGGAATCCAGTGTTTTGTTTGTATGTGAGGACTTTTTTTGGGTTCAGCCATTGACAACTGATTCATTAAAATAGGCAACAGACCAGTTTGAGGTTAATGGCTCGAAAGGGTCTGGGGTCCGCATAAAAATGTGAATCAGGTCAGATGTATCCTGAATTTGGAGGGTTTCCACAAATAGATTCTGATATCATTTCTGAAGTTTCGATCTCAGACATGGTCAGGGTCGCTCATTGACGATACTATGGAAAATGTGCTGAATGACCCAAAGCTTTCACTAGCAGAAGTGAAAGCATCTTCAAATTCAGTTACACATATCCAGAGTGACTATCGAGGTGAGCAGAGAACAATGTCCAACATAATATCCAACTACATTTGACATTTATATTTTATCTATTTCACCTTTTTGCCATGTTCCTTTGTATTTGGATCTATCCAAGTGATGAAAAAAGTCAGAAAAAATGCTTCTACCGAACTGTACTTCATAATGCACATTTAAAGTGACATGTAACACTTGACCACCGGAACATGTGCACATCTGTTAGTAGTCTGCAAACAGTTGGTGTCCGTATTTGATTACGCCCCACTGTAAACACATATATACACATTAGTTCCTACCAACGGAGCACAGAAAACAGACACACAAAATTCTAAAACATGGGTCCTCAGTGTGAAAATGGTTTCTTGTCAGTAATGAAAGGTTAGGTTAGGTTATGTTTTGATCTGAGGAAGTGTGTGGTGTGTGGATAGGGAAGTCTGGACGTCTCTGCGTAGACTGCTGCCCCCGTGACTCTGCAACGGATGAAGCGGAAGAAAATGGATGGATGGGTTTTAAGTTAACTTAAAATTACTGCTACTGTCGTAAATAAGTCAGTAATAAAAACATTGCATTTTTCATGCAAAGGTTGTTTTGTCTATCTGGAGATATGTTGTAAAAGCAGCTGATGATTTACTGATGGATTACTTTAGATTTTTTGTATCACTTTATACAGAACTATATGTTGATGTTTGCTAAAACCAGGCAGGGTCCTTTGGCAAAATGTGTTTATACGTACATTGATAGCGTATTTCTATCTTTGTGTTCCTTTCATTCTGAGACATTTGTAAATGTATTTGATTAACGTCCAGGACAGGCTCTTGGCAAACGATGAAAGATGCTAATGTCCTTGATGCAGAACCTGTATGGTGCTTTTAGAGGGAGGGTCCACAGAGAGACCCCATGAGCAGCGGGGTCAGTGCGCCTCAAACACTCTTCATTAGCCAACTCACAAGACAAACGCACACATGTCGGGTTTACTGCATCAATGGGCTTTTGTGCCCGAATTAAAGTGACATCACACCCTTTTCTCTCATTGAAAATATGCCTTATTTTTTGTTTCCTTCTTATTTCATTTCATTTCCTATTCCTTTTTTTTATATATTACTATTGGTTTTCTTCATATCTTAGTGTCTGAGTAAAGTTACACTGATCATGGTCATGGTTCCCAGGTTTCATAAAGGTTCAGAGAGTCTCATTTGGTAAAAGAGTTGACTGTAATAAGATCTATCCTGTTCTAACTGTACATTTCCTTATTTTTACTGATTTGTTGTTTACTTAGTACCTTCAGCCTCAGCAACCGAATTTCACACGACTACACTCTGAGAAATAACGTTTTGGATTAAATTGATAAGTAACAACAAGCAACTTTAATCACAAAAGTCTGTCATATTGGAATTATTGACTCTATTGACTCATTTTGACTCTAGACTTTCCAAAAGAAGATTTATTTATTTACACACGACACATATTTTTACATATAAATCAATATGACTGACATATAACAAGTGCATGTTCGAACAAAATGTGTTCATTAAAGTTAGGGCCAGGGATCGTGTTTGTGGGGGATGCATGAGCGAGGGGATGGGGTTTGTTTTGAAGTTTGCTTTTCTTCATGTTAACAAAGCTCCGCTAATCCCCACATAGAGCCTGGGCCAGACTCAGGCTCCATCCAACCCCCCCACAAACCCAAATTTACTTTCACAACGATCAACATTCATGCCATCATCTGCCTTTCATTTCAGTTTGATAAGACTGTTGCAACACGAGTCTATAAAGGCGTTGAAATGTACCCGTGCTCTTGCTACAGCTACAGATAATTTACAAGTGACTGGTTTATATTTAGGGCTGCCCTTGATTCATTAAATCGGTCACACACAAATCTCCATGAGAGTAATATGCTATTCATAAATTTCCCTTTTGACTGTGATGTAAACATAAACAAAAAAAAAACAAATGCAGATAGAACTGGAAATTAGACATTCAGCCAAGTGTCAATATTGGGAATAAATGTGTTCACCATTTGCAGGCTTTATTTGATGTTACTATTAAAAACATTTTTGCCTTTGTGATGTCACGGCTGTAGAGTGAAGTCAATAATTCCCTTTGACTGACGTATCCAAAGTCGATGCAAGAGCGAGACAAGAGATCTTCACGTTTAACATCTGCATTTAATTATCTTTACAATCAGATACAGAATATTCAACAAAAAAAGTGCTCCTAAACTAATATGTCCCTCTCCTGGCCCTCGGCTGACTGACTGCCAATCTCCTCCCAGCAGTTTCTATCAAAGGGTCCGATGACGTCACAGATCTGGGACTGGTCTGGCCCCTGGTCCTGGTCTGGACCCGGTCTTCCATCTCCACCTGAGCAAACAATGCCCCCCACCACTGGGCGCCTGATTGTGTTGGACTTTTGCCCTCGTCGAGAGTGGGAGAGAGCATTTGTTTATTCTTGGAGTCAATAATTGTCTGGTTTTGTAAGCTGGTCATCTCTTATGATTCCTGAGTGCATATTCCTTTGTCTGATGTGCAGCATTTTGTGAATATTCGTCAGTCCCTCTTTTGACCTATATTAACCAATAGGTCACAATCTTTCAATATTCTCTGGGTGACGGGACTGGGGAGATTCCATCATCCTAGTTCTGGCTCGATATCTGTGAAGAGTTAATACAGGAAGACGAACAACACACAACCACATTGAAACATTCCTTCACTAAACTCTTTGATGACCACTGCTGTCATTCTGATTCTTCTTCAACCTCGTCTGTAATGTATGCACTAAAACTATTCACTATAGTTTAAACTATTCTAATCTATTTACCAATATGTTTGCATCTTTGCTTTTATTGAGCCATATTCTTAAACATATGTTTTTATCTAATAAATCTATCTATACTGTGGTTTGCTGTCATTATCAGTGGCTCTGTGCCATTTTGTGGGGCTTTGCTCATTTTTCCAAACACATTTTGTTGAACCAGGAAGTGCTGTCACTTCCTTCTCTCAGACCGTTTGGGATAAATGTACATCGTTAATCAAATTGGTATTATCCGTACAGGAGCTAATCTATTTTAGCAGGTTTCTCTGGGGTTAGTCCCTATACAACGGTATTTTGATTCTCTAATCTGTTGCTGACAAATTGACAGCTCTTAAAATTCTCAAAACTACCTAAAGATCTACTTTTGTGCTATACCCAAATTCATTAAAATGCTTTCAAATGTTTTTGAATCTGTGTTGGTTCTAATCGATCTCATTAATCTATCTCATTAGCTTTTTGCATTGTCAACATTCACCCATGTTTGAAACAAGTGAATTTGACAGTATCTAATAAAACTGTGCATAAACTGTAATGAACTTTATCTACCTTTGAAGTAAATACTTTTGGACATAATATGAAGGAAATGGTCCTTTTACCGTTTGATATTAGCCCTGTCTAAAAATAATCTCTATTTTTGAAAGCATCTATCTATTTTACACTCTATTGTGACTCCAAATCTTGGTTGTAGTTTGAGCCAAAGCATATTCCCAATTTTTGAGTTCTGATTGTAACAATTGCATTGGCAATAGACGATTTTTTATTGGCCGGTTCTTGTTCTGCAAATCACTATTCTATGTATTGTATTTCAGACAATTCCAAAAACAACACAGTCGTTCTCCAATATTAAAGACATACATCTAAATAAAGTTGCCTGAAAGGGATTTTAACTATTTTAAAACGTTCTCTACGATTATAAGGCTATGAAATTAATTATTTAATAAACAAAAGCACATTCATGGCTTCTGTCCACTGCTTATAACTGTTTAAAGAGTTGTCCCAAACTTAATATGTGTAAATACATCAGCTGTTTGTAATAAACAATAACATTTGACCTGTTCTCCAATGGAGCAGCTCAGAGGCTGCGTCAAAAGCAATGTTATATTTGAGCTATTTTTAGATTTAAAATTGTGTTAAAGCCTGTCGTTCTATGTCTGCATTTTAATACTACTCTCTATAAACACATCTGCACTAATTCCTACAGATGTGGAAAACAGAAACATCTAAAATCTGACTCCATTTGATTCCTTTTTACTTTAGTTATTAGAACAATTTGACCTTATTGATACTTATTTCCACAATAGAACTATTTTGATTATTCACTAGTCTAACTATTATTACTATTGTTTATTCTGACACTTCAACCTATAGCTCCTCGAATCCAATGACATTATAGCTCCAGACTATTTCATTCTATTCTATTATTATCTTATTATTATATGATCTATTTTCTTAAAGAGTAGATCTGTTTGATGTTATAAGCGCTATTATTTCTCCTTTTGAATTTGCACAACACTAAATTTAGAATGACCCCCTATGGGACAAATATAGAATTTTATTTCATTTTGGCAACTCCGAAAATTACTTAATAATTTTCCCATTTTGCTTTTTTTAGGCTGCCCTTTTCTATTATGTATTTGGTCTTGTAAATATATGTTTTACACTTCTTTCTAATGATTTAGAAGGTTAAGGACCATGACCACCTATGACAATAACATTACTATACTCCCTCTGTTGGTCGTGGTCCAAAGTATAAAACATGCATCTGTGTGTGTGTAGATTACTGTTCCAATCATCTTCAGTTGTTCCTCCCGGATCGTCCTCAATTCATATTGTGGGCTTTGGTGCCAAAGTAGAGGCTCATTTTCCTCATGATCCATACTACTGTGTTATCCCTGAAGCAGGTGCAGTTTATCTTTCATCTGAAAAACAAACATTAGAACACAAGAAACGCCCACTTTCCTCTCTTCGCATGGTGCGGCCTGTCAATCAATCCAATTGGGCAAAACATAACTGCATTGACAGACGGTGTGTGGCATCAGGGCAGAGGCTGTAGCCAAATACAGACTTAACAATATGTATGTTTCTAATTTTACACTCCCCTAAATGTGAGTTACAAACCAAAGTTGTCCTCCTCCCAATGACCGCTCACTGCGGTTGGACCGAATCACTGTCCGGGCAAACAGCAGAGGGAGGGGCTCCCAGTACCTTCAGCGAGGTATTTCATCTCAGAGTACTTTCCGCAGAGTACTTTTCTCAGAGTACTCATCCCAGAGTACTCTCACTTTTACACCTGTTCAATAAAGCTTGTCATCTTTGAATCTCTAGTACTTACACCGTATGCTGTTGACAAAAAATAATTATTCCATGATCACATTAAAACATTACAGAAAACTTTTGTTATTCCATGATTCCGTTCAGCACTCCTCGTTCACTCCACAACACACTCACAACACACTCACAACACCCCACGTTAGTATTGGTCCAGTTTGTTAAGGTCAACGTAGTGTATTTGACATGACGCACAAACATATAACATACACAAACATATAACATACACAAACATATAACATACACAAGAGGCCTGTAATTTTAACTTTGTTATATTTTTCCATGTCCAATTACAATTGTCTCATGAGCTATTTTATAGTTGCAACTTTCAGAGCCTGCAGAACATGCAAAGCTTTGAGAGATTTTTCCTAAAAGGATCCATTTCAAACTTTAGTGTTTAAACCACGTGGTCTTTACTCGGGCTTGTCACAAACTGTGTCCCCTATATTTTTAATGAGCTCTTGTTACTTAACAAAAAAACTCATGCACGTGCAATAAATGTTTTTCCCTTTTTTTTTTAAAGCCAGTTCGGATTCCTTAAAAAATGTAAATTAGTTTCAAACTTTAATACTTCACCCTTGTTTTACGTTCATGTGGAGAAAAGACCATTGTCCTATGTGTGTTGTTGTACTTGCACCAATCATGTCTCAGATAAACTGCCAACAGTTATATCAAAGACATAATTGTCCTAATTGTTTCTAATTTAGCTATTTGGAAGAGAAACATGTCATAAAAGATTTCAAAAAATGTCCCTACATCTTTGTTTTCAACCAATGAACAGTGTTGCATCTATGTGTTATCAGAAATGATCCAATATCACCTTTAGCCAAAATTCAGAAATGCTTTAAATCATTTTTCAAACTTTAATTGTCTGAACAAACCATTTTGTACTAAATGCAGCGTCCATTAAAAGCTGCAGTTCTCTTTCTAGCACCAGTTTCAACTGTGCATGTGATTGTTTTTAAATGATTAACGAGCCACGGTTCAAAGGTTGAAAACACTGCTTTAAATATCCGTATTACCAAGATCATGCAGTTAAAATCAATAATTCTAAACTTCTCCGCGTCTATAACTTTAAATAATACTAGTTTCAATAATAGAGCTCCTCTACCTTAAATATACTGCTGTTCTAATCTCCTTGTGTCTCATGCTAAAGCAAGAGTCTAATTAATTTTAACGATTGTCCTGTAATCTTTCATGCAGCTAAATGTGGTGTTATGAACGAATGACCTAAATGTGTAAATATGACTTAATATGTCTCTGTGCGTTTGTTGCCTGTCTGTATATTTACCTTCTGTGTGTCTCATTTAGGCCAGCCACGTCTCAAATGTCCGTTAATGTCTTTCTTTTACTCATGGCGTCTTTCAATGTCTTTTGTCTCAAAGTGTCCAATGTCTTTGTCTCCATGTCTTTTTTCTTCTTCTTTCAACAATCACTTTCTTTCTTCTTCTTTCAATAATCACCTTCTTTCTTCTTTCAATCACTTTCTCATGTCTTTCTTTGTCTCAGTGTGTGTCCTTCTTCTTGTTAGGTTTACACAACGTTCTTCTCCGTGCACATAACTCCACTCGGTTTGTGCAAAAGTCTGGTTCTTCTCCATGAAATGGGGCTGGAGGAGTCTTCTTCGAGAGTTCCTGTTAGCTGCTGCAGCCGATGCTGCAGTCTTTGCTGCCCCCTGTGGGTGAAACGGGGGAGACGCAGATGGTCCGTGCTGATGGCGCCCGATTGAGGTCTTGTGGCAGACGATTTTGGCCAAATGAGACAGACAGAAGTTTTCTCGGAAAAAACAGACAAACAAGAAGCACAAACAAGTGTGTTAATTACCATACGAAACCAATGATTAATTACAATTCAAAATAAACCTATGAAATAATTAATATTAACATTTTAAACATTAAATTCTGAAAACCAATTCTGCATTCAACTGCTATCCTAAGCCCTACTTTTTCCAAAAGTATAATGCTCTCTAAGATCATTCTAACTTTTATATCACCAAAATGTAGGGAAAAAAAAACTTGTCCAGATAAAAAATAAAAATAAAATAATGCCTCTTTATAATCTAACTCAAAGTTCTGTGATCCTATGACTCCATGTCAGTAACATTATCGTGTGTATATATGTAATTTTCTACAAAAAATTCTTTCTTCACGAGAGAGAGAGAGAAAGACAGAGAGAGAGAGAGAGAGAGAGAGAGAGAGAGAGAGAGGAGGAAGGGGAGAGAGAGAGGACAGAACGAGGGAGGGGAGGGGCCGAGTGGCTTGTATGCCTCAAGCATTTTTCAGAGAGGGAGCCAGGAGGGAGAAGGAGGGGCTGTGTGGTTTCTCAAACAGAGGAGTACATGTACGACTGAAATACACCAAATTCATGAACATCCCCTTTAAAATTTGCTACATTTTCCTCGTTTTTTATCGTGACAATGTTTTATCAGTGGTGAGAGTTCTCTCACGTCAAACGACACTTTACATTTATTTAAATACGTCAGTAATGGAAAACATTACAATTTGCTACCTGATTAATGTATCGAGGGTTCCAGCAGAATCTTTTTTTTTCCTGATTCTCTGTAACTATCGAAACATTACATCAGAATACAAGAGAAAAACTCCCAGACTGATCTTTTGTCATTTCTTCACATGAAAACTCATAGTTACAGCCAAGTGGCTCCCTTTTTTCTCATTAATCAGATCATTATTATCAGAATCCACATTTTAAATACTTGGCTTTTTTCTGTTTAAATGTACCCTTTTTTTCCCGCCCCCCGGGGGATATGGAGTTTTTATTATCCTATCACTTCTGACCCTAACTATCCCTATTTCTCTAATTCTATTCCTATTTTTCACTAATATGCTTGTGCCTCTCTGCACGAAGGTGTGCCTCTTTTGCACTTCTAAATCCTGTGGCTCTCTTTTCAACATCTATGTTCTGTTTTTTTTGGAGGGACCCATGCTTCCCCCAAGGTTAAAACGTCTAAACCTGACTATTGTTCTATCGCGTCCGATAGAACGCCCGTCACGGCGGTCGTCTGGCCACGCTGCAATCTGTCGAGCCAAAATCTCTCTCTCTTCTATTTAAAACAATGTGCAGATTTCCAAAACTGTGATCCGCTTACCTTAGAAGCGACCTTTTTGAAGAGCAGAGAGATTTTTCCAAACCCACAAATCCAGTCTCTATAACTGAGCTCATCTCTGTCCCGCTCCTGCCCCGATCACGTCGGGATTCACCAAAATGAAGTCAATAATTCCCTTTGACTGACGTATCCAAAGTCGATGCAAGAGCGAGACAAGAGATCTTCACGTTTAACATCTGCATTTAATTATCTTTACAATCAGATACAGAATATTCAACAAAAAAAGTGCTCCTAAACTAATATGTCCCTCTCCTGGCCCTCGGCTGACTGACTGCCAATCTCCTCCCAGCAGTTTCTATCAAAGGGTCCGATGACGTCACAGATCTGGGACTGGTCTGGCCCCTGGTCCTGGTCTGGACCCGGTCTTCCATCTCCACCTGAGCAAACAATGCCCCCCACCACTGGGCGCCTGATTGTGTTGGACTTTTGCCCTCGTCGAGAGTGGGAGAGAGCATTTGTTTATTCTTGGAGTCAATAATTGTCTGGTTTTGTAAGCTGGTCATCTCTTATGATTCCTGAGTGCATATTCCTTTGTCTGATGTGCAGCATTTTGTGAATATTCGTCAAGAGACAGGGAGCTGGCTGGCAGGTTTGGTGTACAGACCTGAGCACAGGACAAAAATTTTAATAGATAATAATAAAGGTAAGTCAGACAAAAAACTAAGTTGCCAAAATAGGTCAATAATTTGTGACATGGAATAATCTGGCAGAGAAGTAGAATCTGAACCAGAGTTTTAGGGACAGGTAGTGAGCAGTGGGCGCGGGTCCCGGCTCAAAAGTGGCCAAAAGGACGTGCGCTGACATGCTTGCAATACCACCCAGGGCCGATAGGGGTAGACCTGGAATAAGTATTAGCCAATGCTAACGTATCGCATCGTTTTACCTCTCAAAAACACTTTTACAGGATGGTCCAAAAGTTGGCTCTTGGCCCAAAGCTCCGTTCCACATGTGTGTCAATGCTGAGGGGAGTGGATTTTTTTGGACCACTCTAGTTTACTCACTGTGAATTTTTGAAGTCACTCGTTTAGATGAATGGGGCTCGTGCCGGCTGACGCATGCGCAGATGCGTTTTTTCACAATTTTCCAGCCCCCGCGGCCATTTTGAAACTGCCCATAGACCGCAGAAGTTGTGGCACATTAGTTAGAACAGCGGCGATACAGTAGGCGTGACTACGTTCGTTAATATTTACAGTCTATGGTAGTAAGTCACACACAGGCCCTGAAAAACAGAATTTTAGGGGCAGGCAGAGCAAAAAAACACAGGAACCCAACTAAGTAGAAAATATTGGGCCATATATGTATAGCTGGTTCCAAGAGTCAGAACTAGACATGGGGAGGCAGCGTTTGAGATTTATGCAACTAAAATCTGGAACAATCTTCCTGAAGATGTGAGGCATCTACTCTGGCAGTTTTCAAATCAGGGTTAAGAACTGTTCTTTTTAGCTGTGCATACAGCTGAAGGATTTTATTGATACATACTCTTTTTTAATGCATTGTGGTTATTTATTATTTTAATCCCGTGTGTGCTTTTAATGTTTTAAGGTTTTTTCATTACTTTTATTCTGTTTTCAATGTATTTATTGTTTGTATATGTATATTTTTATGTTTCTGATTTGTCTGATATTATGTGGGTTGTGAGGCGCTTTGAGTGGCCTTGTGTTGGAAAGGCGCCATACAAATAAAGTTGATTGATTTATTGATTGATAGCTTGGAATCACTTTTATAGCATGCATATACATTGCATTTATATTAAGTGGTGTCTCCCTCACACCAAAGAAGGAAGAGTTAACTTCTCAATATAATGTAATGCCTCTTGACTATTTCTATTTTTTTTGTTAAACACTTTTGAGTTGCCTTGTGTATGAACTGTGCTACTGTATACAAATACACTTTCCTTGCCTGAATCCATGGCACAAACAGCAGATTCCAAACAATAACCCGTTTTCCTTTCTGTTAGACTTTTATTGTGTAGTTTTAGCTCCTGCAGCTCTGAGCACTTGGCATAAAACAAGTGTTCAGCTCCTCGTCCATCATCATGTTCTGACACAGCAGAGTGGTGCAGGGACAGAGGGAAAACATGTGACCAGTGAAGTCCCAATGAAGTCGGCTCTAAATGACCATGATTAATTTTTTTGTGTGCAAAATATACAGGAAGATTTGCGAAGTTGTGCGATAGACTGCAGAATGTCTTATTTTTAAAGAACAAAAAACAGCTCTTAATATCTAATCACATTCATGCACACACACACACACACACACACACACACACACACACACTTATTGATTTATTTAGACAGGGACAGTGTACATTCAGTTCTGAAAATGTACCAGAATGTTCCAAAGAAATAGTATTATTCATCTTTAGTCCCTGGAAGCTGTTGGGCTCTCCCTAAAATCTGGATCCTTAAATATTTACCGTTTCATATTTTAGCAATTCATAAAGTTCTTTAAGACAACTGTAAAAGTAAAAGAATAATGTCAACGGTGCGTACGACGATGTATCCAAGCAACAACAATCCTTTCTGCTCTGTCTCCACAAGAGTGATCAAACAAAACATTTATTCATTCATTCATTTTCTACCCCTTTATTAGTCCATTTCTGGGTCAGGTGGTGGGTCCACAGGAAGATGGCTGCTGCATCAGTGGTGCCACAGCCTTGGTGTTTCAGCGGGGACTTCAGGCAATGTGGGGTTAAGTGTCTTGCCCAAGCACACAACGACAGCAGACTTTAGTGGGAGCAGTTGAAGTAGGTCCCGTGATGGGCTTGAAACCACAACCTTAAGGCCCAAAGACCAATTTTCTACCAACTGAGCTACTGTCGCCCCTACAAAACATTTAATCTCTACACAACCAACATAACATTTCACAATAAGCCAAAACAAACAAGGAGTGCTCTCATACAAATGAATTCTTTATGATACAAAAGGCAGTAAAACAAAATATCAAAATAATCTTCAAGTCTTTTCAAAGGTAGTCCGTCTTTCTTCTATGTGTTTGGAGTAAATAGAACATTATCTGAATTTATGAAGCTCTCTCAACCCAACACTGTCCATTAAAAGTAAAAGTCATTTTCAAACATTGGGGGAGGAGTGTCTGGTCTGTGTCTTGTTTGTGTCTGTTCTGTTGTATATTCTTGCTTGTCCATCCTCTTTTGTTTGATTTTGTTTGATTTTTTGACATTTTTTTGAGTATAGTTGGGGCATCTTTTTTGTATTGAATTGTCATTACTATCTGTCATGAGCTGTCAGTCCTTGAAATAATGCAAATAAAGACAATTATATATATAAAAAGGAACAACATCTGAACATTGTAAAGCGCTTTGGATGACATTGGCCTCACTATATAAATAAAGATCACTTACTGTCTTACTTGCTAGACCAGTTCAGATGCACTTAGCTTAAAGAGGCACACTTCCTGCTTTTTCTGATCGCTGGAGCAGAACAAACTCAACCAGTCAGTGTAAGAATACAGCACCATCCTCAAAAACATGTACGCTGAATTTAATATGTCATAATCATTCTATGGCTCTGAGCTTTCCTTTGGAGTTCAGCGCTGGAGCGATGTGGCCGTCCGG
Organism: Knipowitschia caucasica; assembly: GCA_964034765.1. Taxonomy (NCBI): domain Eukaryota; kingdom Metazoa; phylum Chordata; class Actinopteri; order Gobiiformes; family Gobiidae; genus Knipowitschia; species Knipowitschia caucasica. The sequence continues at coordinate 18,742,301 of OZ035840.1, forward strand.
ATGCAGACATAACACGCAGTCTCCAGGTCAGGTTGGCTTCACTGTCTAAATAACACACTTGTTAGGAATCTGCCTTGATGTCTGGGGGAAAGTCCATGAATGAGACCTAAAGGCAAAAACGTTTTTCAAGAGCAACAACTTGTTAATACGTCACTTTAGAATCACAATTTTTAGTGGCCCCTAAAATGATTTTCAATTATTATTGTTAACTTGCAGCATTGATGGTTATGGGCTACCATGGCAAGTTTTACATCATCTGTTTTCTAGTCATTAGAAGTGTAATAGTCAAAAATAAACAATAAACGCATTTTGTTTAAAAAAAAAAAATCCACCAGAAAATATTAGTGAAACTCACATAAAAGTCATGTCACATAAAAGTCACCTTCGTAAAGTAAAAAACAATTAAATCCATTCTATTCTTTTGACCCAGACCAGTTTCGAGTGTTTTTATTCGGCTCCTGACCAGAATGAGTTTGACACCTCTGCTTTAGACCGTATTCGGGAAGTATAGGACAATTCTTTGGCAGAACTTTTTTTTTTTTCTCTAGGGGGAGGGTCTCAGGACAGTGGTGATGATCCAGGACACTCGACATGCAACAACATTTATGGACATTGGTCATCTGCCCCTTATGGACCGGTGGGGGCGGGTCCCAGCTCAAAAGTGGCCAAAATGACGTGCGCTGACATGCTTGCAATACCACCCCGGGCCGATGGGGGTGGACCCAGAAGAAGAATTAGCCAATGCTAACATATAGCGTTGGCAGACCTCTCAAAAACGTCATTACAGGATGGACCAAAAGTTGGCTCTTGGCCCAAAGCTCCGTTCCACATGTGTGTCAATGCTGAGGGGGGTGAATTTTTTTGGTCCACTCTAGTTTACTTGCTGTGATTTTTTGAAGTCTCTCGTTCAAATGAATGGAGCTGCTCCGGCTGACGTATGCGCAGAGGCGTTTTTTCCCAATTCTCTTGTGGGCGGGACCACTCGCGGCCATCTTGGATAGCTCCAGTAGAGCACATTTTTTGGCCCATTAGTTAGAACGGCGGAGATAGGCGTGACTCTGTCCGTTAATATATACAGTCTATGTTATGGACCAATGAATCTATGTGTTTTTTACCATTACATTTCTTGAGTTTGAGCGGTTTGATTCTCTGATCTGTGTTGGTGAAATCATCAGTTTTGTAAAGTCCTCCAAGATAACTACTGTTGTGATTTAGGGCAATACAAGAATACATTACATACAAGAATACTGACTATAACAAACTTCTAAAAGTCGCGTTCAGAGGTCAAAACACGACTTTTAGAAGTTTTGTTATAGATTTGTTTTGAAAAGGACAGACTTTTAGCACAACTGGCGGCACGGCAGAGCTTGTGTTTTCCATCAGGTTCTCTAACATGCAGTGATCCATCTGCAGCTCTCTCTTCAAACAGCTTCACTCGTTCACCGAGGCTTGTTGCTTTGGCTCGTTTTCAGCATCTACTCCTCTTTTAACATTTCCCAGAACTCTGAAGCAACTTATCGCAGAAACTATTTTGCCTGAAAAATTAACATTTATGTTTCAAATGAAATACTGAAGAAATATTGAAGATAATGAAGACCATTCCAGCTACACCCACATCATAACTCCAGGCATGAACTTTGTGCTTTTGCCAATTTTGTTTTTTATTGAATAACACATGTTTTGCAAAAGTTAAAAGTTCATACTATCAGATCGCTCTCCTTTATAAACGAGTCAGAGACAGGGGTCAGATAAGCTTTTCCTCTTTACAAGATTAGGACTTTGTCTGGGAATCAAAGCAAAATACAAAAGAATCACACACCTATTTTACAATTATTAGTTATTCCCATTCTCATTCTTTCTTTCTTTCTGTCACTTTTACGACCTACTTGTGACATAAAAGTGACCCCTGCATATTCAAGCCCATTCCTGTTAGACCTCTGAAGCTACATAGGGCAGGGCCTGGTTAGCACTGTGATGGGAGACTCCAGTCTACATGCAGCTCTTTTAACTTTATTTTTGTGAACAACTTTGGCCTGTTCTGGAAGCGTCACGTGGCCTATCGTCCAGACGGTCTGCACCCGAACAGATACGGCACCAGTTTGTTGACGGACTTCCTAAGCCATGTTGTTCAGTGCTCCCCGAGGGGGGCGTGACTGTTTACATCTGAGGCTTCTCGGCCCCCACCACCCCCCTCCTCTTCCTTACCAGCACCGGGTGAGTACTGTGGTGCAAACACTGACCCCTGTCCGTCTGGCAGTGTAACGACAGTCCTGCCGCTGAACTGTGCTGACTCAGTTATGCATCTGGAACTTAACAAAGTACAACAGAGTTCACTTTTTAAACCAATAGAGACTGTGTGTGTTCCTCGCACCAGCTCAGAAATGTGTTTTAACCTGAATAAACACAAATTTAAAAGAAGGACAGCAGTTAGACGGTCCAACTCTGGAAATCTAATTCCAGTTCTTTGTAATCAATCAATTAAACCCACTGACACTGATATTAATTTTAACCTTGCTCTACTTAATGTCAGATCACTGTGCAACAAATCATTTTTAATTAATAATTTTATCTGTTCGTATGATCTTGATTTTATGTTTATGACTGAAACATGGCTTGACCATAATACAGGAGATGCAGTTTTAATAGAAGCCTCACCACCAAATTTCAAATTTGAACATGAAACACGAGAAAATAAAATGGGGGGGGGCATAGCAGCAGTTTTTAAAGATCGTATTGTCTCCCATAGAGTGTCTCTTGGGAAATTTTCATCATTTGAGTATGTTTCTTTTAAAATAGAACAAAAGAAATCTTCTTCCATTCTTATTATTGTTGTGTACAAGCCGCCACAGTCATGCCATAGTTTCACTGATCATTTCACTGAGTTGCTTTCAGTTGTGTGCACAGATTTTGATGGTTTAGTCATTATAGGCGATTTTAATATTCATGTGGATAATGTTAATGACAGATACGCAAAAGAGCTGAGTTCCATACTTGAATCCTTTGGCCTCACTCAGCATGTGAGTGGCCCCACCCATAGCAGAGGACACACCCTGGACCTGCTTATCACGAAAGGGGTGAATATTTCAAAAGTTAATGTAGTTGATGTTGCTCTGTCGGATCATTTCTGTGTATTTTTTAACATGTGTTTTGCTACCAGACCACCCGCTAAATATGAAATTGTTAGAAGTAGACACTTAAATGAAAACACGGGTGAACTATTTATGGGAATGATCCATTTTGAGAACACATCATGTTCTACTGTAGATGAACTGTTTAACTCTGTCACCTCTAGTTTGTTGAATGTTCTGGACGCCATTGCCCCTGTGAAGGTAAAAATGGTCACAAATAAGCAAAAAGCCCCATGGATAAAAGCAGGCCCGGTCAGGGCACAGAAGCAAGAGTGCCGGAGAGCAGAGAGAAAGTGGAGAAAGTCCAACCTCCAGGGTGATTATAAACTCTTAAAAGAGAAGTTGTGTGAGTTTAACAGAGTACTACGTAGAACAAGAGAATTATACTTTTCTGAAACTATTGAAGGCTGCAGCAACAATCTGCGTGTTCTATTTTCAACAATCAATAGATTAACGAACCCCCCTGTTGAGTTGCCATTAGAACACTACTCCAAATCCAGGTGTAATGAGTTTGCACAGTTCTTCAGAGACAAGGTTCAGGGTATCAGAAATACCATCACCTCTACAACACAAGTAACAATGCAACATCCAGTGAGGCTTTGTGAGCTAGCTCAATTTGCACATGTCAATGATGAAACTGTTAAAAAGATAATCACAGGTCTTAGTTCCTCTACCTGCAGTCTGGATGTACTACCTCCTAGATTCCTGAAGTCTGTTATGTGTAGTCTATTACCCTCATTGACACAAATAGTAAACATGTCTTTTTTATCTGGAACATTTCCAATGGCCCTGAAAAAGGCAGTCATCAGGCCCCTCCTAAAAAAGAGCAGTTTGGATGCTGCGGTATTTGAAAATTACCGTCCCATCTCAAATCTGCCTTTCATGGGAAAAATTCTTGAAAAAGTTGCCTACCAACAACTTACTGAATTTTTAATATCTAATGACTCATTTGACATGTTTCAGTCTGGCTTTAGACCACACCACAGTACTGAGACCGCTCTAGTCAAGGTAACAAATGATATTCGGCTTAACACTGATGCAGGAAAAGTCTCTGTTTTAGTCATGTTAGATCTGAGTGCCGCTTTCGACACCGTTGACCATGAGATTCTCATGCAGAGACTGGAGGACTGGGTTGGTGTTGCTGGTACCGCCCTAAGCTGGTTTAGGTCCTATCTAGAAGAAAGGAAGTATTGTGTGGAGATTGGAGACTATGTCTCAGATAATATGGCCCTGACCTGCGGAGTGCCACAGGGGTCGATTCTGGGACCTCTCCTGTTCAATATTTACATGCTGCCATTAGGTCAGTTAATTCAAAGTATGAAAGTGTCCTACCACAATTACGCTGATGACACTCAGATCTATGTCTCACTGACTGCAGGAGAACATGGACCGGTGGACTCACTCCTTCGCTGTATCCAGCGGATCAGTGAGTGGATGCAATGCAATTTTCTCCAGCTAAATGCGGACAAAACCGAAATGATTGTCTTTGGTCCCGAGAAACAAAGAGAGACCGTCATTTGTCACCTTCAGTCTCTCTCCCTAAGGCCTTTAAATAAGGTCAGAAATCTGGGAGTAATAATGGACTCTGACTTAAACTTCAATAGCCACATTGGATCGGTAACATCAGCAGCTTTTTATCATCTGAAAAATATTGCCAAAATTAAAAATATTGTGTCCAGGGCAGACTTGGAGATTCTTATCCATTCTTTTGTTTCCAGTAGGCTGGATTACTGCAATGGCCTGCTCACAGGTATCTCCAAACATGCAGTAAAACAGCTGCAGTATATTCAAAATGCTGCAGCCCGAGTCCTGACTAGAACCAGGAAGTACGACCACATTAGTCCGGTCCTCAGGTCTCTGCACTGGCTTCCCGTGGCCCAGAGGATAGACTTTAAAGCAGCTCTCCTGGTGTACAAGTCTCTCCATGGCCTTGCACCAAAGTACATCCATGATATGCTAGTCCCATATGAACCAGCCCGGACTCTGAGGAGCGCAGGGACGGGACTCCTGTTAGTGCCCAGAGTCAGGACTAGACAGGGGGAGGCTGCTTTTCAGATTTATGCAACTAAAGTCTGGAACAGTCTTCCTGAGGATGTGAGACTGGCTGCCTCTCTGTCAATGTTCAAATCCATGTTAAAGACTTTTCTTTTTTCCTGTGCATACAACTAGAGAATTTTATCGTTTTAACACACCTTGTTATTTATTGTTGTAACTTTTTGTGTTTTTAACTATTTTATTGTTTTTAATTACTTGTGTGATTCTTATGTTTTTAAATTACTCATGTGATTTTAATGCTTTTTAATTACATATGTGTTTTTAATTGTATTTTAATGGTGATGATTTGTGCATTGTGTGGTGTGGACTGTGAGGCGCTTTGTGTTGCCCTGTGCAGGAAAAGCGCCCTATAAATAAAGATTGATTGATTGATTGATTGAGACCTCTGGGAACACCAGGTGGGACAGTGAGGCGGCTGTGGCTGTAAGCTGTTGTTGTGTCCTTAGGCAAAACACTTCACCCAAACACAGACTCGTGGGCCAAATCCAGCCCGCAAGACATTTTTTAGTGGCCCCTAAAATGATTTTGAATTATTATTATTAACTTGCAGCATTGAAGGTTATGGGCTACCAAGGCCTGTTATACATAATCTATTTTCTCATCATTAGAAGTTTAACAGTTAAATATAAACAATAAACGCATTTTGTTTTCAGAAAAATCAACCGGTAAATAACAGTGAATCTCATGTCACAAAAAAGTCATGTCAAAATACCTTCATAAAGTAAAACAATAATTAATTCTATTCTATTAATTCTTTTCTTTCTGCTCCAGACCAGTTCCCATTGTTTTTATTCAGCCCCTGACCAGAATGTGTTCGACACCTCTGGCCTAGAATGAGTCTGGTGTGTGTGTGAGTGAATGATTGGTGGTGGTCGAAGGAGGCCATGGCACATACTGGTTGCCTGGCTTCTGTCAGTCTGCCCCAGGGCGTCTTTGAATGTCCTCAAACCGATGCATTTACAATTCACCACATTCCTTCATTCCGTCGGCGGCTATATGAGCTGCAGTGTGAGTGGCAGCTGTGGAGATAACACGCTGTTCTTAAACTCTGGACAGGGTTATGCGAGGAATGCAGGTGCCCGCTGTGAGGACAGCACAGCAAGCAGGACCTGGACGCCGCGTCTGGGTGCCAGATCCAAGCCACAGAAAGCTGCTCCACTCCTCGTGTAAAAACGTGGATTCAAAGCTGAGTTTGTGAAAGGACTTTACTGAGCGAACCCTGCCCCACAAACCTCAATCAAAAGCTTCCTGCAACTGAATGTAAAGACTCGGAAAAATGTCTTTGAGCTAAACACAGTTAAATAAAACATGTTTGATTTCTATTGGGCTCAGTATCAAAACATACATTAAACCTCCTAATTCTATATATATATATATATTTTATCACTTTTCTGTGGTGCTGCCAAGGAAAAAAAACCCATAACATTTACCTTAGTACTTGAAAGCATCCAGGCATGTTTTAAAGGCAATTCTTGTATTTATTTTTATTTTGGTACTTTATTATAATGCATTTTCTTATTTTCTCTGTCATTCTCCTGTTTTGAAACCTTTTCTTGATTATTTTCCCTTAAAATAAAATATAAACTGTTATATTTATTAGATCAATTACAACTTTTTGTCACTCACTGTTTGTAATAAATACTTTTTTCCCCCTATTTTCAAATTACAATGACAACAAAAACTACTCAAATGACCCTGATTATCTATCTCTGGTAAATCAACAAGAATGTTTGCACAGTTGAGTGGTCCACAGACTTACAACGCTTTATAAGAAATCAATTTAATTATTTATAAAATGGAAAAAGATATGAACAGACGCAAATGGAAGCAAATATTACAGATACATTCTACAGAGATATGGAACTTGATACATTATACGTATTAAAGATGATGTAGCTCAGAAATGTTGGTCATTTGTCAAGTTGATTGCACTTAAAGCGTTTCATTGTCTAATCAGTTTTGTCCAGTGCTGAATCTAAGTTCAATTTAATGTGTGTGTGTTTCCCCTTTAACATCTATGACAGCCTGGAATCTTTTGTAATTGTTATTAAATCCTCCAGTTCCAGTAAATTCCTGGACCGTTCCATATCTCTCCAGATCGGCTCAAAGATGTTAAAACTTTACCACAGAAAAAACTTCTTTTTGATAATTGGCTTTATGATCTCCAAACTACAGCCAAAACTGGCTGCTATGGGCACATATTTGATCAAAGTTTGTCCTAATGTCACAGGTCAATAGTAATAATACCAGAGCAAACCACTTCCACTCGTAACAACCTTTTTCATTGCATTTTGGTCACTTTTTGTGCGGCATCTGACTCTCTTTTTCTTTCTTTTATTGAATAGAAAAGAGCAAAAACGCCACATCACAGAGCACAAAGTTGAAAACAATACCAGAGGAGAGCTGCAGACACTTTGTGATGTGGGCAAAGGCAGATGACAGAGAGCTCTTCACACAATGTTTTTGATATTTCAGAGCAGGCTTTTATCACATGATGGGACTAAAGTCTATACAGTCTCCTTTAAGGACACATTTCAAGGATAAATCCCCTCATTGGCATACAAATCAAGGCTCAAAGACATGATTTCTTTCACTAAAACTTCCAGAGCAGTCAATTTGATGGCTTTTAGTTTTGGAAGCATTGTTCCTCAGCTCGAATTTTCTCTCTTCCTAACTTTATATGTGATTAGTTTTACCTTTAACTCTCAAATCCATCATTTTGACCGTTCCAATTTTTTGCCATTTTTGGTCGCTCGGCAACCCTTATATGGTAGTTAAAGTTCCTTTGCTCCAAGGTGTTAGACCTGAACTGGTCCTGGACTGGTTCTGGTTCAGTTGGTTTTCCACCAGAGAAGAGCCAGTGCTAGTTACCATAGCAACACACTGTTTTCTTGCAGCAGTTAGCATTTGGTAGCCTTTCACCAAACGGTTTTGCTGTATCTCAAGTTATATTAAGATAAAAAACGAATAAATTACTTTTTAAAATATAATAAAATGTTGATATTGCTGGAAAACAAATGTACTTTTTCTAAGATTTTCAGAATTCCATTGGTTTGAAGTCAAAAGGACTGAGAGTTCTGGTAGTTTCAGAATTCTGCGAGTCCTCGTGCGAAGTAGGTGAAGCAAGTAGTTATGGTCAGACTCTTGAAGCAATATATGCAAATATATGTAGGATATGAATGTTCACACAACATCCTTCAGACACACAGAAAACAACACATTATGAAGTTGCTTTGTGAGCTTGTGGAGAGGGGCCCATTTATGTCGGGGGCAATGACTTTGATTTAGTGGTAGGGGTCAGCGGTCAAGAGTCTGCGGCCCCCGTCTGAGAGCGAGAAAAGGCAAAGGACAGGGACAATGAGCTCCCACTCTTCACTTTTGCTGTTCAAACTTGGTCATTTATGCAGAGATACAGGATGGATGTGGGCCAAACAATAATACATTCAATCTTCATATTTATTATATGACTTGGACCGTACGCGCGCTCTGATTGGTTGATTTGCGGTCTGATATTTTCCCATCTCGGACCGTTACCATGACAATTGGTCCACAATTGGTCCACAGCCCGTGTCACACAAAACCAAGCATTGGTAAAGACACAGACGAGAGTCATATAATAAAACATTTATTAACCTTGCTTGCTCGGTCTGTACAGCCTTTTTGCACAGACCTCGCCACGGCTCGGTCTGTACATTAAGGCTGATATTTCGGTTAATAAGCCGTTATTATACTGAGATCTTGACCATATTTGACCCATCAGAAGATCATTTTGAAGCACCCTTTTCATTTATGACCCCAGCTTTACTCAGGATGTTTATTATATTTTTTGCAGTTTTTATTATCAATGAAAAGAGCAACAATAACATGTGTTGACGACAGCAATATAGCAAATAGAAGGGGTTAATTCAAATCAATTCAATTCAATTAATTGGCAAGAAATCCCAACAGCAGAGGACTTTACCAAGTTGTCAATTCCTCAACAACAGATAGCAGATGTCCCGGATCATCACTGTCCTTTGACCTCCCTGCATCGATAAGAAACCACTCAAACTGAGCCGAACGAGCTGTTTGGATAAAATATGGCAACAGTCCGTCTTGGATGTGAAATTCCTGCAAGGGCAGTTTACAAATTCAATTCCAATGAGGGAGAAAAAACAGTATACTTTCTCTTTTTATTGCCTGGAAGCAAGGATGTGACCTGTAGCGTCACATCTACAGACGCACAAAGTCTGTGCAAAACATGCATTCAGGTCATTCCCAAGTACAACTTTAAGTATTCTTTTCAAGTTCATGGCGTGGGAGAAGAGTGTCTTTGGGAAAGTGGAATATACAAAATCCCATAAAGTCTCTATCAGTTAAAGGTCCTCGATATAGACAAACCAATTTCAAGTCCTCTGCAGTGCCTTTCATGAAAATAGCCTGTCCTATGGAGCCGGCGAAACTTTTAATCTTCAAACAAGCCTTATCCAGCTCTCGTGGCTTTCTCACCGCACTTCTCATCTGCACCGTGCATTGTCGGCAGCCTTCCATCGCCAGCCTATATATTCTTACTTTCTTTGTCAGCATATATAAACAAACCCAAGGGCTTCACAAATATGCACCTCCCAGCTTCTAAAAGTTACGATAAAGTCTTTTACTCTATCCGACTTCACAGCGCAAAGAAAAAACGGGTTGTTAGCTCTTTGAGGCAGCTATCAGAAAATCCAGGAGAAATTACGCTGAGCACAGCAGCAGGCGGCGCACAGCAAAGGGTGATTACAAATTCAAATGGATGCTTTTACATCAATGGGATCCTTTGAAGACCTCTTAATGAGAAGATAGCCAGAGTTAAACATTTGTGGAAGTGCCATCTTTTGAAAGAGAAAAGGAATAGACAAGAAAAAGTGGCGATTTCTTCAGGGCTCTGGCTGAACAACTGTCTGTGTATAGGGAGAGACATTTCGAGGGATCAATGCTCAAGGCTTTTCTTTGGATGCGGGGTTAGACGGGGCTTTCTGAACACACTTGCAACCGGGACAGCAACCCCACTGCTGCCCACTGATCAATGTCTGTCAGATTTGAAAGATGGAAATGAGCGAAGAACGATGGAAGGAGATAGAACGGGGGAGAACAGAGAAACTCCAAAAAACGCAACGGAGCAGAAATTGCAGACGGAGGGACGACCAAAAGCCGCTAAATAGAGTGAAGGCGTATCTAAAAGAAAAGATAGAAGAAATAAAAGGGGCAGAAGATGGGTTGAAGCGGGGAAAGAGAGCAAAGCACTGGATAAACAAACAGAAAGGCTTTAGAGAGAGACCAAAGTGTTGTTCCTCCGTCTCAGCAGAGCAGCGGGAGTCGATGTGCTGCTTTGAACTTGCCCCCCATTAGACTCTGATGACGGTTTTGAAGTGAACGTTAAAAAGTTTTTTAGATGTTAATTTGTTTTTGATGTGTGTGCGAGCGCGTGCACACTTTTGGTGAGTTTATTTTTCTTATGCTTTTTCAGGGCCTCAGAATCTTCCGACTATTCACTCCCGATTTAACACGGCAAGATGAAACGCCTCCCCTACAGGCTCTGTTGTGTTCATCCTTCTGTTCCTTCCAATCTTTTTACAAATTTAGAGGTGAAAACCTTCAACAGATTGTCACTGAATGATTTAAAATGCCGGAAAAGCACAGGCATTAAAAAAGGGCACATTTAACAGCTTACTTATGTGTCATTAACTGAGTCTGCGGTACATAAGTTGTTGAATAATCTATGGTCCTCGTCTTTCCTGGAGAACCAAAAGTCTTGAGAGTGAAGTAGAGCTGTGTGGAGATTCTATTTTTCAGAAAGAGAAACATGGAAAACCATAGCCACTAGAAACAAGTCCAGAATATGATGTTATCTGTAGGCTGTTCATTGCTATTCACCCATTGTTTCCTGATGTGATGATGGACCAGGTCTCTTTGACCTAGACTTGCTTCCAGCTAACTGAAGTACAGATGATGGGTAAGCAACCTTAGCTTCCTACAACTGAGAGCTTACACAAACTAGACTTGTATGTAATTAAGTAAGTAATACTAATTTATATAGCGCCTTTCACAGACCAGAGTCACTAAGTACTTTGAAATTACTGTTTTTGTGTTTTTTGTCTCCACACAGAGATGGAAGCGGGGTCGCCATACAGGAGGCACATGCTAGACCTATTGTACTAATGTTTTTCGTGGTAGGGGAAACCGGAGCACCTGGAGGAACTCTATACAAACAAGGGGGAGGGACATGCAAACTCCACACAGAAAGGCCTGGAGGTGGAATGAAACCCATGAAGCACAAGCACTAAACACGAGGGACTCGAGGGAGGCCCGGGTCCTTTCTGGACATACAGTATTAAACAACTCCACTGGCTCACGGTCGTCCTCCTCACCTAAAAGTCCCTCCATAACCTGGCCCTTTCTCACCTCACTGACCTCCTCCATCATCACTGTCTCACCCGCCGCCTCAGATCCACAGACTCCAACCTCCTCACTCCCTTCAGAACAAAGTGCCAAATCTTGGGGGACCGAGCCTTTGCTGCAGCTGCCTCCTCTCTCTGGAACTCACTCCCACCACACATTAGGAACTCTGAGTTACTACAGAACTTCAAATCACTTCTCAAAACCCACCTGTTCAAAAATGCCTACACCAAACTGTATATTTTTAGCTTTTTATTTTAGTTTTGTCTTTAAGTGTCCAAAAAGCGCTATATAAGTATGATGTATTATTTTTATTATTATTGTTATTGCATTTTCTGTTTTCTGTGTTATAATCTGTTGTTGGCGAATTGATAATTTTGTAAAGTTTTCCAAGGCGACTGCTGTGAATTAGGGTTATACAAATATAGTACCAGCTAAAAATATATGTTCCAATTTTAACATTGTTGTGTTAAAATCATTATTGGATCAGATTGTAATCAAAACCAAAGTTTGTTACGAGTGGACTACAAATATCAAGCCCAAACCAATTGTCCTCCCAAAAATGTATTATGTAAAGTAAAACATGCGCATCCCAAACTTCTGAGCAATATGCCAGACATGCAAGGAATGCAAAAAATGTAGAAAGGAGGTCCGCACTGCTTTTAGCTCCAAATATTATTGTATTTCTTACACTGATGAACGAAATGTTGAACACCTTGTGCTTGATTAAAATGATAGCTTCTGATGTAAAGTAATACCTGTCAATTGAGTCCAATCAAAACCCAACAATATTAAGCAGTTATAAACAAACCATACATTTCTATTAACAAAACAAGTCATTGACAGCAGACCTTCTTAAATCACGGCCTGAAGACCCTTGTTAAAATGGAACCACATTACCCAGGGTCAAGCAACATGTTTATAGCCACTTTGACCTTTGCGCTCTGGTTGTAGTGTCCCGGGCAGATCACAGAGCAGCACTGGCACCATCCCACCCCTCACTCCCTTTGCCTCGTCCCAGTGAGGGGGACAGGTTGAGGGGCCAGGGTGGGACGGGTGGGGGTCTGGTGAAGAGTCCGACTGGGAGCTCTGTAAACACGGAGCCTGTGATCCTGGGACACATGAAAGACTTCTTCCCGTGGTGTTGCCGGACCATTGCCTAAACACGCCACACACATGTACACTGACAGCAGATTTATGTATTTATGCATCTGGGCGGCCTGGCTCAAAGGGGTACGGATGGAGGCGTCTGGGGAGAGCCGAGGGGCAGACAAAGATGGATAGAGTGTTGAGGACTGTAGTTTGTGGATTTGACAGGAGATTTTGAAGAGCAAGGGACATCTGGAATGAAAGATGCTGAATGAATGACAGTTTAATTATGATGGAACTGAATGAAAGCAGCACTATATGTTGTTGGTCATTTTATTTAAAAAAAAAAAAAAAAAAAATACAGTAAATGTCACTATTTCAGAAGTTGCAGGATTCTGCTGGAATTAAAAGGTTAAACTTCGAAACAGTCTTAGGCTTTTTGTATTCATTTTCATACAAGTAAGTAAGAAAAAAGGTCAAAGTAGAGGCAGGGGTCCTCAAACCCCTCTGAACCCCCACAGGACAGTACATCCTTTTTACCTGAAGATAGATTGTAAATCATATTATTATAGCAGCTCCTTAACGTTAAAATTTGTTCAGAAAAACCCAAGTGAGCGACTACTACTTAAATATTGTTGGTTATCTCGTTTCATTTTTTAGATGTTCCTTTTATGAAAATGCAGTAACAATGATTGAATCTCATACACACATAGATTTGCATGAATTTACATTTACAAGACATTCCCTTGATGATGGCAACTTCAATCAAAGTGAGTATTTTCAAAATAGAATTTTGTTATTGATGATATTGACCCTCAGAACTTTAACACTCTTTATGAGCAGTGAGCAGCTAAGCCTTCAAGAGGAACTGAGTGAGAGAAAGGAGGAGAAATAAAGGGGGATGTCTAGGGAACTTCAATGGCCTCTCTGTGTCCATCTAATATGGAGAACTAGCATGCTGGGAGTTGGCCCTTTCCATTCAGCCAGACCCCAAACTCATAAAGACCTCCTCTATGGCCCCCAACCTGAAACCCACCCACTACAGCCTTCGCTGGTATTGCAAGTTCCATGGGAACTTGCAATCTGCAACGTAATCCCACTTTGGCCCCTGGAGAAGTCTTTCCAAACAAACCATGTGAGTCCTAATACCCAGAGCTTCACAAGTGGCTCCTGGCTAGGCCCGAGCTGCACCACCAACAACAACAACGTGGCCCTCCTTCTTCTGTTCTCATCCTCCGGCTTTTCTACTGCTGCAGGCGGACCACAAAAGGAAGGATCTCTGTCTAATTGCTCTGGAGATTGAAAAGCTGAGAAGAGCAGTGGGCGGCTGCAGTGGGAAACGAGACCCAGGCTCTAGAGGCGACGGGGGACTGTCAGTCTGGCTTTGGCCGGGCCTTGGTGTGTGCTCGCTGGAATAAAAGAGCTGGCAGAACAGCCTCCTCTGTGGAGATGGACCTGAGTGGATCAGAGCGGAGGTGGGAGTCTCCTAGGGCTGAGCTTTGCAAGTGAGTCCAAAGCCCGGGCCGTGAATACAGAGTGCTGAAGGCGCTCTGCTGGAGGTCCTCTTTCCACATGGGAAAAAGCGGTTGCAACTCTCAAACTGTATGCACCGCTGGGACCAGCTCTGAGCTCTGAGCCAAGATGAGTACACGCTGGTTTGGGAGACATCCAAAGCCTTCGCCACAATAGTCCAGCCGCTGTTAATGAGAGCTGCTCTGTGATGGAGTGTGTGAACAAACAGTTGTGGGGTCAGGGACCTTTGGATCTGTTGCCTTGATGAGCTGAATAATTTGTAATGCTCAAGTTCATAGACACAATCTGCTTTTAGTACCCAAGGCCACAACACTTTGGATTTGGTTTCAGTCTCACACATAACGACTTGGCTGTCAATGCATGGTGCTCATAAACTATTGAATTGAATTGACCATTAGAGTACATTTCTGTCCCCCACAGAACGAGTGTAAAGAGCTACAATAAAAAAGACACACCAAGGCACAATCAACACGTTTTTGTTTTGATCCAGTACCACAAGAATGTCTGCTATAAGAATCAAAAAGACGTTATGGAAACAGCTCAGGTATCATGAGTTCCAATGCTCAGCCTCAGAAGCTTTGTCTTTTTATAGTGGCACAAGAAATAGAGGGTTTTCGTAGTATTCACTCCAGAAACTTTCCTCTTTGACTACTTTTCTTCCTTTTGTTCTTCTTTAGTTTTTTTCTGTTATATACATATAATTCACTTAAAGTGAATGTCAGTTACTTTTTTCAAAACAAGCACCTTCACTGCTTCCTGGTTGGACAGAATAAATGTAAATCTCATTGGTGGTGCTGGAGAGGAGAGGAGCTAAATTAGATACAGTACATTGATATTTGAAAAATACTTCCCTTACGTGATGCTACAGGGTGATATAGTTAACAATATCCGTTATTTTAAAAATGAAATTGATGGAGCAGACATTATACCTTTAATGCTTTCACCAAGTGAAGAGGAAGCAGTGTCAAAAGACAAAGCTCTCATGACTGAAAGGACAATCCCTGCACATGACCCTCAGGGAAGACCCAGGACCAGAAGTCTGTCTCAGCGGGCCAGCACTAAGCATCCTGGGATTCTCCTGGTGAGCTATAGAGAAAGTGTACAGCCAACACTGGACTTGAACATTCTGAGAGTAGAAGCTTGTCTCACATTTCCTGGAAGACTAGTCTTGATGTCAGGATGCACCACAGTCCATAAAGTGGCAGACCTCATAGTCAATAATGAAAATAATCACACCACGTGTTTTTGACAAAACTTTAAACAAATGTCACCTCACTTCCTTTCTCCTTTATATATTTGTAACTTCACAGAAGAAGAGAAGTGTTTCGTGCTTTGACGCCTTCTAAGCGTTTGCGGAATAAATGATTGTCCACGTCACAAACATAAACGGCTTTCATGTGGTGCCTGCTGCGACACAGCCAAAGGACTACACACATGTACAGATGTGTACAGTGGAACATGACACACACAAAGACCCTTCACTCTTTTACAGAGACATGCACGTAATCAAGTTCAAAGAGGGCCATGCTTTGCTTTCTCAGTGATTATGCCGTGCAAAGATCTGAGGAGAGGTTAGATTCATAAAGGGCTGGTTATTACAGATGGACGTGTCTTCTTTTTGAGTGCAGCAGCGGGGTTCCTCCGGCCTTTTATGTGAACATGTGAACATTCATTTTAAGAGAGGTAGAGGGAGCTATTTCCCAACCCACAAGTGTTGTCGGTCTCATAGAACCAGCATCGATCACCTTTTTCGATGCATATTTTAACTACTGCGTCAAAAAAACAACGTAAATATTTGTAAACAGCGTGAAGAAGTCAGACATAATACATGACAAGTCTCTCCATGGACTGTGTAGTGGCCACTAGATGGTAGTATTGAGCCACTAAACTAATGAGACATGTGCTCATGATGGTTTTCCGACTAAATAAATAACGCATACGAATATGATATGACATAATATATCATACCATATAATATTATTTCCCATTGTAAAGGAAACTATTTTATATATATTCATACACGGTCTATGGCTCAGACATGACTCTTGACTAGTTATACTATTTTGTTTTATCACCAGACTCAGGAGACATTGCAGTGTCTGGCCACTAGGTGTCAGCATGCTCAAATGATATGTCTGGCTCGTATGGCTCTTTGTAACATTGGCCTACCACTTCCATGTATTTCAAAAATACATAATATTTTGCTATTTTGTCTCAGTGTTGTAGCCCAGTATTGATTACAGGCTCAAGCCCCACATCGTCACATTGCGCGTCAGGGCATGTGGAGGACAGATCACTGTGGCGGAGAATGAGGAGGGAACCCCGCGTCTTTTGACACACTGCAACGCCATGACGCAAGTGACACTTGGCTGCTGCAACACAATCAAATATGAATCAGCCTGTGCGAGTGTAAACAGCCTATAGACTGTGCAGAGGGGGTGTGGCAGGACTCGCTCATTCACAAAGCACTGGTCCAGTGGTCAGGGCTCCGGGCTCCAGTGCAGCAGCTGTGCTCCGTCACGTCCGCGGGACTGCGGAGCTCATCGCGGGAGGCAGATTTATTAAGGATGCTGCTCCGTCCCCAGCCCTCACAGACGCGGTAAAGAGCGAAGGTAAGACAAAGGTGGCTTATATGTGCACTATACCTTAAGCATGCAGAGCCGAGGCCATGTTATTCGTATTAGCTCCTAAAGATCAGAACAAAAACAAAGGATTTGCTTCTGTAACATAACAAGCATCAATATCGTGCTAATCTGCAGCAGGTAAAGCTAAAGCTCTGTGGCTACTGCATCACTTTGATTGGACCAAATGCACTGTCACATCTATTGTAATTCCAAATACTGCTCTGTTCAGGTTTGTATAGATCCCTCCCTAATCCAGTGATCATGAGACTTTGATCAGCTGGACCCTGCTCTTAAAGCCTCTAATGAGATACACACAGTCTCTCTTTTATTCTATGACTCAGGGTTCAATTTGTTTAACCTGCTATTGGTTATATACCTGTCTCCTGCATGGATGTCCTCGTCTGAACTTGTTGTGAATTGGTTGTTTTATTCACATGGGACTGATTAGTGCTGGCCTCAAGAAGAGCCTCCTCCTTGGGGCTAAAAGTGCATTTTGTTTGGACTGTGTTTTGTTCCCAGGCATGTCAACTGCATCATGATCCATGGCAGTGCGGGGCCTGTGTCTGAGCTGGCCTGCCCAAGGAGAAGATTGAATGTCTTTAAAATATCAAGGTAAGCCATGTCTTTAATTGGAAATTCTCTGTATATGGTGCAACAGTTTTAAATAATGGTCACCAGATTTCATGTTTATTTCCTGACGTTGCTTTGTAAAACATCTTTGTTCTGTGCTGCTGAGGAGAATACAGTCTAATTAGACAAATTGCTGCCCGAGTGAAAGCAAACAGTGGCAGCTGGACTGTCTGACAAAGCAATTGTGTGTTGATAATAAGGGGCTGGACGGCTCTTTATCACTCCAGCTTCAAGAGACAAAGTGAACCTCAGAAACTAAAGGCACAAAGAGATAGAGTTGGACACTTGGCCTTTTGAAAGCTGCAGGCGGAACATTTTCAGGTTGAATTAAAGTTTATCCCACATTTAAAAAACATGTATATCTGCTTTCTGGCCAGGCATCTGTGAGTCAGCAGAAGGTTCGCCCCAGGGGCCTGACTGAAAAAGAGCATAAGGATGATGGCAGGCGAGTGAAATAATCTTAGCACTGTAAAAAGTTGCTAAATTCCTTTCTTATCAGTCACAAATGTGTTTAAACATCACAATAACATGCTTGTATTAAATGCAACCATTTTAAATTGATTTAGTGTCAATATGTGATGTTTTGATCTGAACAGACAGGACATGCAGACTGACGAACTAAAGTGCCATTTCCATTTCATTTTAACTTTACAATACAGCAGAAAGTATGTTGGGTGGCGCTTTCCTCCTTGTGTGGTTATCTCACAAAACAGGAAGTGGACGTTAAAGAGCAGAGAGGAAGTCCTGACGAGATGCCACAAGCAGATTGAATTAGCGTCCGTGAAGGGACTTTAAATAAATACTTTGTTTAGTCTTATTCATTGTATTCTTTTTTTTAGCTGGATGTGACTGGGATGATAGAGTAAATGTTGAATAGTCTGAAATGCCTCGCTGCCAATGTAAATGTTGTCAACTAAACTATAGCAACTATTGATGCTCATAGGAAATATTTGGAATGATCAGGATTTTTCATGTACTCAACCACAACAGAATATAATAATATATATTGTTAGGTTGAGATACTGACGGGGTTTAGGTTAAAGGTTTTTGCTTCATCAATAATACATGTTTACATGTCTTTTAACAGTAAAAAGTTGAGAGCAAATCAGTCCACAACATCCTGTCTAAGAGTATGCCAAAGTACAATGTTGTCTACTAAGGAAACATAGTACTTTCGCTTACTTATAAGAAAGAGCCCTCTGAGTCACTGTTTGTCGCTTTGGGCTAAAAGCTGTATGACAGAGCAAGAGTGTGAAGAAGCTGATCTATAAATGGAGCAGAGGCCAAAAATACATGAACTAAAGTTGGGGTATTCTTTATTGTGCCACTAGACTGTCTGTCAGGAGCAGTGGTCATCATCTCCAGTTGTTGATGCTTGACTTGTGGTGTAGGGAGCACCTGGAGGAACCCTACGGCAGAGGTGTCCAAACCACTTCAGAAAGTGCCGCTGTGGCTGCAGGTTTTCTATCAGACCCAGCTGGAGCAGAGCAGACTCCACCTATTTCATCAAAAATTCAGGTTAGACTGAACTCACTTGAGGAAATGGGAGGAGTCTGCTCTGCTCCTGCTTGGTCTGATAGAAAACCTGCAGCCACAGCGGCCCTTTCTGGACCGGTTTGGACACCTCTGCCCTACGGAGACACGGGGAGAACACGCAAACTCCATTCAGAAATAACCGATTTGAACCCAGCACCCTCTTGCTGTGCTGCCCAACTCGTGATAGTGAGAAAAAGTTCTCAACTGTTGGGAGAGCGATGGAGATAGTGAGATGGATTTTATTATATTGTCAATTTTAAATGGTTTGAAACACATTGAAAGTTACCCAGCTTTAAACACACAACATGCTCTTTTATCAGTTGCAGTATTAGTATTACTGTTTTAAAATGATTTAAAACAGTAATACTAATTATTTTTTCTGCAGTAAAATGATTGGCCAACAGTTTTTTTGTGGCCACACCCGCATGTGAAAGGCCAGATCCCATCAGACTTCTTAAGCTGGGTAGGGCCTGGTTAGTACTGTGATGGGAGACCTCTGGGAACACCAGGTGCCACAGTGGGGCGGTTGCAGCTGCAAAGTGCCAAAGTGCTGTTGTGTCCTTGGGCAAGACACTTCACCCACATTGCGTAGAATGAGTATGGTGTGTGTGTGAATGGTTGATGGTGGTCAGAGGGGCTGATGTGCACTTACTCGTTGACTCACTTCTATCAGTGTGCCCCAGGGCAGCTCTGGCTACAGTAGTAGTTTATCACCACCGTGTATGGAGAGAAAGAATAATCTCATGTGAAACTTTTTTGAGTTCCCAGAAAGACGCTAGATAAAACCAATGCATTATATTGTGCTGCACCTTACATGAAAATGCTGTTTTTAATTGTTTGTTCTTCCAAAATGAACCCCAATCGCAGTAATCCATAGACACTTGATTTTGGATTTAACCTAAAGGAATTTGAATGAGATGTGAAAATACGGGTGTACAGGAGGCTTGTGGGCTGCTGTTTGCTTAGACATGTTTATAACTGCACATCTCTCAGATCATCTTGTAATTGGGAGGATTATGACTAATGCTAAACCCTGGGGCAGTGTGTGTCTGGCAGCTGCAATACTGATTTGAGATTGTTGGAATACGAGGAGCCTCTCATCTTTGTGTTTCTGCTTTCTTCCTTATGGTCCACACTGTCATGTTGGATTAATCACCACCAGGAGGATGCAACACAATGAGCAATGCTGTTTACAAAGGACTGGCTAACACAGATTCATAAACAGAAATGTGGACAACAAGGGTTTTTTGTGAAGGATGTACCCACTGTATTTGCAAAGAAGCTGGGGTGCAAACACTTTAGGACCATTTGCTTGTTAGCGATATGATATTCATGACCAATTCTATCTGGGGAGACTCGAACAGACAAAACATGGGTATTAGAATTGTATATTGGTAATAAGTTATCTGACACTACATAATTTACACGTATGGCTCTGAGGACAATATTTTTGAGATTTAATTTATTGTTATAGTATAGAATGTGGGTAGGATTTGGCGCTTAGACCCTGGCAGAGCACTGCACGATTGCAGAAGGGGAAAGAGATTATGAGATTAAATGGTATCTGAGGAGAAGGATGAAAGAGCTGGCCCGGAACAAGGCGGAGATGGGGAGGAGGAGGGTTGCGGCGTGAATGAAGCTGCTGCATGGATGGAGAAGCTCTATCCATGCAGCAGAGAGAGTGGTCCTTTGAAAATGAGTTGATATATTAGTGAATGCCAGAGATTCTGCACTGTCATTATCAGCAGTCATTATTTATGATCATATTCAGTATTTGTTACAACCGCACAAAGTCAGTCTGCATTTACTGTAGTTGTGAACGTGTGAATAATTACTATGCCACTATTATTCACCACATTATTTGATTTGTTCATTTCTAAATCTTTTGGGCTACCTGGTGAGCTACTGGTGGCTCCCGATCTACAAGTTGGAGATCCCTGTTCACTGACAAAAAAATCTGATTGTGATTCTGATAACAGCAACCGCAGACATAGTTCAAGAACTTGAAACTTTTCCATCCTGATTATTGACATTGTTTTGTGGCAGGACAGACCAATATCATGACCAAAAATAGTGTATTTGTAAGCGATAACCTGTTTAGTTGATGGGCTTATTTTGCCACAAACCCAGTGATGCAATTCAGTCAGAAAGCCCGAAAGCCCACCCTGTTGCTAAGTGGCTTTTTAATATCAAAGTATAGCCTACTAATATCGCGTACTTATTTGTCACTGAAAAAATATAAAAGAATATATAACATATGCATCACTATATCAAAAAACCATAAACACACATCATGTTGGAGACGCTGCCACTCAAACAGATACAAGTATTGCAGAACAAGATGATAGCTACACTGTTGTCATAGTAACCTCCATCCTCCCTATCAGTTGACAATTTTAGATTCCGTATCTGACAGCGGCGAGATGAGAGACTGATTCTGGTTGTACCTTCAAGAACTCACAATATAATATATGTATTATTTTGTCTCTAAAACTTTAGAACTGTTTGGAGTACTAACAAATGGTTGTCCCTGTAGTTTTGGCCTCTGGTGACTCTTTTACTCTAAGTATGTGGGGAATGATCTCAGCACAGAGAAGGATCAAACTTCAAAGTCTACATGATCAGTTATTGGTAAAGATATAGTTGGTGTCTGGGGGTTGGGTCTAATTGACTGTTTTGAATAAATCTGATTTCACATCTGAGACAGAATTTACTGAAAAAGAGATTTACAGAAAGAGAAAGAATCAGGCAGAATACAGTCTGTAATAGCTTTTTTTGCGTTTGCATTTGTGAGTTTGGAGTTTAAAGTGGTCCTCATTTATCCCATATTTTTGTATTTGTTTGGAAATATGTGGGATGTATTTTAATTTAGATCTGTCACAGGAGTTTGATGGTTAAATTTTATACATTGAAATGCATTGGACCAATGGACGAACAGGTTTAATGAGTGACTCCCACTGATGTTTGCTGTTGTTGTGTCCTTGGGCAAGACACTTAACCCACTTTGCCTATAAGGAGCGTGGAAGTAATGTTCGTGCTTGCCTTGATGTGTGTATGTACATGTGTATGCATCAAACTGAAATTTGTGGGACGAATAAAGGACCTTCTTCTTCTTCTTCTATTTCTACTCGTCTGTAAATATGTGAGACAAAAAAACAAAGCTGCCCTCTTCCCATATTGATCATGCTTGTTTAATCCCCGCGTCCAGAATGTTGATACGAGACCAACACCTTAAGAGTTATTTTTAGACGTCCTTTGTGTGACTTCCTCTCTGTTGGGTCAGAGCTGCACTGGTCAGAAATTACCCAAGGACACTGTCACCTGGAAATATGGCGCATATGTTGTTCTTTGTCTAGTATATTTTTTTGTTCAACCAAGGAAATCTAGAAGAAAGTAAAGCAAGATAAATATTCACATTTTAAGCACCAAAGTATCAGAAATGCACAACTTATATGAATTCCACTCACTAGCACTGATGTGATTCATTTTCCTATAATGCACCTCTTGTTGATATAAATGATACTCTTATCGTCTGCATTCAAGAGATAATGGTCTCGCTTGTCGCCAAGAGGTAAATGCCCCCTCTGTTGTCCTGCCTGCATCATGGCTTCTGATTGGTTACAATGTATCATAGCTTTTGACTGCATTGACAAATTCATTTCCTGGTTAAACAAAGGTTAATATGCATACATAGTAACACCACCAGTCTCCTCTAATAATCCATAATACTGGTGTTATGACGGACGCTTGGATCATTGCTTTGGTGACGGAGTGTGATGTCGCAGCTTTCACAGGGTCATCTGTGAAAGCGAGGTTATTCTCACATGCAGTGATGGTGTCAGGAGCTTGATATGCCACTAACTAAATTAATCACCACTATTTGCAGTTGGACATGTCTCTTTTTGGCTTTTGCGGTCACTTGTGTGGCATTTGGGATGGATTTTTGGTTTCTTCATGGCATTCTTCTAGTCATTTCGGCTGCATTGTTAGTTCGGTCTGAACCAAATTCTGCAAATGCACTTCTGTCTTCATCTCTGCCCTGATTCTCACGGAATACACCATTTCTAGGGCATTCGTGCCGATCTATTGTACGGTGAATACTGTAGATCTGATTCACCATACAATAGATCCATTATATTTCCTTGAGATGTGGCTTCCTGGTTGACATCAGTTCTCTGACATCAGTTCTCTTAAAGTGACCCTCTTCTGTGAATGATCTCACAAGCCTGTTTTCACACATCAGAAGCAGTCACACTATGTCAGTAAAATGTATTCACTGTGACCATGCCTACAGCAGTTTTAACAATAATGACGTATCTTCTAATCAAAGACGAATGAGAGGCTGGATGAAAACCATGTGGGCTTGCTCGTGACTTTGCTAATGGTTTGGTTTTTACATGGGCTAAACAGATTCAACCTTATTCACAGTTATATTCTGAGCGTTTCACACCAAGATAGTAGCTAAGGTCTTTACAGTTTCAGGGATTGACAGCGTAAGGCTTTGGGCGCATCCATCACGGCGACCGGAGCCTGTCAGACGCACATCGGCACATATGGAATCTGCCTCTGCCTCTGTCCATCAGCTGAGGCTCCTGCAGCGATCACACACATATATATATATAAAACCTATCTATGGAAAATATACCTTTACAATATACAAAGATATTCATTGTATAATCATCTTTACAACTTTACATCTCATGCTATATATGTACAGATGCATACACACAACTATATATTACTTTCAGAGTTATTATTCAGATTCAGATTCATTTATTTGCCATTTGCAGTAAAACCACATTGGAAAAACTGTGCAAGACTACCCCACGGTGTACCAGATGACACACACCAGAGCTCTTGCCAGGAGCTGCCATACTGCATTTATCTTGTGCTGTGTGGTCCTCATTCCTGTACACTCTTCTGTAACTTGTAATGCAACACTGAAATGTCCCCTAATCTGGGAATAAAGGAAATCTTACTCTATAATCATCTACATATGATATATTATAGCATGATTGTTTGTTAGTATCTGTTTTGTGCTAAAATTGGTACATTTTGAAGGAAAAGTTAAGGAAAAGATGATGATTTAATTAGTTAGGGTGTGTAATTATTGATGAGTGGAAGTAAAGAGACACATATAGTGGTAGCAGCAGTTTATTTGAGCATGTTTTATTTTTATTTTTTTACAGGTACGTGCACTTATACTGTATGTGCCTTCCCCATTATCAATACTAGGCAAGGCAAGGCAAGTTTATTTGTATAGCACAATTCATACACAAGGCAACTCAAAGTGCTGAACAAAACAAGAAAGCATTAAAATCATAAATAACCACAGTACATCAAAAAGAAAGATAAAAAAAATATAAAATCCCTACATTTAAGCAACTGCAGAAATATTGAAATCTTCACATGACATTCCTGATTTTTACCATATCCATCTTGTTAATGCGAACAAAAAACAGCAATGGTTTTCAATGTATGTTCCATATATCACTGCAATAATAAATGTAAGTGTTTTTGTTTTGTTTTTTGAGATGGAGTCAGCCCCCTCTGTGTTTCCTGTAACATTGTATGTATATGTGACATAGAACGAGGAAGTAGAAGATAGGAAACTTCATCAAAATGACAAACTCTGGAAAAGTTCGGTTTGAGTTTTGGCGATAACTTAAATATGTATTCAAGTGGAGAGTAATGAGTGCTCTGCCGTTGAACCAACAGGCGCCTGGAGTGCTGCCCCTCCGTGGGGACCAGATGTGAGTTTTTCTTTATCCGCTGTGATGAGAGTGTGAGTTTTTCTTGCTGTGATGCTGAAGTCTCTGCTGCTCTTCTCTGCTGCCTCCCTGACACGAGCTTGAGCTGATTAGAGGGCGCCGCTCACTTTGATTAATTGGATTTGTTGTGTTGGTGCCAGTTCGCTGTCTGTCCTGCTCTCCAGAAACACTGCTTTTGGAACCGGCCTGTCAGCAGACTCCGGACAGCACAGACACATTTCAACATGCAGATTTTCCCAATCTGTATCAATTCTTGTGCTCTTTTTATACCATAATTAATTCATGTTCAGTGGTTGATTTGAATGTTCTGGAAAACGACAGTACGTCCTAGCAGCTCTGAAGATATTCCTGAATTTCTCCCTCGGGGGATCAATAAAGTACCTTTCTATCAAAGAATTTAAAATGACCAAATTCCTAATTCTGCCTCAAATCTTTTATGCTTTTACTGAGAGCTTTTGAATATAATGCCCCCAGCATAACTGCTTGAAATGATTGAATTATTAACTTAATGGCGATGAAAAATTAACCAAAGGAAAGAAATACATCTTAATACCTGGTGGTGTGGTATTTTTCCATTCTTTTTCTCATAAATATGTTTATTTTGACTCATGTTTTGACTGCTTCCACTGATGTCTGGTCTTGTTGTGTCCCTGGGCAAGACACTTGAAAGACCAAGGCTGTGTCTTGAGGTGCTTTGAGGATTTGGTGGCAGCTCTGATTGCCACCCCCCAACCCAGAAATGGAATGACAAAGGGGATGAAAACATGTGTGGACAAAAAATAAAAGAATGGGCTGCACTTTTCTATCAAAGGGCTCCAAGGAGGGACAGAAAATAATGCAGATTAAATGTGCCATTGATGCCTTCTCTTTTTAAGCTACTCCTGATATACTTTCCTTCATCTATGTATTTGTTTTCTATACATTCACTGTGGCTTCTGTCCTCCAGCCTGCTCTGATAGTGTGCCACTAATTGGCACTACTTCAAACTCTTCAGCCTCTGCACTCCCCCGTTGAGGCTCATCCTTATTTTCTTTCCTCAATTCCTCACTTTGATTGAATTTTCCGTTCTCCTAATTCAGCCATAACATATTTACACAACCCGCCTACCAGAATGATACAACCACAGTGCAAATGGCCTGAAAGTCAGATTAAGCTTTGTGTCCGACTTGTGCCCTAAGGCCTGTGTGAGCCACGCAATCCCCAGAAATTACTTCTATCTCCACTCTCCATTACTACTACTACTGTTAATGCGTCTATTTGATAACACGATACGCTTTGTGTGAAGTGGAAGAATACACAGGGACACGAGGCTGTGGTCGAGGGAAGTTTATGATGAATGACTTCCTATCTAGGATAACAATGAACAATCTTTTTGCCTGTGCAGCCACTGAGACGCAACTACCTCCACTCTACTTATGCAAATAATGTGTTGCTACAATTCTGTAACACTAAATTCGTTAGTGGGAAGATGGTAGAAGGCATCGTACCATACTAAAATGAACTGATGTGATCTGTTTTCAAAATATTATAACACACAGATTTTATTTTCTTTATTCACTGTATTCAACAGTTCCCAATGCAGATCTGAGTCAGTTGACATTATATTACATGCTAGAATTATTATTCCTCTTTATTTCGGACTCAAATTGGTTCATATTTTAATAGGATACTAAAAAAAGAGAAAATGCATTTCTATATATACACAGATTACAACATTGATGCTAAACATGACAATCATGTCACGAGCGAGTCTTTTTCTTTTGTAGCCTGGCCAGACGCTATTTATTTCTTTCTCCGTCCCAGTCTCAGCTGTGCGGTGCCTCCTGTGGCGTGTGGACGGAAACGCAGTGAAAATGTTGACAGAGCTCTTCAGAAGGATCTGTACTCAGAGGGAGACCATTAATCATGTTGCCATAGTGAGCGCGAGTGAGTGATTGGACTAATGTTGAAGCACGGAGGCCAAGGCCTACAGCCACACGCACACAGACCTGCATAATGAAGCTAATGGATTGAGGAAAACAGGCATTCCTGTCCAGGCTTTTTCAGCTGCCTTATTCATGCTTTTTATAGCTGGACTATAGCTAAAATACACAATTCTGCCACTGCATTTCAATTGAACTTAGCTTGAAACCAAGTGAGGAAGTACACAGAGGCCTCTCATGTTTCTATTGCCATTTACTGTGCATATAATACTGAATCTTTCTTAAAGTAAAGTTGCCATTTTGGTGTGGACAACTTCAGGATGGGTAAAACAAGTAGTGGTGCCCCAAATTCAAATGTAAATCTAGATTCTAGAATCTAGATTTACATTTATTTATTTATTTAAAATAAATATTTATTTATTTATTTGTTTCAATTGTGGACAAAAACAATACTACTCATATTACAATTACATTTCAAATAATTGTCGTCTTGTCGCACAAATGAAAAGGAGCAGATTAAGTTCACTTTCTGAAGTAGTCGTCGAGTTTTGTATTTTTTATCAACTCCTTGACAATTTTTTGTAGCACATGAGGCGCATAAGCCTCAGATAATTGAGTTTAGGTAAAATGAGAGAAATATCTTAACAAATCGTAGCTTGTATTCTTTTGTACAGTAATATGTACAGTATTTATGTTGTGGGACTAAACACATCATCACTACTGCTTTATAAAACAGAGAAGACACATTGACTGTTGTTGCTCTTGAATATTGATGCCACATAAATGATGAATTACAAACATGCTGTTTTTCTCCTCTTTTTGCAGTGTGCTGTGAGCCCTGTGCCGGCTGGTGATGAGCGCTCAGGGCAGCAGCAGCAGCAAGGGGAGTGGCCAACATGTGGACACCCCGCCCCAGCGCCAGACCCCCAAGCTGCAGGTGCAACGCTCTCACTCGCGGGACACCATCACCATCCACTTCTCTGCGCTGGGGAAGGAGGAGGACGACGAAGACGACGAGCTGTTCCTTTCTAAAACGCCAGTGCAGGAGGAACTACTGTTTGAGCCATTAGCAGAACAACCATCTTTATCCTCTTCCGTCGCCATGACTATTACTTCACACCAGCCTCACCCAACCCCCACCGTCACCAACACCAGCTCGTCATGGCCTTCTGAAAGACCCCTGGCCAGCGCTCCCACAAGTTCCTACACATCATCTCCTTGTAAAACCGCACCACTGTCCTCATCCAAACCTTTCCTGAGCTTGGTCCGGTCCTTGTCCAATGACATGGAGTCTCGAGAACAACCACCTGTGCCCACGACAGTCGCGCCGACCCATGTTCGCCATCGCCACTTGATGAAATCTTTTGTTAAATCGCTGAGCACAGATGCCTCAAAGGACCCTGAAAGCTCGCATCCTTACCAACACATCCCCTCCTCACGGCCGCCACCCCGCAACATGCAACTTTTCAAACAGTTCTCCCAACCACGCTTATCCACCTCGCCTGTCGTGGTACACCAAACCGGGGGCGACTCCAAGACGGCTCCTTCTTCGCCCATCATGTCCCCAGACGGAAGGTCATTTTTCAAGGTGCAGGAGGTGGAAGCCAAAATCGAAGACACCAAACGCAGGCTGTCGGAGGTTATGTCGGACCCCATGCAGCTTTTCAGTAAGATCATAGGAGATGAGAGCGGCGGGACAGGTGGGGCCTGTGGGGGATCGGGTCATCGTGGAAAATCTCTCTCGTCCAGCGCGTCTGAACTCAGCGGGGCGGGAGCGGTGAACGGTCACTCCGAAGCAAACAGCAGCTACAGCATTAAAGAGGAGAGTGCTGAGGCCGAGGAGGAGGATGAAGAAATCCCCATCGGGAAAGCACCCGATTCAGTATTTTTCTCGTTTCCGTCCCTACCCTCCCTTCCGCTGTCCAAATCGCCCTCCTTGACTCTCGGTCGCTGCTCTATGTCGGCGCTGGTGGCCCGACAGGAAGATGAAGACTTTTGTGAGCTCTACAGCGAGGACTTTGACATATGTACGGATACGGAGACGCCCGATGGCAGTCAAACTATTTGCAGACTCCCCGAAGCTGTCACAGGACTTAGTGACTGGGACTTGGAGGAAGAAGAAACATATGAAGCAGAAACTATTCCAGTGACAGGACTCATCTTCTTAACACAATTAGTATACTGGTATTTGATCCTACCGTTGCCCCCTTATATGTACTCAGTGATACATGGGGTGATGGCCGGGTTTATGCTGGCACTCCTGGTGTTATGGTTGTCAGCGCCTCAGATCTCGTCTTCCGGGATGCGGAGAGGTCGACAGAGGGGAGGAAACTGGAATGTGGCTCAACTGGAAATAAAGGAACCTGGAATATTCAAGGTGAGACCAGCTGATTAATTGTAACAAATGTGTGTGTTGGTGTAAAGATCCCATCAGACCTCTGAAGGTAAGCAGGGCAGATTCTAGTTAGTACTGTGATGGGAGACCTGGGGGAACACCAGGTGCCACTGTGTATGGAGTGAATGAATACTTCCATGTGAAGCGTCTTTAACTGTCAACAAAAGGACTGTATAAAAACTGATGCATGAGGTATATGATTGTTGAGAAATACTCACTGTACATTATAGGGCAGTACCCCATATTCAGAAAAATACATTATTTTCCAATTTTATATGATTGAAGTTGCTTACAATATTAAAGATGATTTAATATTGAGAGCAAAACATTGAGAATAGTTGAGCATCGGGTAAATGCAAGTGCTGTGAACATGCCAAGTACCCGACAACCAATCTGCAATAGTCTGTCCCTGTGCTCACACATGGTCAGAAGGCAGCTGTTCGGTTTTCTCCATAATAAAACCTTTTCCTTAACCCTTCTCCTTCTGGGACACATTATGCCAGGGCTGTCAAAATATTTTAGTAAGAGGGCCACTTTAGTCACCGGACTAGTCCAGAGGCCAACGTCACAGACTGAAAAACTGTCTTGACTGGCATTGGGCTGTTCTGAGCTTTAAAATGATCTATAATGGAGTTGAAGTTGGCTGAATGATAAAGTCAACGACTGAAGACGTACTGGGCTTTAG
The DNA here is from genome assembly GCA_964034765.1 of Knipowitschia caucasica. Classification (NCBI taxonomy): domain Eukaryota; kingdom Metazoa; phylum Chordata; class Actinopteri; order Gobiiformes; family Gobiidae; genus Knipowitschia; species Knipowitschia caucasica. Next base: position 18,772,083 of record OZ035840.1, read on the forward strand.
AACGATTTACGACATGTCTATATTGGCAGAGCTGAAGATGGATGGATGACACAGTGATCTTGTGTTTATGATCTCAAAGACTACTCAGGATTAGCAAGACAGAGGGCCCCATAAAATGACACTGAGGGCCGCAATTGGACCCCGGGCCTGAGTTTGGACATGCCTGCATTATGCTATTGACACATCCACTCTCCTCTTCTCCAGGGCTGGATGAACGAGATCATGAACTACGATCCGGAGATGTACCACGCCACTCTCACCCACTCAGTGTTTGTGCGTCTGGAGGGCTCCGTGCTGCGCCTGTCCAAACCCAACCGCAACATCTCCCGCCGCGCCACCCACAACGAGCCCAAACCAGACGTCACCTACATCAGCCAGAAGATTTACGACCTCACCCACAGCAAGGTGAGTCTGCGGTTCATGATTTTGGATGCTTTGTGAGTCTGCGGATCATGATTTTGGATGCTTTGCCGTCGGCGCTTCCCGGACACCGCGCTGTAAGTTATGGTTGGACTGAGCTTAAACGAGTGAGACATGGAGCACACGTCTCCTCCCATTCGTCTTTGCCTTTAGAGCATGTTTGCTAAAAGGTCAGTGAGAAAACGACTCATTTTGACAGCGGCGGTGGCTTTTATGTAAACAGAGCGCTAATATCTGCTCGTGTGAACACAGCTGCAAGTCCAACGTGTCACTGTGCCAAATGTGAGCCCAAGGCCACGTGTGTTCTTTAGAAAAACCCTTGTATTTAGTTTGTTCAGAAAATGTAAATTACGTTGATTTGATGACGCTTTAGAGGAGCAAAAGTGGTTGTTTTGCTCCTGTGCTAAAGAAAATACTAATATTACACTATTAAATTATATTATATTAATTATATTGTGGTTAGAATCAGAAAAATAATTATTGTATTGCCATTGTGAGTAAAAGAAAGTCACAAACTAGGAATTTGCTTTGATGTATGGTGCTAACAAGTTATAGAATAAAGTCAAAAGTATCTTGATATACTTGAACTACTATTATATAAATACACACCTATTTGTAGTTTATCAAATAAGTGTCCTTTGATATGATATAATAAAGTGGCAGAAAGTGACGACTGTATTTGGTCGGAATCTAGCGATGAGTCCAACTACAGAGGAAAAGAAACCACAACCACCTTTCTTTTTGAAGACCATAAACAATTACCAGACAACTGTGGAGTAACAGTTTGTTATGCTTTTTATTTTTTCAAGCTGAAAAGTGGGGCTGACAAAACATACATTATTCCTATCACCATTTGCATGTGCTCAAGGAGACAGAGAAGTGTAAGGCCATGGAATTCCAATTGGCTTTCTTGTACATTATCTACATTACATTTTATTTGTCATAACTTAATTCATGAGAATGAACACAGGAGATCCAATAATGGGGCGGCACGGTGGCTGAGTGGATAGCACTCTCGCCTCTCAGCAAGAAGGTCCTGGGTTCGAATCCCGGTCGGACCAGGGCCTTTCTGAGTGGAGTTTGCATGTTCTCCCTGTGTCTGCGTAGGTTTCCTCCGGGTACTCCGGTTTCCCCTACCACTAAAAATAGTTCTGGCATGCGCTTCCTGTACTGGCGACCCCGCTCCCATCTCTGTGTGGAGTGAGAGACAAATGCCCAAAATTAACAATTGTAAACCGCTTTGAGACTCAGATCTGCAGTGAAAAGGCGGTATATAAATAAAAACGTACTTACTAATTAAAGCCGCAAGCGGTGTCTAACAGCCCTCGCCACAATGTGCAAAGGAGGGAGCACTGACATCCCATCTACATACAGCCTTGAAGCGATAAACACTAATACTGTAAATGCGTACCGTTTAACCAATCATTTCTGTTGATAGCTTTTAATGCTCCATGTGTGTAGATGATGTGGAGCCATTTTGAGCCAAATCTGAGAAACGGCCGAGGCGGAGTTGTTGTTCATACAATGTCTACCTTTGTACAGTAGAGTTTAAATACATGTTTGGTTAATTATGAACCACTGACTTTTAATGCAGTTTTGCGATGATACGACCAGTGAAGAGATATTCTCATTGCATTCGAAGGACTTTACTTGGAATGGTACGACTTGGACACTCGACCAAACGGTGGTACTGAAAATCATTCTCTGTATCTGGAATATTTAACTGTTTCACAATGTGTTGTTCAACTATATTTACAATGTATCAGCTTGAAATGAAGTGGGAAGAAGCCTTATTTAATTTATTCATCAGGATACAACGTACTGTGCTTTCACAGATCTACCTAATGCCCCAGAGTCTGGCGAGGAAGCGAGTGTGGAATAAAAAATATCCCATCTGCATCGAATTGGCCAAACAGGATGACTTCCTGTCCAAGACCCAGGGCGAGAAGCTGGACCCTGCCGAGGACAGAACGGTTCCTCTCAGTGAGAAGCTCGACAAATGTGAGAAAGAGAAAGTGGAAGGCGCGACAGAGGAGCCCAAACGACCGGCTTCAGGAGGAGGGGATCTGACCATCTATCTGTTTGGACGAACCGGGCGCGAAAAGGAGGAATGGTTTCGGCGATTTCTGGTGGCGTCACGAGCAAAGTCGGAAACTCGTCTGCCTGCTGTCAGTAAGAGTGGTGAGACAAAGGCACATCATTTGATTGTTAAGATCTTTCAGTGCTGTTAAAACTCAGACTGTACTTCTTTATAACTCTAAATACTTCACATGAGTAGTACTGTTGTGTTCCTGCCTCAAACACCGTAAGCCTACGCCATCCCCAGACTGAATGAAAAGGGGGAGTGTGCGAATGGGTCAGCAGGATTACATGCACAGAAAAGCAGCACTGGACCTCTGGGTGTAAGCCGGAGAGGATAAGGCCTAGTGAAAAGGGAAGATTGGTATCGCTTGGAGAGGATGAACACGATTACTCAAGATTGCATTTACAACCGACGGAACATAAGCAGGTTTGCTGATACAGCGCATTGTGAGAATGGTAAAAAGTGTTAAATGTTACATAGAAAGGAAATTAGGGACAGGGAATGTAGAATTCTGTGTTAATGGTGCTAACAGCAACAGTTATTTTATATTTTAAAGAATATATATTTCAGACCATGGAACACTGTACTATTATGTACAGTAAGTATTATCCAACAATAGTATCCACAGCCCTAGAGAGACCACAGTCCTCTAGGGCCCTCCCCTTGGCATAATGAAGTCATTTCTATCTAAGTGATTTGCTAAAAGAGAATAGCTCAAACCAATGACAAGACGCTTAAAGGATTCAAATTAGTTTAGATCAATCAGGAGGCTGCGCGGGTGAGCATGGAATCTAAACAGTGCTTGTTTTCAAAAACTTTTACCCTCTCTTCTCAAGTTGGAAAGAGCAGTAATGAATAGCTTGTCCGTCTGTGGGAGTGGATCCCTCTCTCAATGTGGGCCTCCCCGAGGTATCTCACTTTAACCCACTGGGTTTTTGAATTGTCCCTTGCTGAGGCAGGAGAGTCATCCCCTATGGACCAATGGCTGTGTTTTTTTCTTGTGTTGAACTGTTTTATTCTCTCATTGGTGTTTATGAATCGACCACTTTTTATCGTCCTCCCAGACAACTGCTGTTATAATTTAGGGCTATGCAAAATTGAATCGAAAAATAACTGACATTCACTTTAATGCATTTATACTTATGTCCAGAGTATTGGCATTTTTTGGATTATCCTATTATTCATACTAAACTGATATTCATACTAAAATTATTTTGTCCCATCTCATTACCAAATCAAGTCAAATCCATGAGATAAGGCAAATCCATTAAATATTACATTTCAAATGAATTCCCAAACTCTCTATATAAACTTTACAATTCCAAGTATTACCCTTTACGTGTCTATGTGAATGTGCCCCTGTAGCCTTCCTGCCAGCCCTCAGCCGCAGCAGCAGTCCCCAGGCGTTCGTGGGCCTGGATGCAGAGAGCCGGAGCACCAGTCAGGGAAGTCTGGAAGAGGTGTCTCAGGCTCCAGGGAGAAGCAAAGACCTGCCCCCCGCCGCCACACTGCCCTGTCCCCCAAAACAGAAGCTGCTCCTGGATTACAACGTCTACATGTCCAAATATGTAACTGCACAAGCTCTACCCAGGAGTCCGCCTGGACGAGACAGTGCAGGGAGCAGCCCTGATGGCAGCCCCAAAGCAGCAAGAAAGGCAAGAGACACAAATACATGTTGACGAAAGTGCAAATAATCTTGTTGTTATTTAATCTAGTTTTGATAACAATTACTGTAAGTGTGAGGTATGTAAGGGATTATGTATCGTACACAGGTCATTATCGGAAAATAAGTACCGACAGGGCCCTGAAGGTACTTATTTTCCGATAATGACCTGTGTACTATACATTATCCCGCTTATTATACGGCTTTGTACCAACAGCACACACAAAATAAACTTTAGTCCACTCTTAGGAATGCCAAAAGGTTTATTTAATGACAGAAAATAAAATAGTTCCCAAAGGTTTTCCCGTGGCTATGCGAGTAACAGTTAGGCTAGCAACAGTTAGACTAGCAACTCCCAAACTAGAACTCTCTGGAACTGCATGAAAACAGAACAAAGAATTCTGAACATCAGCGGTGAGTGACCCAAACATAAACCTAACCTAAATCCATAATTTGATCCTTTGCAAATGTTCCTAAAATGTCCCGGAATCTACTTCCGGGTTTTTTGCGATCGCTTTTTCTCGCATTAAAATAGTATTTTGGTCACGAAACCTTAACAGAAAATACTGAAATCCTCCTTGCATGTGTATTAAGAATGTATATGTCTAGTGTATTCTCCGATTAACATTTAATTGTGTTGATTGATTGGTATTTGCGTTTTTTGAGCGTGGTTTGCTCCGGAGTGGCCGGAACTACTTGCGGAGCAATCTACACACATGAATTACAAGCAGAGAGTGCGTTGCCATGGGCAGCGGTCATTATTGTTTTGAGAGGTCTGTTATAAGAATAATGACCGGTAGAACGTTTTGAAATTGCTTTCAAATCAATGGAGCGTTGCGGCTGCTGTGAGGAGCCATGTAATTAATAGCAGGTAACAAGGAGGTTAGAACAATAAGAACAGCTCTTAATTGAAAAAAAAAAACTTTTCTGTGAAGTAACTTTTTTTTAAAGGATTGAGTTGCCTTAAAAGTTGTATTAAAGTGACTCAATCAGTAATTTTAAAGATTTATTAACCCTTAAAGGTGAAGTCAGCAACCTAAATTGTATTTTGTTTTTAAAATAATGTAGATTTTATGTGTTTTAGAAACATATCATTAAAAATATATTTTTAAATTGTCCCACCCCTTGGCATGAATTCAACAAGCAGTTGGCAGGAGGAGAATAGTTTAACCAATGTCAAGAGTCCTCAAGGATTTGAATACATTTTGACCAATCATGACCTTATTATATAATTTCATGTTTGTTTTGTGGCATTAGGAACAGGGGAGTGCAGAAGGCCCTGCAGAACCGGAGGGTTGGGTCAATGCTTTTCTGGGGAGGATCTTCTGGGACTTTCTTGGTGAGAAGTATTGGGCCGATGTCGTCTCCAAAAAGATTCAGATGAAGCTCAGTAAGATCAGAGTGAGTAGAGGCACAAGTAAACGCTCAGTGAAGACACGATTTGGTTAAAATTGACATTTATTCTTCTTTAACAGCTTCCTTATGTAATGAATGAACTGACTCTGACTGAGCTGGACATGGGCTGCTCCATTCCAAAGATCCTGCAGGCCTCCAATCCCACTGTGGACCACCAAGGTACACGGGCCCTCTTTCATATGCATCTTATATTCATTTAAACATACTTTCTATTTGTATTTATTGATTTAATTCAAAAATAAATGTAATTAATTAATTCATATGAACAAAAAATCAATAATATATTAATATCTTTTGCTGGTAGATATTTTTCAATGATTAATTCCTCGCTTGAGTCCATATTCTATTGATGACAGTAAGTATAAACAATATAAACAATGTGTAATTTAATGGATCAAGTTAAGCAACGTTTTCTGGTTGGATTGAATTTATGAAGTGAATTAAAAGTAACATTATTGTTGGACTCAACTAAACCCAACCTGACATAGTTTTATTAACATTTATGGACAATGGTCGCTCCCTACGGAACAATGGCTCTGATGTGTTTTTGTGATTGCATTTCCTGTGTTCGAACTAATTGATTTTCTAATCTGTTGTTTGAGCTGCACCTGCAAAAAGTCCTACGAGACGACCGCTGTTGTGATGCAGGGCAATACAAGTAAAATATTGAATTTAGAGTTATGTGGACAAGGTTTCTTATCATTACATAACTTTATCAGTTAAATCCAACACTTTATTTCTTAGTGCACAATGACCGAAGAATTTTTACTGAGGAGTGGCATCTTTGTTGTCCTCTGTGTGTCTCCCTTGGCAGCCGGTGTTCACAGCAGAGAGTGTGATGCTATTACCGCCTTGTGTCTGTGAGAGAACACTCCCACACATTTACTCATGACGCTGTGTCAGTGGATCCAAGCACATAATTAGTATCTGAGTAATGGCTTTTGTCAAGTGCTACCAATATGGCCATAGAAAACATGGAACAACATCATAAAAACGTGGATGTGACATAGTATACATATTATCAAAGTATGTATGGTTCATGGAGTTTAATGAGCCGTTTACACGAGGACGCTGCGACAGTAAAACGTTAGAGTTGGGGCCGTCTAAACATGACCATTTCTGTTGTATGTATGTGAAGAAGATGTCAAAGTCTGGGATCGTGTCTTTCATTCAGACAGAAGACATGTTTTATTGTCGATGGTAGAGACAGCACGAACAAAGCACACAATCACAGATACAATAGAATGCAAGTGTATTATACAGAGCGGAGGCATGGAGACCTCCAATCAGCAGCTTCCACGGTGTGCTTGTAGCTTGGCCTTCAGATAGACAAAACAAGGGCAAAGTACTGGCTTCTGCACATTGATAGAATGATGAGTTTAACTTTAACAAAAGTTGCTTAAAAGTGTTATGAAATCTCATATTCCCCCCTCTGGTCATACATTCACGTGTGACCATCAGGATCGATAAACAGCAACATAACATCATAACTCAATACTTCAAAAACTCATAAACTCGGTACTTCACTCGGTACCTCAAAAAACTCAGAACTCGGAATACTTCAAAAACTCATAAAACATGTTCAGATCTTTCATAAAACTTGTCAACAATCTTCAGTAAAATACCAAACTTCATCAGTCGATGGTGGTTCCAGATATTGCTTTGAAAACAGTCTCTCCCACTTCTCCGTGTTGGTTTCTTCAGGCTGCATTTGTGTCGAGCCATGAATTCTTCTGTGACGTGTCTTTCAATCACACGTTTCAGCTTCAGTGTCCAGATTTAGCAATTCAATTCAGTCCAAATTATGTCCAAATTCAGAAATCCAATTGTTCCAAATTATGTCCAAATTGTGTAATCCAATTTTTCCAAATGGTGTCCATGCAAAAGAGGACGCATGGTGTTGTCCATGTCTCAGCAGCTCACAGCAGGCCTGAGTGGACTCAGGGGCTGTGCAGATAGTCCAAGTGTGCTGGTCCAGATGCATTCTCTTGAGGTTTCTCAGTTTTGGCTTAAAAAAAAACACTTTTTGTGTAAAAAAAAAAAAAGTCTTCTGTTCTCTAGATGTTACAGACAAGGCCCGCATCCTTCCACCACCTGAAGAAGATGTACCAAGTCTGGGATCGCGTCTTAAATTCAGACAGAAGACATGTTTTATTGTCAATGGTAGAGACAGCACGATCAAAGCACACGATCACAGATACAATAGAATGCAAGTGTATTATACAGAGCAGAGGCATGGAGACCTCCAATCAGCAGCTTCCACGGTGTGCTTGTAGCTTGGCCTTCAGATAGACAAAACAAGGGCAAAGTACTGGCTTCTGCACATTGATAGAATGATGAGTTTAACTTTAACAAAAGTTGCTTAAAAGTGTTATGAAATCTCACATATGCTTTAGATGAGGATCATGCATGTGTGCCTTGTATATAACAGGACAGTGGTCTCTCTAGGGCTGTGGTCTCTCTAGGACTGTGGTCTCTCTAGGGCTGTGGTCTCTCTAGGGCTGTGGTCTCTCTAGGGCTGCGGTCTCTCTAGGGCTGCGGTCTCTCTAGGACTGTGGTCTCTTTAGGGCTGTGGTCTCTCTAGGGATGTGGTCTCTCTAGGGCTGTGGTCTCTCTAGGGCTGTGGTCTCTAGGGCTGTGGTCTCTCTAGGGCTGTGGTCTCTCTAGGACTGTGGTCTCTAGGACTGTGGTCTCTCTAGGACTGTGGTCTCTCTAGGACTGTGGTCTCTCTAGGGCTGTGGTCTCTCTAGGGCTGTGGTCTCTCTAGGACTGTGGTCTCTCTAGGGCTGTGGTCTCTCTAGGACTGTGGTCTCTCTAGGACTGTGGTCTCTAGGGCTGTGGTCTCTCTAGGACTGTGGTCTCTCTAGGGCTGTGGTCTCTCTAGGGCTGTGGTCTCTCTAGGACTGTGGTCTCTAGGACTGTGGTCTCTCTAGGACTGTGGTCTCTCTTGGACTGTGGTCTCTAGGACTGTGGTGTCTCTAGGACTGTGGTCTCTCTAGGGCTGTGGTCTCTCTAGGACTGTGGTCTCTCTTGGACTGTGGTCTCTAGGTCTGTGGTCTCTAGGACTGTGGTCTCTAGGACTGTGGTCTCTTGGACTGTGGTCTCTAGGACTGTGGTCTCTAGGACTGTGGTGTCTCTAGGACTGTGGTCTCTCTAGGACTGTGGTCTCTCTTGGACTGTGGTCTCTAGGACTGTGGTCTCTAGGACTGTGGTCTCTTGGACTGTGGTCTCTAGGACTGTGGTCTCTAGGACTGTGGTCTCTAGGACTGTGGTCTCTCTAGGACTGTGGTCTCTAGGACTGTGGTCTCTAGGACTGTGGTCTCTCTAGGACTGTGGTCTCTCTAGGACTGTGGTCTCTAGGACTGTGGTCTCTAGGACTGTGGTCTCTCTAGGACTGTGGTCTCTCTAGGACTGTGGTCTCTCTAGGACTGTGGTCTCTCTAGGACTGTGGTCTCTCTAGGACTGTGGTCTCTCTAGGACTGTGGTCTCTAGGACAGTGTTCCCGACCTTTTTGAGCCGAGTCAAATCTTTATCATTGAAAACACTCACATGACACCAGCTGTACAGTAAGTGATACTTTTAAAGTGTATTGAATAGAAAATCAAACGAACACAAAGAAAAAGCTATTTGTAATAGCCAATCAGGTGATATTGAATGATTTCCAAAGGCAAACAATATCCCAACATACGTAGGATGCTATAGAATCCATTGTTTGGAAGTTTTCTCTGTTGACGGCGCCCTGCACCAGAAAACCAACACAACTGATCCTGGAGCACTGTAGACACAACCATGATGCCCACTCATACACCCACTGGGTCACTACTAAGTCAAAAATATGTAAAGTAAATATTTACGGCATGTGTTCAGTCTTCTTCCTTCATGCTCAGTGTTGTTGAAATGGTGCATTTATATCACTGTGTTTTTATTACAAAAATCAACGTGTTTCTCATACCAAATATTTGCTTTTTTGAAAGGTTTTAGGTTCGACTTTTTTGTCCCCTCAGGGAGATTTGTTTTAGGCTTAAACTGGGATTTTGGACACAAACTTACAAGACACTCTCAACATCAGGACAAGCTCGTCTGCACAATTTCAACCCAATAAAATGCCATGATATTGCACAGTCCCACCAGTGCTAGGATGCAAATCAATACATTTCTCCATTGTGAGATCGATAAAGTATATCTTATCTTGGACCACAAAGACCACAATTAAACATCAAGATCAGTCACTGTCTTATTTTCCTAGCATGACCTACAAATGAATGAATGTATCGGTGGACTGAGGAGAAAAAATGAAAAGAGGAACTTTTTTCAATATGTTGTTTGTGTTTTGTGTTTAGGTCTGTGGTTCGATTTGGAGATCACATATGGCGGCTCCTTCCTCATGACGTTAGAAACCAAGATGAACTTAGCTCGCCTGGGAAAGGAGGGAGAGGGGCTGGGAGAGCAAGGCAAAGAAGGGTAAGATAGATTATATATGAAAAGAAATGAAATCAATGTCATTGTTAAAGTATTGTACCATTTAAAACTGCTGCGTCAGGTGTAAAATAAATAAATTCATGTTATTTACACATCCTCCTTTGCTGGTTCTTCCACTCTTTCCCCTCTCCACAATCCTCTCTCTAATGCAAACCTCGTGGACTTTCACGGTCAATGGTGAGTTTGGGAAAAGATGCTGATATCTGCCCTGTTGCCTGGATCATTTCTCATAAATAATAAGGACAGACAGATACACATTAAATAGATATATTTTAAAGGGGAAATAATATGCAAAAATGACAACATTGTTTTCTGATCAAAAACCTGGAGACCTGGAGTGGTTTTTTGATCTGTCCACGCTAATAGCTTCTGTTTCAGACCTATAATAATATGACGTTATCGTATCACTATCTGCTCAGAACAGTTTTCTGCCTTTTAAACCAAACGTCGAGCCCATAGATTAGTTTTTTGGTAAAATTATGTTCTTTACAATCGCATGGCTGCGTTTGCAACTGGTAATTTTTTTATCAACATTTATTTTAACTCCTCCCTCTCATGGTAGTATTGGGAGTTACAGACAGAAAGCATTTTTTTACCCTTCATACTTGTTTCAGCATATAGTTTCTACTTAAAATAATATTTAATTTTCTAAACTTGAAAGAAAATACACTTCATAATACTTCCTCTTTAAGGAATGCAAATCATTTAGTTCATAACATGTAAAACCTGTGTGTCTGTCACTGAATAATAAACGCGTGTGCTTGACAGGTCCAGGCCCAGAACTTACTGTTTAGCCGACAGTGACGAGGAATCTTCAAGTGCTGGGTCTTCAGATGAGGAGGAGCCACCAGAACTGCTTAGCGACAAAGCTGTTATACCTGGAGCTGAAGGGTGAGTTCACCACATTATAAAATCAAACTCGAATAATTTGAGTGTGTTGTTCAGACGACTATAAAATATACCACCCACTCATTTGCTAATGTCTGACGCTGTCGATGTAATGCGTGACACAGCATCTTAAGAGTGGGTGCTGAACGGCAGAAGATTGTTGTATGAATTAATTATGAACCTGACTCACTTCTTACCACCTCCTTTTTTCTTTTTTTGTGTGCTTGTAGCTACGTGGGAGGGCACCGTCCAAGTAAGATCATGCGCTTTGTGGACAAAATTGCCAAGTCCAAATACTTCCAGAAAGCAACAGAAACAGAATTCATCAAGAAGAAGATGGAGGAGGTGTCCAATACGCCTCTGCTGCTGACTGTGGAGGTGCAGGAGTGCAAAGGGACCTTGGCTGTCAACATCCCGCCCCCTCCTACAGACAGAATATGGTACTTTTATTTCAAGCGTTTTAGCGTCTGGATGCCATTTGTCTGAGCTCCCTCTGGTGGTCAAATATGGAATGACTTCAGCAGCTGTGTGAGCAGTAAAATGCAGTTGCTCTCATAAGTTACTTCTTTCTATGCAAATTATGTTTTGTCCTGTTTGAAAATGCATTTGTTATGCGTGACTAGCCCTGTCACAATAATATTGTTAGTGCCACTGACACAATGCTCTGCTGCTCTGGTTGCAGAAGCAACATTTGCATAGATGTATTTAGTATCTTTTGACCGTTTGCTTCTAACAGCTTTTTGCTTTTAACTTGGTACATTTGAAAGGTAATGTTGAAAGTAGAAAAAAGTGCTGTATGAATTAAATTCAATTGTAGAGTTTTGAAAAATCCAAATATTAAGTGTATCATAGTATCTATAATACTACAGTGTAGGGGGTTTCAAACGTAAAATTTGGCAAAATATTCCAAATTTAAAAAACATGGTCATTGCTCAGGCAAGTACAAGCTTTTAATCTTTAAAAACGGTATTTGAAAACCCTCTGAGACACGAAGGTTTTCTCTGGAACCTGGAGGTGGACTGGAGAAGTAAAAAAAAATAGATGAAGCTCTATAACTGTTCTAAAAAAACTACAAAATAGAATTGCACAATGTTTTCCCTTTACTGCCGTCACCTCACTGCACTTAATGTAAATTGTATAATGTGTGCACCAAAGGCACTTGTATGTATTAATGATTCTTATATTTTTATGATTTTGAGAATGTTATACTTAAAAATATCTTATTTAGCCTTATTCTATTTTGTGACTTCCTGTTTCTTACATGGCAATAAAAATGATTCTGATTCTGATTAGATATTGAACTAATCTAAATACTTGTATAATCTAAAAAAAATCCAGCAATCAGAAGATTTAAAAACCTATACACTTTCAGGTATGGTTTCCGGACTCCACCTCATCTGGAGCTCAAAGCCCGACCAAAACTGGGCGAAAGAGAGGTCACTTTAGGACATGTAACAGACTGGATTGAGAAGAAGCTAAATCAGGAGTTTCAGGTACATTAAAAATTGTTTTTATTCTGATAATATTTGGATGTACTTCCATAAAGCATCATACTGTACAACCTGAAAATTATCAAATACATTTTGACTTTAGCTAAAAGCACATTCCGTTTTTTTATACCCCTACATCTTACCATATATGACTGACTTGATTCTTTTCTGCAGAAAATCTTTGTGATGCCAAACATGGACGATGTGTGGCTCCCATTAATGCATTCTGCGATGGACACGCGTTCAAATGTCAACCTGGTGACTGTGACAAACGAGGCCTTGAAGGACCCAGAAGTCTCTGAATCTGAGGTCTCCGACATATGTAAGCAAGAGGACTTGTAGACCATCGTCACGGCAATATGACTGAATAGACAACAAGTACCTGGCCCATCAGCAGCTAAAGGTACAGCCCGGGTCCTCGCATGGGTCTCTACTGTACTTTTTATTTCTGTCCAATTGCCAGTGGCTGCCTTTGAAGCTCTTAGACTGAAAGTAAAATGTAGTGGTTTGAAAAAAAAAAAAAACATAACTCAAGACTCAGAAATGAATAGGACCACCAAATAGCCATCACGTTTATAATTATCTATTAAATATGTTATCTTTTTTTCTTTTTTTTGTATACTTTGTATGATAACGATATTAATGCCACCATATGCATTTCATGGTATTTTTGTTCTTACTGGTGTCATGTATGCAAGAAATATTGACACTGTGTCCATCTTAAAGGCTCCAATTGCTGTAGATAGGCAATACATTGTGGTAGATTCAAGATTTACGTGAACTGGCTTTATTACAAGCTGTATAAATATCAACACAGCTAAATAATGCCTTTAGATGAATGTAAAAAAGGAGATGTATAGGAGCTTTCAAGAATTTGTGCTTTTTAATACTTTGTTTGGAGTTAAAAATAAGTAATTGATTTTATTGCCAAAGTGTTTTCAGTTGTGTGTGTGCAGTGTGTGGTGGAAAACAAGCAATCAAATGAACTGGGAGAACTGAGGGACATGAATAGTGAAGCACTGTTTCTTTATAACATGTAATGTACAAGTGTTTGATTGCACCAGGAGACTTACTTGTATGTTTTCATTTAACTGGATATCAGCCATATTATTTATTATGTAATCTATCATCCAGCTAATGAATGCTGTTAGTGTTTGTGTTCTGTGTATGAGTGTACTGTCGCCAACAGACTTTACTGATACAGCCTATTCCAGTCTGCCAAGACATCCAGCCGCTCTCTAAGGTGAAACTGTTTTTATGTTTTATGTATTGTGAAATGAGGCAGAAAGTGCCTTTAAATAATGAACATTCCCTCATAGTGAGCCATTTTTGTTTTAAGTCCCATTATTTTTCAGTTTAATTTGGGTGTTTTTGCACAGTGCTTAACATTACTGTTGTGTTCAGTGATGTCACAAAATGTTACAATTGATCATTGTGGATCAATAAAAACTTTTGCTTGAAATGTGATTGTTTTTGCTCCATGTAAATTATATGTTGTGATATCCGACAACTCTAGGACAACTATACTACAGCTAGTGCAAATGATGGCATCTTATTTCTATGATAACAGGCATTTGAACTACATTCAGCTAGTAAAACACGAATTCCTAAATCTTGAGTCCTTTAAAGCACTACTTTAGACATTGCTTTAAGAAAATTTTATAATTTTCACATACAATGAAGAAATCAAACAAACTGTTTTACATGACACTTTATTTTTATTTACACAAAATTCATCATAAAGTTCAATACCTGTAGAGAAAGAAAAAGTACTTTGTTAAAATTATGTTTTGGTCCAACATATTTTAAATTGTCATGTTTGGTGTGGGTCCTTTCAGAGTGTGTACTGTCTTCAGAAGTTATCAGAAGTCTAACGCATCAGTGATCATCAAATAGAACCATTCTTTCATTTCGTTAATTTGTAATTGATTCTTACCTACTGTACATCTGGATGTTGTAAAGACAGGCCTGCGCACAGAAATACACGATTTAATTTTAATGATTCATCTTGAATCACAAAGCGCTGTTTAATTCTATCTACAATCAGAAATTAATAGATGACTTCATTTGAACATCAGAAGTCTAACGCACAAGTATCATCACTTACATTAAGCATTAATGTACATTAGACCTATGCCGCGTCTCTCACCATTAGATCCACACCCCGAACGTATATTTCAATCCAGAGGAATCATGCTTCACTAGAAAACAGCAACACATGTATAGCAACTGGAGTTACACAGAATTCATATTTACATGCAAGATAAAAACATACCTGAAGACTATGAGCATGCAGGGCCATCACGAGGTCGGGTGAGACGAGACGGGCCTAGAGCTGAAAAGAATGCAGAAGTCATCAATAAAATCGAAAATATAGTATGTTATAAAAATATCGTATGAAAAAAATATCAAAACAAGTCTCACCCGGCCAGACTGTGTCCAAGGAAGTACCAGACACGTTTATGAACAACTGTGTCCAGTGGAAGCTTGTGAAACATGTGCGCTCAGGACGGACAGTCAGAGCGGAAGTAGCGTAGGAAGAGTCAAATGTAAATGTGTGTCCGAATTCGGCAAGAAAAATCCCTCAATCTTTTTTTATCGACAATTTGTTGCATCAACATTTAGCTAAGTGACAATAAAATGTCTTAAAAAGGCGTTACATTTCCCCAAACTTTGAGATACCACGAATTGCAAAAGGTCAATCTCAAAGCACAAGAAAAGACATGGAAGGAAGTGTATTTGCAGAATTTGGATGCAGCCTAGGAATACTGTTTCCGGTTACAGCAGCTCTCTTGTGATTGGTTGGCATCGTGTTTGCGTCCCGCCCAATCTTCTATCCCAAAGTCCAACCCCCACCGTTTCACTTCAGGAAGAACCCACACTAATGCTATGTAGTGGGGTTTAACTCAATGCTTTTACTGTTTAAACATATGGTTCTTCTACGATATTTGGTAGCTGGTTGATCTGAGGCTACATGTAGTCACCAAGTGTACAGACTGTCTAACCCAGGGCTTGAGACCAGAAAACATGGACTGGACGATCAGTAGTCGGGCCCTGGTGTGGTGCATTTTGGCATTTCTTTGCTGCTGTGGATTCCTTCAAAAGGTAAGCGTGATTGCGTATAAGTTCATGAGAGTAGTATAACTTCATGGTCTTTCATATTTACTAAATGATTGGCTTAAAGAGCATCAAATGTACTACTATGATCCCGCCATGCACATGCGTTCTCATATTAAGCTAACATTAGTTATGCTAGCCGGGTCTTTAGCTCAGCATTATTTAAAACATACACATTTTTCCAGGTCTCTAATACGTCTTCAAAACATCTAAATGTGTATTTTAATACAATGTACGTTTTCTTTGTTTGCGATGAATTGACAGATGCCAACACAATGTAATATAATAAAGCCTTGGTAAATCTTTTAATTATACTTGATGGGTTTTGTCTTGCATGTTATATGCATGGACTGTATATAGTTATATGTCAATTCGTATACAACAAAGAAAATTAAATTTCGTATGCTAAAATTGTGACTAAACTTTTTCATTGGATAATTTATTGAATAAATTATTTCTAGATTGACTCAATAGATATGCAATACCAATAGCACATGTCTTCTTTGGATGGAGAAAATTATAATAATAAATTATAATAATATTCTTGCAATTCGATATGAATGCCTTCCAAACATAGCAAGATAATATACAGATTGAATCAGATTTTTAATCTCTTATTATCCCCTGAGGTGTTCTCTGTCTATTATGTGACACCATTGTTGAAGACATTTAACATGAACTTTGGCAATTTATAACTTCTTCTATGCCACATGTAGTAAACACACTTTTCCAGTCAGTATTGGCACGTGCTCTCTTTGTGTTGACATACCTATATGTACCAACGCTAGCATGTTTGAGCGATAAAGTGATCTGCCCTATCTTATCACAATGGGATCCTGGGAGTTTGAAGTGTGTGTAAACCAGGGCCAACATGTGACATCTTTCAGAATGAAGCAACATATCACAAATTGACCAATATCACCTGCAGTGTCCAGTGCATTTTATAATGCATATTACTAGAGATTAACATCTATGGGACTACTTTCAGGCAGGGAAAATTATTAGATAATATATCCATATCATAAAGTATTAGTTACAGACAAGATAATTCTGTGTTGCACTTGCACTACAGATGTGAGACTTTCTTAAAAATGGCAATAAGTTGCATTAATACTTGTTCCAACATAACAAGACAGCATCACACTTCCTTTAGTATGACCCAATGTGTGGGGGGTGTTCAAAGCCCAGTGAACTCTTAAGTGTAAATAGACTTTTATGACTGACACCTCGTCTGTTTTCATTTTTCATATTTACACATTTTTTTGTTTTGTTCTGTAGACTTTTCATCCCTAGTCCTCCTTAAGAAAGACACAACACTGAAATGGCCCGGATTTTAGGTTCCCCAAGTTCTGTCCTCTTACGCAACAGACTTGCACAATTGTTGAAACATTTCAATGTAGCAAATTATAGAGGCGTTGGACAGCATAGATGCAATGTGTCTTTTACTGGTATGTGTGTTTTTTTGTTTGGATGGATGGGAACTGTAACAGGTGCTGATGTTTGAATACACCAGTTTCATTCTTCATAGTTGAAAACAAAACATTGTTTCAGTTCATTTGAATGTTGCCATTTACTTACTATTTCAAAAGCCAGATGAAAGTACCACTTCAAGCCTTGTACAATGTAGATACAAAGTAACCAGAGGAAAAATTGTGGTCTACACATTCAGACTGAACCGACCAACATAAGTGGTTTAGTCTCTCCTAAGAGCACTTGAATACTGCTATAAGCACATAAGCAATTAGACATGGGTCCATTTGTATTTCCCCCAGGGTGCTGTTTAGGATGACTCACTTCAATATTTATGTGTTCCAGCAATTATATGTATATATTATATATTGTTTCTTTAGACTAAAACAAGCCTGTGTTCAGACTCTGTTTCCTCTCTTATGCTACTATATGCCAATCAAATTGAAATTGCAATTTGCATGTTTGCATTAGTAATATTGCTTAAATACAATGATTACTTTAGACCAAAGCAATAATCTTCTACAATGTTCTAAAAATGTATCTATTCATTAATAGAATGAATAGATATAAGTTCTCTTGGTTGGTGCACATACACTCTGTATCAAAACACATTCACTGTATGGGGTGAACCCCCTCAACCCAAAATGTTGCTTCTATTAAGGCTGTGATGGGTTTCCTTTTTAAACATGTTATTTGTGTGTCTCTTAGGACTGCTTTTGCAGTGCCAGCACAGTGTCCCTTCCTGAGAGTCTGCTCTTTGTATCTACCCTGGATGGAAACCTCCATGCTGTTAGTAAGAAGTCGGGCTCTATCAAGTGGACTCTAAAAGAAGGTACCGCCACATTGAAACATGGACTGGTGCATTTGTGAGTAATGGCTCTGTTGCTCGACATCAAAACTGGTTAATGATCAACTCACTACAAGGATAGATAGAGGCAAGGGCAGCTCTCCTGTAATATTGCATGTATGGTGTCCAGAAATTACAATTATTACAATACGGCACATCGAGGAGAATTGAAATGCAAAGTCTCTTTGATCTTTCCTTTTGTTGTCTCTTTTTGGAATGTGCTCAAAGCGAGGTTTTTATTTGCCACAAACATAGTCCTGGACATGGTTGAAAGATTTTAGCACTTGTCTAGGTCACTGTGGCATTAATGAAAACAAAGCTGACCTTGCTTCAATCAAAGCATTTCTAGAAATCAACGACGGTGTTCAACTGAAATATTGGCTCTTATCTTAGCTGTGACTATTGAGCAACAATGATAACGATGCGCCAATGTTTTTACAGAAATACAACTTTTTTTCTTGAAAGAACTCAGCTCGGCCTCAAGGCTGTGAAGTTTGCACATAGAGAATACTTCTATTATCAAGAAATTCAACTGCACAGTGTTTTGTCCATTTAATATTCATATCAAATGAATAGACACAGGCTGCTTCCTCCGCTTCATCTGTTTTTCCTGGAAGATATATTGCATATTAATTCCGTGCCTGTCTCTGTGCACACCTGCTGTTTTGTTCCAGTTTCAACAGATTCACGTGGAGTGCTGAGCTAAAGTCACTCCTCAATTCTGCACACAACTATGTATTCTATTGTCTTCCCTTGAGTTCAAATGTTCTAGTGTCTACCCACAGCATGAATTGCAATGTTGGTATTGCAGCAAGAAATGGTTTTGTCGCCCAGTCCTATAATGAACATTGACAGTTGCATACCTTTCAGTAATCCTCCGCCTAGCTCTAGGCTATTGATGACCCCCCTCGGCTATGATTAGGGATCAGCACCATCTGGTCCGCACCCTCTGAGTTCACAGCACGGGTGGAGCGTGTTTACCTTGGACCTGTGACTTGTGTTTCAGCACAGGGCTTGAATTACAGTATTAAACGTCCAGCATGATTGCATCTGCAGACATTTAATTTATTTGATTAACTGTGTCATATATTTTGTCACTTCTCCTCCTTACAGATCCAGTTCTTCAGGTCCCCACGCATGTTGCAGAGTAGGTACCATTTCTGTGTACATAGCATTATACAACGCAAATGTCAGTTAGAAAAGCCACAAGACCAGTGCAAACCTGTTGGCCTTGCTTTTCTTCTAATCATTCTTGAGGTGTATAACTATTTTTTATTTTTCTAGGCCTGCCTTCTTGCCTGACCCAAATGACGGCAGCTTGTATTCACTCGGAGGAAAGAACAACAAAGGTCTCACTGTAAGAGGAACTAAGTTTATTCTGATGAAAATGATTTATTTCCCTTTTCACAAGAAAACGTAAAACCTACATGTTGTTTCACTGTTCATCACTAATTATGCACACATCTCTTTACACAGTCTAACATTTCCTTTTTGAACTTTTTCTGTATAGAAATTGCCTTTCACTATTCCTGAGTTAGTCCAAGCCTCTCCATGTCGCAGTTCAGATGGAATTCTTTATATGGGTATGTAGCAACGACTTGTGTGTATAACAGTGTCAATGTAATATGAACTATTGTATCGTGCTTATAAATGAAATCCAAATATAAACAAAGATACACTTAATGTAATTGGCTTTCACTTAAAGTTCAGCGCTCATTTGCATTTTTGAAATTTGCATTGAAACTTATCTCGTGATCCTTTGTTTTAAATCTAACTGGCAGCATTTGTGGTCCTTATCTTAAAGTGACTTTCTAATTTGAAAAGGGGGAACTACTGGAAACTACTGGTTAGATCCACTCACCCCTACAGGTCCCTGATTGGACAAAACTATTTAAAATCCCTGATGGACCTTGCTAATTTGGTCTAATTCTCCTCCAGCAAATCATACTGGTGCTGGCTATACCAAAACTTTGTTAAAGATACGATTAAAAAGTACCTTAGATGAAACTACAGGTCACATTGTTTGTGTCGAATCCTGCGACTTTCACAAAACAAATCAACAACTGCTAATGTCCATGATATTTGGAGACTTCAATGCTGTAATCCCTGGGTTGCCTGTCTATTAACTGCACTGTGTCTTTGCAGGTAAAAAGCAGGACCTGTGGTATGTGGTGGATCTTTTGACTGGTGAAAAGCAGCAGACCCTCACTTCCTCCTTTGCCGAGATGCTTTGTCCATCATCGTCTTTGCTCTACTTTGGGCGGACAGGTGCATACAGATTCTGTTTAGATCTAAGTTCTTCGATTTGTTGTTGCCTTTAACCTGACTGACAATAATAACAATAAAGCGGTGAAAAATGATGGATGGACAGAGTAGTATTGTCGTTCCCACTCTGCACAAAAACAGACTAGACAGGCTTGTTTTGACGTCTGTTTTTGTAACTCATAACTTTGTGCTTCATTGGTGACTGCATCATTGTCCATGAGTAACCCCCACTCACTTATATGTGAGAAAGAGACTGTAGACAATGTCCTAGGCCCCAGAGTCTGAAGTGTCAAATATTCTACTGTCAGGCCAAAGAATATGTGCCAGATTTCATCGTAACTCAACCTTCTAAAGTGCACCGCTTTGCATTCCCAGCAGTACAAATGACTTTCCTGTTCATTTTCAGAGTATACAATTACCATGTATGACACCAAAAGCAGAGAGCTGCGCTGGAATGCCACATACTCTGATTATGCATCAACTCTTCCTGATGATGACACAAAGTACAGTAAGTGACTAAACACAGGAAAATCTATTCTGTATATTTGCAATTTAAAGTATGTGTAACCTATTTTTTAAACTCTGCATCGGAAGTATAATTTAAAATGTATTTACAAATGTTGAAAATGTTTTCCTATTCAATACATTTGGTTCAATAACGATGAATGGTACTGAGATTGTTATGATTGCTGTAAATGTGTTGGTTTTATGAAAATAGCGCCACATTGTAATGTTGTTTCCTCAGAAATGGCCCATTTTGTGTCAAACGGCGATGGCCTTGTGGTCACTGTGGACAGTGATACAGGAGATGTCCAGTGGGTGCAGAACTACAACTCACCAGTAGTTGCCATGTACATCTGGCAACGCGAGGGACTTCGGAAAGTGCCCCACACAAATGTAGCCGTAGAAACGCTGCGTTATCTCACCTTCATGTCAGGAGATGTTGGACGTATCACTCAATGGAAGTACCCCTTTCCCAAAGAGGAGAAGCCTAAGAACAAATTTATGTAAGAAGTTCCTCTTTTCTGTTTCTTGTTTTAATCCCTCACATGTGTTCCTTATAGTTGTTCCGTATTTGTTCGTCTGCTTTTTTGTGTGTGACTCTTGTATATTGTTTATGATATTTTTGGAATAATATTTAGTGTTTCACTGTGACTGAATGTTCTTTCTGTCTCAGGGCCACATTATATGTGGGCAAATATTCCACCAGTCTCTATGCCTCTCCCTCTCTGGTTCATGACGGTGTGACTGTGGTGGTAAGTAATATAGAAAAATCCGTTAAATACGATTTGTTTTTTGTCACAAATGAGGACACTGTATATTCTTAAATTATTTTGTTTTTAGGTCTTAGAAATAGCCATTGCATTGTTGCAATTCGATATGAATGCCTTCGAAACATAGCTAGCTAATATACAGATTACCCCTGAGGTGTTCTCTGTCTAGTATGTGACACCATTGTTGAAGACATTTAACATACACTTTGGGCATTAATCATTTGAGTTTGGTATTTTTTGTACACATCTGTAAGGCTAAGACTAGATTAAAATGATGATTAAACACTTCTCTAGAACTTGCACAGTATTGCATAAATTGTAACAAGTGTTTGTGTTTGTGTGAAGCCTCGTGGCAGCACCTTTCCCATGCTGGAGGGACCAGACAGCCAGGAATCTGAGGAGGACAAAGAATGTGTCATCACACCAAGCACCAGCGTCAAGTTTAACGCTGCACTTCGCGAGCGAAATCGTATGAACAGAATGAGAAACTATCTACTTCTGATCGGTATGCAAGGATTTGTCTGTGATCCCTAGATGTATCATCTAACTCTAAAAACCCCCATTTGTTTTTAGGTCACCATGAGACCCCTCCCGAAGCTCACCACAAAATTCTAGAAAAATTTCCTGACAACTTCCCTCGCAATCAAGGCAATGTCATCCCACCTAAAACTGACAAGAAATTAGATGAGGTAAGTTTCTGAATTGTCTGACGCCCCTCTCCTTGGTTGGTCTTCTTGTAATTCTTGTGTTCTCATTCATTAGAAGGTGAATGAAAGTGGAGTGAATGATCGTATCCCTCCATCTCCACCACCTGAAACTTCAATACAAGAACCTGGAGCAAGTGGCCGTTCTGTGAAGCCTGAGGCCCCAGTGGACTCCATGCTCAAAGATATGGCTACAATTATCTTTTCCACCTTCCTCTTGGCAGGCTGGTTGGCCTTTGTCATTACCTACCCAAAAGCAAGTGCAACAATTCATTTTTTATGAATAGCGTATGCTATAGCTAGACATTTTTAAAATGAAAATGTTCTCATTGTAGAGTGTGCAGAAGCAGCAGCAGCTTCAGCACCAGGAGTTTCAGAGGCAGATGGAGGAGAGACTGGAGCTGCTCCAGAGGCAGCAGCCTTTCCCTGCCTCGGACCTGGGACTGACCCTTAGTCCAGACAGCGACTATCTGGACGTGGCCCATCTTCGCTTGGAGAGCTCCGACCACAGCAGCCCCAACGTCACGCCCCGAGCCTCCAACCACTCCAACATTTCCATGTCTGAAATGGGAAGCTCTGCTAATGAACATGACGATGGAGGTAGAATCTTATGACAGTAGTGGTTTTTTCCGTATTTGTCCGTAATTTCTTAAACGGTTTCTATATTTTTGTATTCCCTTCAAGAAGAAACATGCATGGTAAGAGTGGGCAACATAATCTTCCGTCCTAAAGAGGTCCTCGGTCACGGTGCAGAAGGAACTATTGTGTACAGGTTGGTCAATTCATCATTGTAATGTTAAAAATCACGTCTAATGAAGTGATTCTCCTCCCACAAAGGGGTCAGTTTGACAATAGACCAGTAGCGGTGAAGAGAATCCTGCCAGAGTGCTTTAGCTTTGCAGACCGAGAGGTTCAGCTGCTCAGGGAGTCTGATGAGCATCCAAATGTGATCCGCTACTTCTGCACGGAGCGAGATCGGCAGTTCCAGTATATCGCCATCGAACTGTGTGCTGCTTCTCTCCAAGAGGTACTGTAATGAATGACTTTGTAATGTTACCGAGCTGGCAATTTTTGTTTTTTATAGTTTTAATGTAATTGTCTTGTTTGTCTAGTATGTGGAGAAAAAAGGCTTTGATCGTCATGGACTTGAACCGGTCATGCTCCTTCAACAGACAATGTCAGGACTTGCTCACCTTCACTCTCTCAACATAGGTAATTAAAGAATCACTAAAAGACAATTTATGATCTTGCAATGCATATACAGTATTTGTAACGATGTAATTTGCAATGTTTTTTCTATAGTCCACAGAGATTTGAAGCCTCACAATATTTTAGTTTCAATGCCCAACGCTCATGGGCGCGCCAAGGCCATGATCTCAGACTTTGGCTTGTGTAAAAAGCTGGCCGTGGGGCGACACAGCTTCAGCAGAAGGTCTGGGGTCCCTGGCACAGAGGGATGGATCGCACCTGAAGTTCTCAGTGAGGATTGCACAGATAACCCTGTAAGCAACTAACAGTCACATGATGAGAAATTGGAGACCATTGACACTGACTGGGCTGTTTTTTTATGTCCTCATAGACCTGTGCGGTGGATATATTCTCTGCTGGCTGTGTCTTTTATTATGTCGTATCCCAAGGCAGCCATCCTTTTGGTAAATCTATACAGAGACAAGCTAACATTCTATTTGGTAAATACAGTCTGGAGCATCTCCAAATTGACAAACATGGTGAGATTCTGAATGTTCAAAAGCCATTGATACCATGAACATAACAATGTGAATGTATTACTGACCATTGTCTAATTGTTCACCAGAGGACATTGTAGCCAGAGATCTAATTGATCAAATGTTGAGTATGGAGCCCACGAAGCGGCCCTCTGCAGAGTGCATCCTCAAGCACCCCTTTTTTTGGACCTTAGAGAAGGAGTTGCAGTTCTTCCAGGTATGTACAGATGACACATTTCATCACATCATTTAGTATGAAATCTTAGTTTTTTTTGTTTTTTTGTTTTAGGATGTGAGCGATAGAATTGAGAAGGAGCCGTTGGATGGACCAATTGTTAGACATTTAGAAAGAGGAGGGAGGGCTGTTGTCAAAGGCGACTGGAGAGAGCACATTACTGTACCACTGCAAACAGGTGGACTATTGACTACTGTTTATGTAAACCGGAAAAACTCCATTCTGTCTAAAATGTATCTTTTTTTCTTTTTGTAGATTTGCGAAAATTTCGATCCTATAAAGGTGGTTCTGTTCGAGACCTTCTGCGTGCAATGAGAAATAAGGTATGAGTAATTTTAATTACTTTTCTTTTCTGATTGATGCGTCCATTTTTTAAGAAGTGATCCTCTCTTAACAGAAACATCACTACAGAGAACTGCCCGCTGATGTCCAAGAGACGCTTGGATCCATCCCCGATGACTTTGTGTCATACTTCACATCTCGTTTTCCTCATTTACTCATGCACACATACCTTGCCATGCGGACCTGTGTTACAGAAAGGCCTTTTCTGCCTTATTACTCTGCAAAAATGCAGATTCCACTACCATCATTTCCACGCTCTTCTAAAGATGTTCAGAAAAAAACTGACCAATGTCAACAGCAAACACCAGCAGAAACGTCAACAGTAGAAGAGCCATCACAACCACCATCACAACCACCATCACAACCACCATCACCATCATCACAACCATCTCAACTACAATCCCCACCATCACAACCCCCACCGCCATCATCACAACTCCCACCCACACCAACACAACCACCATCACAACCCACACCAACACAACCACAGTCCTGTGAAATGCCTGCTCATACACTGTGTCTGATTAATCCGGTCCACTTGTTGTACAAACAAAGTCCCTCAGCTTTGTTAGAGGAGGAACAGTCCAGTCTGACACTGGCCCAACCTTCTTTACTGGATCGTACGCCGGTCTCATTGGGACCACATTTGGAGGACCCAGCACAATCACAAACGTTGCCTTAACTGTGGAATCAAAAAGGGAATGTTGCTTTGCTGATGAGGACCAGGCCTGCAGTGCCTGGAACGCACTGATGAAGCAGCTTACCTTTCACAAAGTGCCTTCAACTCACCAAGTTTCCTGGCAAACCGTCCACAATTATTGCCATAGTTGTCTTCTTGTCGGGTTGTATTGAAGAGGGCTGTTGAGTGTATATGTCATATTCACTTGACAGGTATTTATAGCTAAATTGCATTTTGATGAAATGTGTATGACGTTGAGATTTGTGCGTAGTTGTAATGTGCAATCTTGTACAGTATTTGTCTGTGTTTCATGCACAGTTGTATAGTTTTGTACAGACTGATTCGTGAATGGATCGTTGGTAATTTTATGTGGCCTGTGTCCCTTTTTTACCACTGCTTTAGGCAGCTTTTTTATTAACTCTAAATGTGCTTGATTCCAACTTGTGCTGCTAGCTGCTTGTAATTTGTTAATCAAGCTCAGAAATTAACTGCTCCAAAGATCATGTAGCTTTTCCATACATCAAGTTGAAATCAATAATAATAATGTGGTTTTATCAGAGGCCAGAATTCTGTTGCAACTTTGTAATACATGGCATAAATTGATGATTTGCACATTAAACATTTATTACTTTTCTATTTAATATTTGTGTGTTCATATCTATGTTTATCCCGCCATTGGGCCCTATATTATTTGAGAATGAGTCTGGTGTGTGTGTGTGTGAATGGTTGGTGGTGGTCGGAGGGGCCGATGGCACATACTCGTTGCCTCGCTTCTCTCAGTGTGCCCCAGGGCAGCTGTTGCTACAGCAGTAGTTTATCACCACCATGTTTGGAGTGAAAGAATAATGACATGTAAAGCGTCTTTGAGTGTCCAAAAAAGCGCTATATAAAACCGATGCATTATTATTATTAATTATTTAAATTATTTTATTCAATATCTAATTACAGTTGGACCGTAAAACCAAATATTATATCTTAATTTATTTTGGCAGCAAACTTTAAAGAATGTTGGTTTTACTTTTTTTTTTATTCCAACGATGTTTGGCGACCTGAGGTGTATGAGGTATTTTGTCCATCGCGCTTACCTTACATGAACTTTTAGCTTGTGATGCTAGTCCCATGTGTCTCGTGCATATTGCTAAATGTCTTCACGCAAGGCAAGCTAACATGGATTAAAGAAAATAGAAATGACACTAGCGTTATAGACTAGTGATAGACTAAAAACAAATGTCATGAAGGTTATTTTGTGTTTGTGTATACTGTATATGAAGCGTTAACACAGATAAGACATGGGGTTACATCTGCTTACAACGGGCTCGATCCATCCCTGTTTTCTTTTTGTTGCTTATGTCCAAATGTTTGTAATCTGTGCGTCTGACAGCGAGAGTTTTCAACATGTACGTCAAATCAAGAACCATTCAATGAGATCGTTCAATACAGATGTAAAAATGAAACCAAAATCTAATAACACATCTGCTAAATGCTCCATGGTGCTGGAGCGTAGATTTGACTGTGCCAGAGATAAAGTGGTGAGTCAAAGCGAGTGTGAAGACCGGGGCTGCTGCTTTGCTCCTCTGTCAGAACCAGAAGGACCACCGTGGTGCTATTTTCCAGTTTCATATCCTGGTTACAACATGGGTCCTCTCAATCCGAGTAAAAGGGGACAGGCAGCCGTTCTGACCCGGGCCAAACCATCATATCTTCCTAGAGACATATCCATTCTGCATTTGGAGGTTATAGAGGAGAGTGCAGAATGCTTACACCTCACAGTGAGTTAGATTTCTGTAATATTAAATGATGAATAATAGCTCATCATTCTACAAGGTGAAGTGTATTTGTTTTTAGGTGAAAGACCCTTCATCTCAAAGGTATGAGGTCCAGCTTCCAGACCAACAGCACTCTCCTTGGGGCAAAGCAGCTGCACAGAATACCCAGTACTCCATCGAGTTTCAACACAACCCATTTAGTTTTACAGTGCGACGTAAATCTAATTATAAGGTGATGTGAGTATTACCCATGGATCTAGGTATTACCCCACTTATCTCATACAACATCAATGTAGTGTCACGTTGAATTTCCAGCTGTTCGATTGTGTTGTTTTTCTTTGTTTTACTCAAGCATGAACACAAGTGTGGCTCCTTTTCTATTCACGGATCAGTACCTTCAGCTGTCAACAACACTGGCGTCCTCATCTGTGTCTGGCCTGGGAGAACATTACACTTCTTTACGTCTGGACTTGAACTGGACATCTTTAACGCTGTGGAATCAAGACACTAAACCCCGTGTAGGTAGAGGCAAAACAAATCCGTCTCTTTAAATTTCATTGCACATGATATATCGTGCACAAAAAAGACTATTTTGAACCTTTTAACATGTCTGCACACTTGTCTTTTTGCACAACCTGAGTGATTCTGTTTATGCCAAATGTGACATGTAAATTTCTCCATTGTGAGATTAATACATTCTATCTTATCTTATCTTTCACCCATTCCACAGCTAAATCATCTTGTGTTTCCAGGCTGGGGCAAACCTCTACGGCTCTCATCCCTTTTATATAGTCCAGGAAGCAGATGGATTTGCTTATGGGGTTTTCATGTTAAACAGCAATGCTATGGGTAATACAAAAACTAGATTTTAAGATGTACAGTATGTAAGCCTAAACAGGGGAACAAATACATATTTTTTTAACATATAAAATGAACAGAGGCATGTTATGTTGTAGAAGTGATCCTGCAGCCCACTCCTGCTCTGACTTGGGTTGCTCTCGGTGGAATACTTGACCTATACGTTTTCCTGGGACCTAATCCAGAAAGTATAATTCGCCAGTATCTTCAAGTTATTGGTTTGTTATTTTGTAAAGATTCACAACTCAAACCATTGTTATTGTTCTTTTCTAATTCATGTGGATGTAAATGATTCAAGGTTACCCCATGATGCCTCCCTACTGGGCTCTGGGCTTTCACCTTTGCCGTTGGGGATACAAAACGAGTAATGCAACCCGGAAAGTGGCACAGCGCATGCGTGATGCCAATTTTCCTTTGGTAAATAAATAATTATTTTGTGATTTTGTTTATGACAAGTATAGACATATGTTAATAATGTTCTTCCTTTAATTGAACAACCTGTATATTTTGTTTTTGCAGGATGTGCAGTGGAATGACTTGGACTATGCACACGGTCGCAGGGTCTTCACCTTTGATCCTGTGAGGTTTGGTGACCTGCCACAGATGGTGCAAGAATTTCATGAACAGAATTTGAAATACGTCCTTATTTTGGTGATGCTTCATGTGCAATTATTTAATGCAATTACACCACAAGATGGCAGCATTACTCACCAATTAATGGGACTTTTGTTTATATTTTGAACAGGATCCAGGCATCAGTACAACCAGCCCTCCTGGGTCATATGCTCCATATGATGATGGGTTAAAAAGAGATGTATTTATTAAAAATTCCACTGGAAATGCCATTATTGGAAAGGTTGATTTGCTCACTTTTAAAGTTGAATTATATTATTGTGTGTCATCATATTATCTTTTGGGAATATTAGGTGTGGCCTGGACCGACTGCTTTTCCAGATTTCACTAATCCAGAGACTATAAAATGGTGGGAGGACTGCATTAAAGATTTTCTGTCTCAGGTTTCTGTGGATGGCCTCTGGATTGTGAGCAAAGCCATTTTTTGTATCAGTCATAACATTAATATATTTTTCTTTCGCATAAAACATTTGGTAAATGATTATTGAACGCCTCTCTGCTCCCTCAGGACATGAATGAACCCTCCAGTTTTGTGCAGGGCTCTGTGGACGGCTGCCCGGACTCAGATCTGGACCAACCACCCTACACTCCGCGTGAGTTGTTCATGCCAATCTTCTCGATGGTCTACATACTAAAGAGCTTTTTTCTGTTCCTGATTCATTTCACATCCTGCAGCGGTTGTCGGCGGCCAGTTAAATTCAAAAACGCTTTGCATGTCGGCGCAACAATTCCTGTCGACGCACTACAACCTGCATAATATGTACGGACTCACAGAAGCATATGCCACTCACAGGTACGCAACTGTCACTTTGAATAAGTCTTCTTCTATTACCTGTATTCTACCTGCATTGGGAAAATATACGGAATCTGCTGCATGATTAATCATATTTGGAAAAAAGTTGCAATTTTAGTGAATTCAATTGGAAAATCTCTTTTACATTAAGTTTCTTGAAAAAACAAGTTAATAGTTATTATTACTTGTTCCAACTTCCATTGGTAAATCTACTTTATGGCACTATAATATTCTCAATTAAAGACTGCTTATACAAATCTGGCTCGACTATAGTTTAAACTTAAAATTAATATTTTACCAAAACGATGCAGCCCTACAAGCATTTTTATTTGTATGATCACTCATTTTTAAATAGAATAAATGTGTTAAAATGTCCTAACAAATAAATAAATCATGTTAAAAAATACTTTTCCAATAACTTGTAACTAATTGTGTTACATTATAGGGCACTCATAAATGTCCAGTCAAAACGGCCCTTTGTCTTGTCTCGCTCCTCCTACCCCGGGATTGGACGATTTTCGGGAGTGTGGACTGGTGATGTCACAAGTAACTGGGAACAGCTGAGATTCTCAATCCCAAGTGAGGAAGTGAGAATTTACTAAGTACTTCAAAAATGTGAGGAAATGATGGAAAAATGAAGTGATTTCTGATGTTCTCCTGTGTAGCTGTGCTGCTGTTCGGCCTGTACGGAGTGCCTCTTGTGGGGGCAGACGTGTGTGGCTTTGAGGGCAACACTACTGAGGAGTTGTGTGTGCGCTGGATGCAACTCGGGGCCTTTTATCCATTCATGAGGAACCACAATGACAGGCCAAATATAGTATGTATCACAGTTTTAGAATGTATCAGCGTTTATTATATCACATATCACCAGCCCCCACTGACTTGAATAATAATTAACTTTTGTTGTTAATTTTCACTTCAGTCACCTTATTCCAACCATTATTTAGTAAAGAATAATAATCATCATCATAATAGTAAAGACTATTAAAAAAAACAAAAACAGTTGAATGTCAAATGTGAAAGATTTTTATACAGATTCAATACGCACTGAATATTAAGTTTTTATTTCTTCTTACAAGAATGTGTATAATGATTAATAATGTTTTATCAATATTATATTTTTGTTTGAATTGGAGACTTTAACGTTTATTGAAAACCAACCTCCATCAAATGAATCATTGTATTTATAGTAATACATTTTTCTCAGATTTCCTTAAGACATTGACTCATTTAAATCGAATGGAAAACACATAAGGCAAAGTTACTAATCAGATCTGTGGAGATGTTTTTTTGTATCTTTTGAGTAATAAAACGCATGCAAATGAATGAATTCACAGTACAAAAATAATACCTTTATTATACCTACAGTGGGGGAATCTGATATTATGTCTTTGTACGTTACCTCCAAGTTTATTCTTGTCTCAAACAGTTGGCCTAAAAAACAGCCTATTCATGTTTTATGAAGGGCAGTAACCAGAGCCATTTTCTTTGTGCACATCTGTCTCTAGCCCCAGGAGCCTTATGTATTTGGAAAGAAAGCCCAGGCGGCCATGCGTAGTGCTCTTAACCTGCGCTACTCTCTGCTTCCTTTCCTTTACACACTTTTTCATCACGCACACACATCCGCACAGACCGTGGCCAGAGCCCTCTTTGTCGAGTAGGTATCACTTGTCATTTCACAAATATGTACGTTCCTATTGTTCTAATCTAATCAATTATGCTTTCCCAAAGATTTCCCTTCGACCCTAACTGCAAAGCGATTGACCGTCAGTTCTTGTGGGGCAGTGCGCTCCTCATCAGCCCAGCGCTGGAACAAGGAGTTGTAGAGATTCCTGCTTACCTTCCATCTGGCACTTGGTACAGCCTGCAGGACGTAAGCATGCATTGTGTTCAAAACTGTTCCCTCCATAACCTGGCCCCGCCCTACCCTTACTGAGCTCCTTCGACAACACCAACCCACCCGCCGCCTTCACTCAGCCGACTCCAGCCGCCTCACTGCCATCACCCGCACTAACTGCCGGACCTTGGGGGACAGAGCCTTTGCCACTGCCGCCCCCAACCCTCTGGAACTCACTCCCACTGCCCATTAGACTCATAACCCATCTGTTCAAACAAGCTTCTCTGTAAACCCCCTTTTTTATTTAATTCCCCATGTAAAGCGTCTTTGAGTGTCCAAAAAAAGCGCTATACAAGTTTGATGTATTATTATCATTATGATCGTATAATGCACTTTATTTTTGATTCCCCCTTATTTTACCAGTGTCCTGGCAACTGCTACATCCTTATTTGACTGGTCTGTTACATAAAAAAAGAGTAATGCTAATCCCTTAATTGATTTATATATTATATTAGAGCCAATGTCCGGAGTTATCTTCTCAGACAGTCTGCTCATTCATTTATTGATTCATTCATTAACATCCCCTTTATTAATCCATTTCTGGGTCAGGGGGTGGCAATCAGAGCTGCCACCCATTGCTCTCAGCACCAGCCCCTTGTTGATCCTCCTGCAGGTGGTTAGTCCATGGAAAGATGGGCATCTGTCATCAATGACACAGCCTTGGTCTTTCAGCAGGGGGTTCAGGCAAAGTGGGGTTAAGTGTCTTGCCCAGGGACACAACGACAGCCGACTTCAATGGGAGAAAATGAAGTAGGTCTTGTGGGTTGGCTCAGTTGGAAATCACTTGGTTTGAATGGCCCTTTACTTTCCCTAACACTAGTGATATCATAGTTCAAAACACTGAGAAATGAGCACTACTATTTAAGACTCAATGAAGCCCAGTAGGGAAGTGCTCATAGGCAAAGTTCCGCTCCAATCTGTTCTGGCTTCTATTCACTTACATTTAAAACTGCTAGCTTCATGTTTAGATTGCCTCCTGAATATAATTTTTAGTTTTGAGTTTTGACACCTCTCCTCCATAGTTTGCTGTTTGACTGGGTGCGTGATGTCTAATGACTGAAGACTGACCTTCTAAATAGTTTGAAGAATCAAATCTCCCCCCCCACTCTTTTGTGAGGTCAAAAAAAAATAACCCCAATATGAAAAGAGAGTCTGTTATGCTCTTCCCCATCAGTAATCACACGTTTTTCTTTCGCAAACATTTTTTTCCCATTCTTTGCTTTAGGGCCAACCTTTCTACAGTAAGAGTGAGTATGTGCTCCTTTCATCCTCATTGGACACCGTCAATGTTCATGTAAGAGAGGGACACATAATACCTCAGCAGGTAGGAACCACATACCCTATTTTTTCGGATTATGAGTCGCAGTTTTTGTCATAGTTTGGCCGGGGGTGCGATTTATACTCTGGAGCAATTTATGTGTGAAATCATTACATTTTATATATCAAATAATAGCCCGGACTATTAAGATGAGCAATTAAGCCATTAAGAAGATCCCAAAGAATTAAGTCATATTCTGATAGTGATTACCATTGCACAATTTAGGACTTCTTTCTTTGTATTACCTAAACAGTGAAACTGACTCAAGATAAATTGTCTATTCTTGGTGTTGGATTTGATCAAATTTCCCCCTAAAAATGCTCTAGTGCGACTTTATGGTTAGAATTTATGTTTTTTTCATTCTTTATTATGCATTTTCGGCTGGTGCGACATATACTCTGGAGCGACTTATAGTCCAAAAAATACGATATTCCATTTTCTAATATAAATAAATAATTTCACTTACTAATGTATACTTGCATTTTACACAAGGAGCCCTCTCTTACAACCGCAGCCTCTCGCACCAATCCCTTCTTCCTGACCGTGGCTTTGTCTGCGGGTGGGCGGGCATGGGGCGACCTGTTCTGGGACGACGGGGAAAGTCTGGACACATTTGAGAAGAATAGTTATAGTTATGTCATCTTCACGGCAGGGCAGGTATGATCATGTGACAATGTGTTGCTTAAGATAGATAATCTGTGTTTACACCTAAACCATATAGGCACGGATTGTGAGTGATCCTGTGAGACTAAACAAAGATTTGGATGGATTGGTCTTGGGAGGTGTGAGAGTTTTTGGTGTTTGGGCACCACCTCGTTACGTTCTCGCCAACGGAGAGAAGGTCAATTTTACGTACCACATTGACACAAAAGTAAGGGCGTTTTTATTCCCAACGATAAGTTCCTGATTCATAATATTTTGCTTCTTATTATTATAATATGTTTTCATCTATTTAATTTTCCTTCATTCTCTCTCCCTCTCTCTCTCTCTGTAGGCATTAGTAGTGAACAAGTTGGCCCTGCCCATGTCAGAGATTTTCACAGTTCAGTGGGCTCTCTGATCCATTATAAAGTGCTCTTTTGTGTATTTTTTTGTTTTTATTTAAATAATTATTTAAATATTCTTCAATAAAACACTGTAATTAAATAAAATGTTTGAATGATCACACACATTCACTCAAAATTATGAGATTGGAATTAAAGATCAGGTACCTATCTTTCAAATCACAATACTATTTAACTTATACATTTAACTATATAAGATAAGATGTCATACAATTCATCTCACTTGTTCCTAGTACTATTTTTTTTATGGAGAAAAGTGAAAAAAGGGTGGACTCAGCTCTCAAAAAAGTATTCAAAAAAAATAATAAAAATAATAGATGAAGACAGCCTGTTATGGTTTGTGGTCGTTAATTCAATATTTTACTTTTATATTTTTGTTGGGCTAATCATGTGTTAATAAAGTTGGTACCCTACCCTGACATGTTGTAAAACTGCAAATAATTTCCCTGCTGGAGCCGCTACGTATCTTATCTTTTCAAAATAAAGCAGAGGTCGCGCGCGCCCTCTTCAATTAAACCCATCATGTTTTATTGTGAAAGTACCACCCGGATGTGGTTTTTTTACACGTGAAACAGCAGCAGTCAAACATTTGGCATCATACTCACGGATAACACTGATCACAAACGGGACCAGGCGTCTTCCCAAACCTCGCTGACATGTTGTGATGGCTTTACCCGGGAATGCTGAGCTCCAGGACGGGTTGTAGTCCAGTGCGGCCCCGGGACTGAAGGTGAGACCTGCCGCCTCTGCTGCTGCTGCTGCTGCTGCTGCTGCTGCTGATGCTTCTCCGGACATCCACACCTCTCCCATACACTTGCATTATACAGTCACACTAGCTTTAGCATGTGTCCACTCCTCATGCTAGGACAAGTGACATCAGGAGAGATGCACAATTCAAAGTTAAACATAGCTTTATAAACAGGGGTGAGGCTGGACTAATATATACTAAAATAATTGGACTATGTGGAGGAATAGACTGCAAATAGTGTATACATAGGACTGAATGAAGCGTGTTGGTCCTCTGTCAGCTGATGGGGCAGACATCATGGCTTGTCCTGCTGCTTAAACGTGTCCATGCCACTAGATAATCTTAATCATAGAGGATTGGTGTAATGTTAAGTCTGAATCATATTGCTCAAAGCATGAGTTCATAGAGAAGTCGTGGTTAGGGCATGTAGTTGTTTCTTATATATCCACCAATCAGTACCATTTGAGTCAATTTGATATTTGAATTAATAATTATATATTATATTTTGTATCAGATTTAAACCTTGCTTATAACAAAGCTGTTCCATTGGTCCTTGCAGGTTTGGGTTATCATGTTGTCACCCATCTACATCCCTGTAACTAGTTGCAAAAAAACAGCATGTTGAATTCCACATGAAATATAATGTCATCATAGAAAGAAAATATTCATGGGATTTGGAATATAACTTCAGCAAATGCCACTATGTGTCTGTTTTAGAGTAATGCCACAGTTTACAATAAACACTTGTCTGATATTAATCAATGCTAAAACTAGTATTGTAACTTGATACTGAGAATGTATTGGTACTGAATAATCTCTGCAGTTTTTGAATGGTTTTGGACTATATCGTAACCAGTACAAAACACTGGTACTAAAAAAGCACTATAATGCTGAAATAAGGATGCATGTAAAAAAAAAACAAAAAAAAAACAGCTTTTTGTCCAGAATAAATAAAAATAATTGGTATCAAGTATCGAGCCTTTTTAGTTGTACTTGATCAAGTTTGATCAAGTTTGTGACAATGCTAGCGGAATCAAAATCCACTTGTCCTGTTTCACCACTTCCAGTAGTCCAATATGTCCTCTGTCCAGTGTCCATCATCACCTAATCAGAGCGATTGCTTGTATGAAGAGTCTTTATGTGTTATTTCCAGTTGAAGAATGTTGCAGTTACATATATTAACGAAAGGGAATCGGCCTGTTTCCTTCTGCCTGTTTCCGTTCCAAATGTGGCCCTGTTTTTCAGGCTTCTCTGTGACAGTTTCTTCCACACGCCTGGGGCTTTTCTGGGGCTCAAAACAATCAACTTTCCACTCCTTTATTTAGTCTTTTGTCGCAAATGTGTAGATCAAGTTTCATGGCTTTGTTCTTCCCCCCTGGATAATCTGAAATGACATTTTAATTGTCAAATGCATGGTTTTACTTCTGATTGTATGAGAATGAATGATATTTTGTTGCACGCGTAATTGTGTGAGCACTGAAGAATTTGTTTTGGCACCGGGCATATCTAACTGACGGCTTGCAATCACACCAGACTAAAATATCCACCACTCATCGTGCAGCCGGCCTTTCTGTAATAGGAACGACTGTGGTGTGGTGTCATTAATAGCAGCAGGCTTTTGCAGGTTTAATAGTTAAAGATGTGTGTATTGTCTAAATGTTGGCTCAAATCACAAGCTCAGGGTATGTCCTTCAGTGCCAGTAAACTTCCTGTTTGAAATGTGGCATCAGGAAGTGGGGTTCTGCCTAATCACCTGAGGAATGAGGAGAGAGCATTCCACAAAATTAGAGGGGAAAGTGCAGAAAATAAATAAGTAATGTTCCATAGAAAAGGTGTGTGTATGAATGGTTGGTGGTGGTCGGAGGGGCCGATGGCACATACTGGTTGCCTCGCTTCTGTCAGTGTGCCCCAGGGCAGCTGTGGCTACAGTAGTAGTTTATCACCACCGTGTATGGAGTGAATGAATAATGTCATGTGAAGCGTCTTTGAGTGTCCAAAAAAGCGCTATATAAAACCAATGCATTATTATTATTATTATTATTAGAATGAGTTGTGGATCATTGCGACTTATTTGCACTTTGTTTTTCTTGGTAACTGTGAATTTCTCGGTAATGTCCTGGTCAGTACTGATGCTGCTGACATCTGCTGAGTGGTGATAACAGCCAGGATTTCACACAGTCTACTGTTTGTCTTGTGAGTGTACACAAGGTGGGACTTGAGCTGATCGCATGTGTGTATCAGCAGGTGTAAACGCAGAGGCAGTGTGGCATAAGAAATGCTGAACAAGAAGCGGGAGGGAGCACAAGAGCATAAGGACACTGCAGTGGACACACATGCTGTAGTGGTGTGTATGGTCAGTGCGGCTCAGTGTCACGTCTAAATAGAAGGTGTGAATAAAAATGTTCTTGGACTCCTGTGCAGATCTTTCACCAAGTAACCAGTCATGTTCTTCTTTTGACAAGATCTGGGACGTGTGCGTCACTGTCTACACACCACACTGTCTTCCTGCTAAAGCTGGAGATGTTAGACTTATTTCCTTATTATGCTAAAGAAAGAAATTTTATAGCGTTTTATTTTGCTAGAGTTATAGCAAGTTATATTTTATTTTATTCTAGAGTAGAGTTATTAATTTATCTTGTGCTGTGTGCTCCAAATTCCTCCTGTCCATAACTTGTGATGCAACCCTGAATTTATCCCGCTGTTGGACGAAAAAGGATCTCTTAGGCTATATCCACACGAAGACAAAACGCTTATAATTTCAGAAACTTTTTCTGTAAACACGGAGTTAGCTCAGTAAATGTGTGCGTCCATATGAATGTAGTCAATACGCCTGAAAACGCTGTGAAACTATGCCAGACCTGTTGGTGGCGCTGTGACGCAATGACGGGATCAAGCCCAAACTTCCGTGGGCATGCGCGGAATTTTGTAAACAGACAACATGGCGAGTGGGCGAGCTGGTACTACATTAGTATGGACGGACGATGAGGTTGAACTGTTGCTTCGGGTCACACTGGATTACAAAACCAACAAGCTACATTGTTGTTGTCATTATTTTCTGAGTGCGGCGCATGCGTGCTTTAACAAGAGGCGGGGCGATGACGCAAGCGTCTCAGATAGACTGCTACGCCTGCCTCTCGGGTGGAGGAGACCCTCTCAGCGGTGGTTGGTGTGTGGCAGAGAGCAGCGGTGGAGGGTGGATCGTGCTAAGAGATCAGAGCTAAGTGTCAACCTTTAAGCGGCCCGTGGGGCCGAGAGGAGGGGGAGTGTGGCTGTTTGGATACATTTGTCTGAGATGGCCTCGGAGTGGAAGGAGTTGATAGAGAACATTAGTGAGCCGGAAGAGGGTCTGGCGCGGAATTCAACAGAGCCGGTGAGCAGCAACCGTGCCGAGAGTGTGTCAATGACGGATGTTAGTTTGGATGGAGGGGGAGATCTTTCTCCGTGGCAAACTGTTGCTAATACTACTAGGAAAAGGAAAGAGAGAAATGGTATGTCTGACAGTCTCACGTCTGATTCTGAGATCGAGGAAACACGACAGAGAGCTAAGGCTAGCAGGGATGACCAGTCTTCAGGGGATGAGCTAAATGATTGGAAAGTGATGGTTACGTTTAAGGAAGAAGGTGGTCATTTTCACCCGATTAAAATGGCGAAAGAGATAGAAAGCCAAATGGGCAAAATCAAGTTCGCTAAATTTCTGAATAATAAGAGGCTGCTGATATTTGCAAAGGACAAAGGTCAAAGAGACGCTTTTTTGCGGGCTGATGTATTGTGTGGGAAGAGGGTCAGTGTTCATAT
The DNA here is from genome assembly GCA_964034765.1 of Knipowitschia caucasica. Lineage (NCBI taxonomy): Eukaryota > Metazoa > Chordata > Actinopteri > Gobiiformes > Gobiidae > Knipowitschia > Knipowitschia caucasica. The sequence goes on from OZ035840.1 coordinate 18,810,051, forward strand.
CCCTGGGTCTGCTGCTAAGCTCAGAGGGGTCATACGTGACGTCCCTTTAATAGTGACTGTAGATGAAGTGATGGCAGAAGTGAGAGGTGGGGAAGTGGTTAAAGCAGCAAGACTTCAAAGACGGAAAGACGGCGCTAAAAGCGACAGTTTATCAGTAGTGTTGGATTTCAAAAATGTTCTGCCAAAACATGTCACCCTCGGGTTCATTAGTTATGGAGGTCAGAGAATTCATACCAGCGCCCCTGCGGTGCTTCAAATGTCAAAGGTTTGGTCATACAGCTACACAGTGCAAAGGGAAACTGAGGTGTGCCAGATGTGGAGGGGAACACGAGTATGGGAAATGTGAGAGAGAGGCCAAAATCAGATGCTGTAATTGTGGTGGGGGACACAGCGCAGCTTATGGGGGATGCCCTGCTCAAGTACAAGCCCGTGAGATAATGAAATATAAAGTAGTGAATCAAGTATCATATGCTGATGCAGTGAAGGAAATCAAACAAACTGAAACAGCCCCAGCGGTAGGTCGGGACCTCTGGCCCACACCCAGGCCCCAAGCGCCAGCACCGCTCCCACAGAGAGTCCGAGGTGTAATAGACCAAGGTCCCAGGAGGACTAGCACAGACTCGATGGTACTGGACAAGGTCCGTGTTGTAGCTTTCATTTGCCAAGTAGTGGATGTGGCGATCCGGATGGAAAGCAGAAGCGAAAGAATTAATTGTGTGGTGGAGGCAGCAATTGAATTCCTGGCCATTAAAGAAGTGGATGTAGATAAGATTCATGATCTTGTCCAGACAAAAGATGGAGATGTGGAAAATGCTGATTGAAATAGTCATGGTGTTCCAAATCTTACAATGGAACGCCAGGAGTCTAATTGCTAATGGCCAGGAATTTAAAAAGGCTGTCACGGAAATGGGTAAGAGCCCTGAAGTTATTTGCGTTCAAGAAACATGGCTTAGACCACATTTGGACTTTGTCCTGCCGGGGTTTACAGCTGTCAGGTGTGACAGGGAAGATGCCCAGGGTGGTGGGTGTCTAACGTTTGTTAAAGACACAGTGGCATTTAGGAAGGAGTGTACTGTATCTAATGACCTTGAAGGTATAGTAATTAAGATATGTGGTCCCAGGGGAGACATTAAAGTTGTAAACTTCTACAACCCATGCAAGAAACTGTCACAACAGACTTTTAATGATATTTCTGCTACCGTAGAAAGACGAGAAGTCTGGTGCGGGGACTTCAATGCTCACAATTCCCTTTGGGGAAGTGACCATACTGACTCAAATGGAGACGTAGTGGAAGGGATGATGGAGGAAAGGGCTTTGATATGCTTAAACGATGGCAAAGCGACAAGGATAGATGTAGCAAGGAATCGGGAGTCTTGTTTAGATCTGACACTTGTATCTGGAGCGCTAAGCAACCTCTGTGAGTGGGCTGTCTGGAGTGATAGCATGGGAAGCGATCACTTCCCTATTTCCTGTTCGATTAATTTTGATGTGTGTGTCCAGGAAGATATGGTAGTGGATAAATGGTGTTTTGCCAAAGCAGACTGGGGCATGTTCCAAACAAGATGCTTGGAGACCTGTGAGAAGATGGTCTTGGAAAGGGATGTAGAAAGTGGCAATGAGACTGTTACTAATGTGGTTTTAAATGCGGCACTTCAGTGCATACCCAGAAGGTCGGGTGTTTTTAAGAAACAAGCGGTTCCTTGGTGGAACGACGAATGTACGGCAGCTATTAAAGAAAGAAATCATGCTCGTAGGTACTTGAGGACATGTTGTAATCAGGATAGTATCCTGGATTATCAAAGAAAAGTGGCCCTAGCAAGAAGGGTGATTAAAGCCGCTAAAAGGAGTGCCTGGAGGCAGTTCTGCTCAGCTATTGGAAGTGAAATCAAGCTAAAAGAGGTATGGGGAATGGTTAGGAAGATGACTGGGAAGAAACAATGTAACAAAATACCTGTACTGGTGGAAGAAGATTATAGGGCTGTTACAAATAAGGAGAAGGCCGACTTACTTGGCAAGAAGTTTGCTGGTATACATAGTGGTAGTCATTTGGAGCAGAAACACAGAATACGTAAGGAGGAAATGATTAGAAGAAACCCAGATATCACGAGGAAAAAGCCAAGGGAAGCTACACCCCTGGATATGGACTTCACTCTAGATGAACTTAAAAGAGCTCTGAATGGGAGTGGTTTCTCTGCCCCGGGCCAGGATCAGCTGTGCTATGTTATGTTTAGACACCTCCCAAATGAGGCTCTAAATTGTGTTCTTGGGCTATTTAACAACATTTGGAGTGAAGGAAAGATGCCAGTAAGCTGGAAAAGGTCAATTATTCTGCCATTCAGTAAACCAGGCAAGGACTCGACAGATGCAGGGAATTACCGGCCTATAGCCCTGACATCACATTTAGCTAAATGGATGGAAAAGATGATTGTAAACAGATTGTCGTACTATTTGGAGCACAAAGGTAGTTTTACTTCCGGCCAATGTGGTTTTAGGAGAGGTCGGGCTACAACGGACGCTCTCGTCAAAGTTGCCAATGAAGCTGAAAAAGCTGTTCAATATAAAGAAGGAATGGTAATTGTCTATTTTGATGTCGAAAAGGCATATGATTCTATGTGGAGAGAAGGCTTGCTCATCAAGCTGGAGAATATAGGGGTTGGAGGTAGGATGTATAACTGGATCCTTGATTTTCTGTCAGATCGCACCTTTGAAGTGAAGGTGGGAAATGCTGTGTCTGAGGAATATGGTGTTTCAAATGGAATTCCGCAAGGTAGCTGTATTAGCCCAATATTGTTCAATGTGATGATAAATGACATATTTGAGAATGTTGGAAACGGGATTGGGTCGCTGTTGTATGCAGATGATGGTGCCATATGGAAGAGGGCCCGAAATGTCAAATATGCTGCTAGGGTAATCCAGGAGGCTATTAGCAAAGTTGAAGAATGGTCGTATGATTGGGGCTTCAAAATGTCTGTCAGTAAGACTTGTTTTATGATTGTCACAAAAAAGCGGAATTTGGGTGATATTGAGCTGAAAATGTATGGACAAAAGATCGAAAGAGTTAAAGAGTTCAAGTATTTGGGCCTATGGTTTGATGAAAAGTGCCTCTGGAGAACTCATGTAGATAAGGTTGAGACAAAATGTAACCTTAAATGCTGAACCTCATGAGGGCGGTCTCAAGCTATGACTGGGGAGCGGATAAACAGTCACTGCTGGGTATATACAGAGCACTGATTAGGGCAAGTCTTGATTATGGGTGCATCGTATATGGAGCGGCGGCGGGTAGTGTGCTGGCAAAAATAGACAGGATCCAGTATAGAGCTCTTCGGATCAGCATTGGTGCAATGAGGACAACACCTATAAATGCGTTGCTGGTGGAAGCAGGTGAGATGCCATTGAGTCTGAGAAGAATCAAATTATCACTTGTATTTTGGGTAAAGTTGAAAGGGTCGGGGACAGAGCAGCCTGCAAACAGTGTGTTGAAGAATTGTTGGGAGTATTTACGGCCACAGAAATGTAAAGGCTTTGGGTGGACTATTGACAACACAGCTCGGCAGTTTGGGGTAAATGAGTTGGAGGTTGGCCCTGCGCTGGTGTGGGGTGATGTCCCCCCTTGGATCTTACCCCTGCCTAATGTGAATGTTAATTTGATTGAGAGGAGGAGATGTTGGAATGAGACGAATGGTGCGGCACTTGCTGAAGAGTATGTAAGGAAGAGTTATTACAGTTATTTGGAGATATACACAGATGGATCAAAAGATCCAAATACAGGGCGTGTTGGGGCTGGTGTGTATATTCCGGAGTTTGATGTGTCGATTGGTAAAAGGATTCCTAATAACATGTCAGTGTTCACAGCTGAGATAACGGCCATCATTCTAGCTCTACAGTGGGTAGAGGAGGTCCGGCCTGAGAGAGTGGTTATTTGCTCAGATTCAGCGGCTGCATTGGAAAGTCTCCATGCTAAGGAAACCTGCCGAGATGACTTATTACTAGAAGTTCGCCTTGCATTGCTAAGGGCACAGAGGTCTGGCTTGGTGGTGTGTTTTTGTTGGATCCCTGCTCATATAGGCATAGCTGGCAATGAAACAGTAGATGGGTGATTCTCGCGAAATCAGACTTACAAGGTGGCATGAAGAATAAGATGAACAAAGTAAATGCAATGGAAATTATAATGATACATTTATAAACATGTCATCACAGGCTATGTTGCACATGATTTAAAGTGAACATTATAAAAATATTTGTATTGTTTTTTCCATATTTAATAGTAAATTTCTCATTACCGCAACGCGTCCATTAGTGAATTTGAGAACTTTGAAATACAATTTAAAAAAAAAGAAAAAATGAAATGTATAAATTATCAGTGCATGTTATACTATAAACAGTTACAATAAATAAACATGTGATATTGGGTATTCTTGTATAAAATAAGTTAAAGTTTTAAGGAAAATAACTTTGTCCACAACCATTTTTCTCATCCTCCGCAACAATTTTCAATAATCGTTTAAGTCCACAAGGAACTTACAAAATCAAAGAATTCTGAAGGGAGGAACATCATTTCCAGTGACACTCAAAATAGCTACCAGATAAGCACCTAATTTCATTTCTCTCCAGATAAAAGTTAAAAGTTTGTTCATTATAGCAGCTACACGACTTTTCATTTCTCATTACCGATACGCAACGTTTTTAACATTGATATTTTTTTTTAATTTAAAAATTCTTGTTTATTATATACTTCATTATGGTCCAAAAATAAACAGCTAGCTAAAGTTTAGCTAAGCCTTGTGGTGCCTTCGCAGACAGCGGAAAATTTCAAGGTCACTCATACTCCGCAACAGCATTATCATACACCGCAACAGTTAAAGGCATGTTGCGGTAGAGAGATTCACTGTTTCGGTAATGAGAAATTGATATGTTATACCAGGAATTAACACAGATATTTTTAACACATTTATGAAAAACACTTAAATAACAAAATAATATAAGCTTTTAATTATAAAGTATACCTGTAAACCTTCCAGCAGAAGTCATTAGTTTCAGTTGGCTCAGTTGGTAGAGCATTATTAGCCTTTAAGGCTAGAGGTCATGGGTTCAAGCCCACCACAAGACCTACTCCACCAACTCCCACTGATGTCTGCTGTTGTTGTATCCTTGGGCAAGACACTTTATCCCACTTTGCCTGAAGGCCCCTCTGAAAGACTAAGGCTATGCCATAGAGCTGTGCTCTGTGTAATGAGTGGCATCTCTGGCCACCTTCCAACCCAGGAATAGATTAAGGGGAAGAAAATGGATGGATTATTTTACAGAATATTATGCCCCCCTGGACTACCACCATAACGTGGTAAGGGAGTTTGAGTACTCTGATGATCCTGGGAGCTATGTTGTCTGGGGCTTCATGGTAGGGTCTCCCATGGCAAACAGGTCTCAGCTGATGAGTCCAAAACCCACCATGTATAGCATGTTATTGAGAACCGTGACGTCGCCCGGCATGGCGCAGCCGGGGCCCCACCCTGGAGCCAGGCCTGGGGTTGGGGCTTGTATGCGAGAGTCTGGTGGGCCTTAGCCCACGGGGCCCGGCCGGGCTCAGCCCAAAGGGATGACATGGGCAGGCCCTCCTTTGGACCCACCACCCACAGAGGGATCCATGGTGGAGAGGTGCTGAGAGGACTGGGCAGCAGTCGAAGGCGGTGACCTCAACGACCCAGTCCACGCACACAACATATGGCTCTTCAGCCGCACAGACCAGGGCCGAGACAGAGGAGAAGATGGCGCCAGCAGTGTGCACGGCGCAGCATCTCTCTGTTCTGATTTGGTTACTGTTTGCACAGATCGCCAATTTAAGTTATCAAAGTGTTTCAGCACTGCTTGTTTATGATCGCCAGTCGTTATTTTCTATCCGTGACCAACACGAGTTGTTTCTAAAGCAAAATTATGGAAACCGATCCTCGGGTGGCCTTCCCCCCCCTCTCTCCTTGCTCTGCCCCCGTACCTGCACCGCTCCTGTGCTCTCCCGAGGAAGCGCCACAGGAAACGGGGAAAGAGAGGTGGCACTGCCGTAAGAGTAAGAGCCTACCTTCGCTCCCAGCGCGGGCGTGCTCCTCCAGTACAGTTCGGCGATGTCCACCAGGATGTCTGCCCTTTTCCGGACCGTTTGTGGCGGTGGATTCTCCCGGTTCATCCCGACAATACCGTGGATGGATACGTAACAGAGGAGTACTATATCCACCGGCTTCCCAGACCCACAGAGCACCGCGCTGTCCCAGCTAACCTGCGCTCGTTAGCTCGGGCCCAGCCTTGTGAGGATAATCCAACTCTTCAGCTGGCCCTGTTCAATGTTAGATCCCTGGCGAACAAGACTTTTGTATTGAATGACTTCTTCACAAACCGGGATTTGGACTGTATGCTTCTGACTGAAACCTGGCTTTGACCTGGTGAGTGTATCGCTTTCTCAGAACTTCTCCCTCCAGCATGCTCCTTCTTTAGCTCCCCTCGCACAACAGGGAAAGGCGGAGGATTAGCTACTGTTTTTAAAAACAATCTGAACTGTCGGAAGCTCCCCTGTGCGCAATTTGAAAGTTTTGAATTGCAGCTCTTTGAGCTAAGACTGAATGCACTGATGCACTGGTGCGCACTAATATATCGCCCGCCTAAGTCCAACAAGGATTTTATAAAGGAATTTTCGAGCCTTGTGGCGGACATCGCTCTGAAATGGGACTATTTTATACTCGCTGGTGATTTTAATGTTCATGTTTGTTGCGAATCAAAACCTCTAGTCAAGGAATTTCGGAACATTCTCGACTCTTTTAGCTTGACTCAGTCTATAAATGTTCCGACCCACATGTTCCGGGTGGGGGACAAGTCTCTCACTGTTGTGACGGCCTACGGGCCAACAGCAGTGCAGAGTACCCGGCCTTCTTGGAGTCCTTGGGAGGTGTACTGGACGGTGTAGACTTCAACGACCATGTGGGAAATGCCAGTGACACTTGGGAAGAACGGCCCCCCTGATCTGAACCCGAGCGGTGTTCAGTTGTTGGACTTCTGTGCTAGTTACAGTTTGTCCATCACAAACACCATGTTCCAGCACAAGGGTGTCCACCAGTGCATGTGGCACCAGAACACCCTAGGCCGGAGGTCGATGGTCGACTTTGTTTTCGTATCATCTGACCTTCGACCGCGTGTCTCGGACACTCTGGTGAAGAGAGGGGCGGAGCTGTCAACCGATCACCACCTGGTCGTGAGTTGGATCCGCTGGCAGAGGAGGAAGCCGGTCAGAGCTGGCAGACCCAAGCGTGTAGTGAGGGTCTGCTGGGAACGTCTCGCTGAGCCCCCTGTCAGACGGACTTTTAACTCACACAACTCACTGGGAGAGCTTCTCCCAGGTCCCGGCGGAGGAGGGGGACATTGAGTCTGAGTGGACTATGTTCTCCGCATCTATCACCGATGCTGCAGCTCGCAGCTGTGTTCTCAAGGTCTCTGGTGCTGGTCCCGGCAGCAGACCCCGAACCCGGTGGTGGACACCGGCAGTAAGGGATGCGTCAGGATGAAGAAGGAGTCCTATCAAGCCATGATGGTCCGTGGGACTCCTGAGGCAGCTGTCCAGTACCGGCTGGCCAAGTGTGCTGCGGCCCGGGCTGTTGCAGAGGCAAAAACCCGGGACTGGGAGGAGTTCGGAAAGTAAAGAGGTGCCTCGTCACGTCCTCTGGACCGGAGGGGGGTTTTCTTATGAGTTTTTCCTTGCCAATGCAGGAGGGTCTGTTGGGCAGTTAGTGTCCAACTAGAAGGACTGTGGTGATGATCCAGGACGTGATGACTTTAACATTCTAGAACAAGTATGGACATTTTTCAACATGTGTTCTATTTTTATTAAGTCCTCTGAGATTACTTCTGTTGTGATTTAGGGCTATACAAGAATAAATTGTATTGAATTGGGGGCAGAGGCTGAGGATGTCGGGGCGGATTCTTCCATCTCCCTGGCTGAGGTCACCAAGGTGGTTGGCAGCCTCCTTAGTGGCAAGGCTCCGGGAGTGGATGAGATCCGTCCTGACAATCTAAAGTCTCTGGATGTTGTAGGAGTGTCTTGGCTGACACGTCTCTGCAATATCGCAAGGCAATCGGGGTGGCAGACCAGGGTGGTGGTCCCTCTCTACAAGAAGGGGGACCGGAGGGTGTGTTCCAATTATCGTGGGATCACACTCCTCAGCCTCCCTGGTAAGGTCTACTCCAAGGTACTGGAGAGGAGACTACGACCGATGGTTGAATCTCGGATTCAGGAGGAGCAGTGTGGTTTTCGTCCCGGCCGTGGAACACTGGACCAGCTCTACACTCTCCATCGGATACTCGAGGGTTTATGGGAGTTCACCCCAACCTGTCCACATGTGCTTTGTGGACTTGGAGAAGGCGTTCGACCGTGTTCCCCGGGGTGTCCTTTGGGGGATTCTCCGGGAGTACAGGGTCCTCTGCTGAGGGCCATCCATAAATGATACTTATGTGTACCTCTTACACTAATATTAATTTCTGCTAAATTTCCTTAATGCAGTTTAGAATTTAAAAAAAAGGTGTTTTCAGGGCTTATTTGTCATAACCTGGCTATGCCAGACCCTTGTAGTTCCGCCATGCTCCACCAGAGGCGTTTGGCTGAACCACATGGGTCTGGTATCGACGCCATAGCGAACGCATTCCCCAGATTATTTTTTAATCGACCAATCAGGATGGCCGGTGTTACCTGGGGTTTGCACTGCCTTCTCAAGCTTCTCTCATGCAGCAGCGAGAGGAATCCAAGATGGCGGACGTAAAGTCCGCAAATCTTTTTAAAAGAGTAAATACGATCGAATTAAGACACGGATGTCACTTTTAATGCAATTAGAGGCGAGATGTTGATGGTTCTATGTTGATATATGTGTGTCAGAGAGTCAGAGTCAAATGTTCCTGTAAAGTTTAGTTGAAGCACTGGTTCAGTGTTCCTGTTTACACACTATGCAGCAGGGTTGCCAGGTTCGGTGGTTCCCGCATATTTTTTTCCAAGAGACTTGTAGGTATTAAATAAACAGAAAGACAATAAACAGAATCATGATAGTCCAAGTTGATTACATTAAGTTTTTAGCCAAAAAATCATTCTGAGTGTTTTTTTTTGTGGGTATTCTCGCGGATTTTGGGTTGGAAAATCTTGCTGGGATTTGGCAACCTATGGGAGCCTTGTGCTTCGATGTGAGTGGTTGAAAGCAGACTTTATTCAAGATAACGGACAAGTGGTCTATCCAATCACATACAAGGATTTTTTTTACAAGGCCCTGCCTTCTGAAATCCAACCACTATGGCTCAGTACTAGACTCATGTGTGAAGTGCTGCGAACTACATGGGTCTGGCGAGAGTCAGGCTATATTTGTCATCCACCTTACTATGTAATAAATGAATACTGTTATTTGTTATAAATGAATTATTTTGTTACTACTACTTTGATGAAATGAAATGCTTTTGACCATTAAAATATCATTGGGTGTTAAATGTGAATCATTTCTAACCTATGTTGCACTAAATCTCATTTCCGAAACATTGAATTTCATTTCCGAAACACCATTCTCATTACCGTAACGTGTTCATTTGCAAATGATTTAATAATTATTTTGTTTTTTGTTTTTTTAGCAATTGTGTTGACACAATTTGTAGTACTACTTTTTATATCCCAATCACAAAAAATATATATTTTTGTCAGTTTCCAAAGGAATATCCTAAAAAAACTAGATGTAAATCATTAAGTGTGTTGCGGTAATGAGACAAATTATAAATATTTTCAAATTTATAAATATAACGAAGTAATCTTTCTTGACTGATACATTCCTCTTGGCATAAGTGTTAATTAGCTACTTTTAAAATTTCCCAATTTTTTTTATTTTAACAATAAATCTGATGTGATTTCATGTTGCGGTAATGAGATTTTTTTGGCACTCAATATCTAAAATACCTGTAATTCAACTAAAAAAATCAAAAACGATGTTGAAAAATAATGTGTTTAGTAAGTTCAGACATTCATCTAAAGTGCTTAAAAGAAAATTAGTCTTCAAATGCCTTTTGAAAATTTTGAAGTTGGAAATGTTTTAAATCTGGATTTCGTGAGAATCACCCAGATAGAATAGCAAAAAAGGCACTAAAGTTACCAGATGAGGACATTGTGAGGATTCCAGCAGGTAAAGGAGAGGCAAAATCCTTGATTACTGAAGCAGTTCGACGTGTGTGGCAGAATATGTGGGACTCAGATGGTAAAGGGAGACATCTGTATAGTATTCAAAAAGCCGTCAGGATGGAAGGTTGTAAAGGGAAAGGTAGGAAGGAAGAGGTGGTGCATTCGAGATTAAGATTAGGGCACACGGGTTTTAGGAAAACGTTATTTTTAATGGGAAAAGTAGAGTCTGAGAATTGTGATATGTGTGATGTGCCAGAGAGCGTGGAGCATGTGTTGATGGAATGTAGGAAGTATGAAAGGCAGAGGAGGATTCTGAGGGATAGGATGTATGAGCTGGAGAGGGCTTGGAGTCTACAAGGTATCCTGGGTAGAGGGGACAGTAGGAGTATAAGGGCAGTGATGGGGTTCCTAAAAGGGGCAGAGCTCTTTCACAGAGTATAGTTAGTTGTTTTTTTTTTTTTTTTTTTATTAATTATTATTATTTTGTTTTTGTTGTTTGGTTTGCCCCCCTCCGGGGTGGTAAGCTATGCACAATCAGAATGTAACCTGAAGTAACCAGCTTCCCGAGACACACACGGTACAGTAGGTGGCGGTATGCACCTAAGCTGCTGGTTGCCACCCGCCAATAATCGACAGAAGAAGAAGAAGAAGCGTCTCAGATACATTGCGGAGAGGCAGTAACCACGGAGCGGCATATACGGAGTTTTGAAATCTTTCCACTCTGGGACCTAGTTTCAAAAATGTTCGTTTACACCCCCCCAAAACGCCGGCCTCGTATGGACGATACACTGGATTGATAAAGTATTTTTGCGTTTAGGCCTGAGCTTGACTTCGTGTGGACAGGGCCTTAATCTTGATATAGATGCTGTTTATAAATCCCAATCCTGCTCTTGTGTAGGATGGGCCCAGCCTGTCGTAGGCTGAGGAGATGTCTTTGGGTCGGCTTCTGCGGCGTGCCTCCTCCAAGGCCTCTGACCTCCTGACCTTCAACCACAGTGCATGGGGCGCGTCCTTACGCTCAGGTCTGGACGGAGAGATCATCTTCTCCAAAAACAATGTCTGTGTGCATCCAGCGGAGCCACTGCCTGGATTAGCTGAGCACCATCCAGGTAAAGCTCTTTGCACCACATCATGGCAATAACAATAGTTTCTAAATTCTGAGACAATGATCCTGGACATTTGTGGACTTTAATTAGCATTTAATAGCATTTATGAATATTGGTCATCCCAATCCCTATGGATCAATGGCTTCTATGTTTGTTACATTTCCTGTTTGATTTTCTGATCAGTTGTTGGCTTTGTAAATCCTCCTAGACACCTGCTTTAATTTAGAGTTATACAAAAATAGATTGAATTGAATTGCATTTTTAAACTTTTATAAGGATGATCCTTGCTGATTATCAAACATTTTACGAAACATTAAGCTTTTGATGCAATCCATCTGTTGTGTGTGCAATCTGCAGTTTTAAGTGTATAGTTCTCTGCAGGGTATCTGTGTGTCCACGTGGAGAAGGACGAATGTCTGGGCACCACCCTCATTCTAACCTGGGTGCCCAACTCCCGCATCCAGAGGCAGGATGAGGAGGCCATGCGCTACATCACTCCAGAGAGCTCGCCAGTGCGCCGCCACGCACGCCGCAGAGGCCGCAGGTACCTCTCTCTCAGGGTTCAAGTTAAAGCAACAGTATGTAACTTTGGACATAAACAATCCCCTTCCATGGAAAGTGGGAAAAAAACCTAAGATAATGCAGCTGATTTGATATAAAGTTGCTTCCTGAAGTATTAATATAATTAAAGGTTTTCTTCTAAGATGAAGGGTATAAAGATTTGATTGATGCTTAACTCATTCACTGCCCATGACGACAAAACTCGTCATGTTGTATAGTAACGCTCACTGCCCATGACGAGTTTGACGAGTTTTTCATGTTATTACATGGGAGGCTACAGTAATGTCTGGCGCACCTTGTGAATGACCCACAATACTGATATATAGTGCAAATGTACCTGTAATGATAAATCAACACCAGTAGGATGCAGTATTGCGCCACAGGAGAGGTCATAAGTCAGTGGAGAGAAGGAGGAGGAGTGTGGGAGTGTTTGGAGAGCGTGCTGCTGTAGCATTGAGACGGATCAGCGATCTAGTTTAGCGATAGTATAGCAAGAGTAATGGCGAAAAAGAATAGTTATAAGCAGTGTACACTGCTTCAGAGATTGACTCGCGGATCAGTGAGTGAGGTCGAGAGGGGAGAGAGTGGAGACCCCGGTGGAGGTCCGTCTCTGCAGCCACATTTGCGCGGAGCAAGAGCCCGGAGCAGGGACACACCTTCCGCCTCTCGCAGCGTATCAGCTGCTGTTGTTACTGATGCCTCGGATTCGTTCAGTCGGATGAGTGGTTGCAGTCTCAAACCAGCAGAGCATCCTCTCCAGAAGCTCCACAAAGAGTCGAAGGTAAGAACTTGCTAAATTGCCTAGATTAGAATATGCTAACTTGAGAGGAGGGAAAGGCGCGGAAACTTGCTCTGATCTGCAAAGTAACACAGAGCTCAAATCCTACTGTTTCTTTAGTAAATGCCAGTTATGCGTTTTATCATTGTTGTATTTATTATTTTTATGTTTAGTTATTTCATACTTGAACATCTTGTTGCAGTGACATAGCTCTGACTAAATGAAATGTGTTCTTCATTCACAGATTCTGATAAAAGAGCCCTCCCCCATTGGGGTTGACAGGGCAAGGAGCAGAGGTAAAGATAATGCCTCCTCATACCATTGTACATATTATTGTATATATTCTACTGGTATAGTGATTTACAAATTTATATTATTTACAGGTGGGGCATCAAGAGGCAGTTGCTGTGCACAAAAAAGGTAAAAACTATTTCTATTCTTGTACATCCCATGGCAATATAATATAATAATAATAATATAGTATACTTGTTTGGTCCAAAAGTAGTCAGTCAATAATGTGGGAGGAAGGCCTTCATTGTATTTTATGTATTGATTTATTGTAACAAATTCACTGTATAATATAGTTATTGTGTGTATCCATTTTCCAGCACGTTCGTCACCCAGAAGCTCTGGGGAAGATGGCTGACAGGAGGATCAGTGGGAGCCGAGTCAGTCCCTTCACAGGAGCTCCTGGACCTCAGAGGCTGCGAAGCTGGATTCATCTGATCCAGACTTTCTGGAGCTGGATTCATCTGATCCAGACTTTCTGGAGCTGGATTCATCTGATCCAGACTTTCTGGAGCTCTTCTTCACGGAGGGAGAACTACAAATGGTACACAACGTGTCGTGTTCCGTTGCACACAGTGTTTCAACCTCTACAACTCAAAGCTGAACTACTGGGAGGACTGAAAAAGCAGATGAACTCACTCATACACACACTCACAAACACTCACACGCACACACACACGAACACACACACGCACTCACTCACGCACACACCGACACACACGCACTCACTCGCACACTGACATTCACACACACACACTCAAATTCACATGCGTCATTCTATTTTATACATCTATAGTTTTATTGATCTTTGTGTTGTTGTTGTTTGACGTTTTGGTTGATGGAATAGAAGAAAGTAAAATTTTCTATCTGTGAATAAATTGCCAACAATTTGCCATCAAAAGTATTATTTCAGAGTCATGTTTTTATAATTTTTGTAATAGAACAAGTGTGAAGATGTTTTGAGTTGTCACTAAAGCAGCAAAAATGCATCTAAAAGTCACTTTTCTGCTTGATATGTTCCTGTTTACATACAGCTCGTTTTCTCTGTTTTCTTGCTCAGACCAGGTGTTATGGGTGAAAGTATGCTTTGTTCTATGGCGAATAGCTCAAGAACGGTAAAAGGTAGAAACAAACTGTTTTTTTCAGAGTAAAGCAGAGAGGTTAATCTTTAATTTGGTGCCCTTGGTGTTTACATTGTCTAAAAAATGAATATTCTGTGGCACTTCAAAGTTGGGTCAAATCACCTGAAATTGCTGGCAGAACGCACTTCTCAAATCTGAAAATGCCTGGCAGTCAGTGAGTTAATAACCTGACAGGTTTCAGGGGTAGACTCCTGCGTTCTTCAGAGGTGACCTGTGATGGTGTGACCTGTCCCTTATCAGCTGTTCCTGGTTGTGGCAGATCTGACAGACTGCCTGGGTCTTATTAGATGAACACCTTAAGTCTTAAACATACAGAAGAGACATAAGATAAGATAAGATAAACCTTTCTTAGGCTGAGTTTACACGGAGACAATGTGGCAGTAAAACGGTATAGTTGGATGTCGGTTGCTACCAACCGTTCATACGAAGACTGTGTTCCAGGGGGGTGAAAACGTAAGTGTTCAGATCCAGCCTGCAGAGTGGGACAACTCAGAAACGCTGCACAGCGGGGGCTCCCTTTCACAGCCGCGAGAGGGGAATAGGTGTGAAATCCCCCTCTGCTCTGACCCCCACCTCAGCGCTGCTCCCCGCACGTAAATTTGGACATGCGCAGTAGCGGAGAACAAACAAAAACAACAATGGCGCCACGCGCACTAACTAGCTTCGTGGGCTTCCAGCGCGGGACAGAGGATAATTCTACTCCTTCGTTCGTCCAAACGAGACCACGCGAAGCTCTAGGTTCAGTTTCCATTTTCACAGCTGCTGTTAAAATGCAGAATGATGTTGGTGCGTTCTGAGGGTCTGGTACAGGAAGTGAGTACACTGCCGGGAGGGGGGCTGGGCACGGGGCTGGGGGTCGTGTGTCGTGTTGTAAAATTCCTCTGCCCACTACTGGCCGGCCGCTAGAACTACATCGTTTTTCAACCTCATGTGAACGCTGAGAAATTTGCATTAGGAGCCTGGTCGTTTCTGTTAATGGCCTGGAAACGTCTGCGCAGCGTCTCAGTATAAACAGGGCCTTAGTCTCACAGTGGAGAAATTTCAGCATAATGCACGTCGTAAATAAGTACATGTCATGTTTGAGGAGCTGCTAGATCCCCCCCGAGTTAAAACACACGATAATTCACTAGGCTGTGAGTCCTTTATTTCAACCAGATTCAACTGTGTCCCACAGGCACCACTGTCGGCCCCCTGCAGCTCCTGAGGAGGAGGAGGAGAGGGTCCTGAGCAGCAGCACCTCCGCAGAGGGCAGTGTGGTGGTGGAGCCTGGAGCAGAGCTGCCCTCTGCTGGTGAAGAGGGGGATGAAGGCTCCTGTGAGTTCTCAGATGAAGTGAGCCGGGACAGCACCATGGGCTCAGACTCCGACACCTTCTCCTCTCCATTCTGCTTGTCTCCAGTCAGCGAGGCTTTGTG
This sequence comes from Knipowitschia caucasica, assembly GCA_964034765.1. Lineage (NCBI taxonomy): Eukaryota > Metazoa > Chordata > Actinopteri > Gobiiformes > Gobiidae > Knipowitschia > Knipowitschia caucasica. Next base: position 18,825,514 of record OZ035840.1, read on the forward strand.
TGAGAGCAGCAACTCTGTCTTTTTAGACAACGAGAGCAGGTCGGTGTAAAAGTCTTTTCATTTTCTAATGTTTTTTTTACTACACCCCTGAGGCCACCACTAGTCACCCTGATGCCACATTCACACTAAACATGGTGGATGGAATATCCTTATTGTGAAGAGGGGGTATTCCCAGAGGTCTCCCATCCAACGATGATGATCCCAGGCATTACACAAGTGGATAGATATATTCATTGGCCGATATTAGGCCAACAATGCAACACCAAAAATACTTCACTCTTTTCTGCATCAACTTTGTGTGTGTATAGATTTGAATCCTATAATTCTAAGATGATGATAAAAAATGGGTTTATCTTATTTGCCACTAGCTTTTTTTATTATCGCTTTGTCCTTACTCATTGGAATTCCTATACAGGGCTCATTCAATACAAGCAGCAGCCAGTGAGCAACTAGCAATTCCAAAGTGATAGAACATGGTCAGCACCAGTCGCTTCTGTGTTTGAGTTGTGTTTGGCCGTTTATGATCCGTTTTTTGATCGTAAAGGACCAAAAACTGCAGCTACCCTGTTGTCTATTGAAATAGTGAAACGGGAAGTGAGTAATAAGTACTACTTACTTTACTTAGCTACTTTATTATTTTAGCCTAACAAAAAAAACACATCCATATAGGTAAATAATGAAATAAATGGAAGAATACACAAAAGCAAACCAAGGTTTAAGTCTTGAATTTTCCCTTTACATACATGTTCTTTCCAACTCAGCAAATGAACACATTCACTATCAGCCTTTATTCTGTAATCTCGTCTTCTCCCACAAGGTGGAGCCACAATCAAATTATGGCGTGTCACTTGCTTAGGAAACCCATAGCCTTTTAATGAGAGAAGATTAGCTATGGAAGATGGGGAGGATGTTCTCATGTTTAACTGTTTGAGATCATTGTTCCATACCTTTTATTTGATGTTTTATCTCGTCACAGATGGCTTGAGATATTTTTTGAAATCCTACAAACCCATGACTCCAGATTGTTCCTAATCAGAGAAGCCATCTGGACAGTGATTGTGTTGCAGTCATTTGACTTTACGATTCCCCTCGCGGTTGCACAGCGATGCAGATCTGCTGCCCAGAATGTTGAGGCCTTGTGTGTGAGAGTGTGAGAGGCCAGTGCTGTAAGTACAGTCAGTGTGGGACTTGGCAGCGCTTGTTGCTTCACAGCTTCTAACCTTTCCTCTGCTCCTCTGCTCCTCTGCAGCTCTGATCCTCATTCACTTATGGCACTTCAGTCCTCTGGCACACACATCCTTTGTGCAGTCTCTTCACTATCGCTTCCTTCCACTCACTTCTCCCTGTCCGCTACCTTACTTTGCATCTCTTCCTCTTGATCACTCTTTTCTTTCAATATTGTTTCTTTTTTGTATGGCCCACCCCTCAAACAGGGACGTGCAGTCAGGGGAGGCAGGGGAGGCAGAGCCTCACCTGCCATTATTGGAAACTAATAATTATTTTAGTTTAAATATATAATTTATATCCACTGTTCTATGCTTTTAATGTATATTCGGCACGGTTCCCATCAGTTTTGATCATTTCTGAAGTCAAAATCGCCGAAATCCCGTTATTCCTATTCAAAGAGACGAGGTGAGGCAGCGCTCCTGCGTGCCTCACCTCAGACCGCTCCCTCACAGTGTGTGTGTGTGTGTCTGAGTGCACTCAGCTCGTGCAGTTGATATATCACCGTTTGTTTCAAATATCCTGCTTTAAAAACATTTTTTAAACTCCTCTTAGTGTTTAGTAGTGTATTGCACGTATGTGTGTACAATTTATATTTAGTTTAAGTCTTTTGATCGTAGATGAACACACAAGGAAAAAGCTTGGCGTGAGGCAGGCGGTATCTGTGCCTCACCGCTAGGGGTGATAGTGAGCATAAAGTTCATACCAGAGTTGCTAACAAACAATCAGCCCAAAATGCTATTTCTTTTGCTGGAAAATGGATGATTTGAATGAAGATTTTTTTTCTCAATTGGAGAATTAATATAGACTGGGAGACCACCACTGGACTTACGAGGTTAGTCCGGCTGCGGGGGAGGAGTTTGTTAATCTGTGTTTTATGTTGAACATTGACAGATACCGGCAAAGTAGTGCTTTTCCGAAAAACACTGATTCAAACACTGCTCAAGAGTTCTGCAACTTGTTTAAATTATTGTTTATGTTCCTCGCGTCTCTCTCTCCTCGCGTCTCTCTCTCCTCGCGTCTCTCTCTCCTCGCGTCTCTCTCTCCTCGCGTCTCCGTCTCTCTCTGCTCCTCGCGTCTCCGTCTCTCTGCTCCTCTCTGTCTCTCTCTGCTCCTCGCGTCTCCGTCTCTTTGCTCCTCTCTGTCTCTCTCTGCTCCTCTCTCCTCGCGTCTCTCTCTCCTCGCGTCTCTCGCACCTGCGCTTCTTAAAGATGTTGTTTGATGCGGAGCAGAGTCAGCAGCTAGATTTGTTGTGAGATTATTAAAAGAAGCTGGTTCTCTTATCTTTACAGTATATAAAGTTTGTGGATGTCATTGCATTGGTGATTAAATGCTATTTTATTTGAATAATGATTGTAAATCTGACTTTTAAAGTCAGTGCCTCCCCAATCACAAACCTCACCGCACGTCCCTGCCCTCAAATATCTTTCCCCCCTTCCCTTCCTAAAGTCTGTGTGAAGCCCTTTGATTCCCAGTGCTCCTGGGGTTGTTGTGGTGGGCTGAATGTCAGCTCTCCGGATTAGGGCACTGAAGAGAGCACCGCAGCGGCCAAACCCTGGAACAAACTCAATCTCTCTTTCTCTGCGCTTTGCTTTAATTGACACTGTTAAGGGGCCAGGAACTGGAAACATGTCACTTGGAATCATTCAGACAGAAAAAGCTGCGTTTGGGAGTGCAGCGCAAGATGAAAGGGGAGGCAGGAGAGCAAGGAGGGAGGTGAGGGAGAATGCTGTGATTTAACCACTGTCACTGCCTTGGATAATGCTGTAGCTTTAGGTCTGCTCAACATTTGTTTCTAATTTATGTAACAACAAAAAATCCACTCATCCCTCAGGTTTAGGGTTCAAATCAAATCTCTTAAATACTTTCATGCCATTTTTAAACAAATTCACAGTATTCACCTATATTTTCTGGCCATATGTGCTTGTGAAAGCCTGATGGTGTCAGACCTCTGATGATAAGCAGGTCAGGGTCTTGTAGTACTGTGATGGGAGACCTTTTGGAACACAAGATCCCACAGTGGGGCGGCTGTAAACTGTCGTGTCCTTAGGCAAGACACTTCACCCACATTGCCTAGACATTGTGTGTGTGTGGTTGGTGGTTGGAGGGGTCAATGGCACGCAATAGTTGCCTTACTTCTGTCAGTGTGCCCCAGGGCAGCTTTGGCCACTGTAGTAGTTTATCACCACCACGAATGAAGGGAAAGAATAATGACATGTGGAGCGTCTTTAAGTGTCCAAAAAACTCTATATAAAACTGATGCATCATTAATATTAATATCATTATATTTATAATATATTATATTATATTTTTGTTACAAAAGCATGTCTTCCTAGTAACGCACTGACTGACCACTATGCCCCATACGGCTCACATCACCTCCATGACTCCACTCTAAAGCCTCTCTGGGGATTAGCACCAGGCCCTGAGAGTCCTGGGAGAGGAGCTTTTCTTGGTGGTTGTTCTCAGGCTGAGGCCCCAGGACACAGCCTCCTGTGTGGGGAGAGTGCTCTGAAGGGCCTTGGGGCAGTTGGATCTCAGTCTGATGGGACACTGGGCAAGAGCTCTGTCAAAACAGCTTGTTTACATAATACTCCAAACGCCACTTAACGCTTGTCTTTGAGGAAAGTTGTCGTTTACATTTCTCTCCAAGTTGACAAAGCTAGTACTTGTTATTGTTCCTACTTTTATGACTGTTACCATGAATTTTAAGGGACTTCACACACAGAATCGAATCTATTAACTCTGCTGCAATCTGATGCTAAAAAACATCTACAGAAACCGTACTTATCGCTCAACACAATTATGTACTATTGCTTTTCTATCTCGCTATTTTTCTTTCTGTCACATATTTAGATCAGCTTTCTCAGACAGAAACATGAAAACGAGAGGACCGCCCTGCCTCCGCTCTCATACCAAAGTGTCATATAGTGACTCATTGGGTTCTGTCTTCCAAGTATTCAAAAGATAACATCAGAATCAGAATTCTTTTATTGCCATTGTAACAGCAAGCCACAAACTTTGCTTTTGGCTCACTGTGCAAACTAGTTATAAAAGTTATAAAAGTAAACTAGATAGACAAGCATGCATATAAAATCTCCATAAAGATTATCATAAGGTCTCCTTTACACAAGTGCACACTAGGTACACACAATAGACGTTTCACAGCGCAGGTTAAAGAGCCAGTTGTATAAGGGCAGTCGTAAGGGGCAAGGGACTGATCCGGGACATTTATGGAAATATATTCACATTTATGGACATTGGTCATCCTGCTCTGTATAGACCAATGTGTTTCTTTTTACTACATTTGCTGTGTGTTCTAACAGTTTGAAGCTTAGGGCCATACAAAAATATGGCCCTAAGCCATAGCTTTTTCTGCTTTTTTCTGCTACGACAAACACAATAGATTCTTTCACGTTAAAAAAAGTTAAGTACCCCAGCTTTAATAGGTATTTTATACGCTATTCGGATCAATGCTAATTTTCTCTAGCATGTCCATGACTTATTTATGACCACTACTGCGTTCAAACACGTCGCTTCACTTTACACGGATTCTAAAGTCCTTGTTAACATTTGGAATGGCGAGCTGGGGCCGCTGTGAAAAACCCGTACAGTATATGCTCTTTAGTTTAATAGGCCGGACTTCATTGCAGAGCTTGTTGCCAGTCCTCTCGTAATCCTCTGTCTGGTTTGTGGCTTGATACATGAGACAGTACGCTGTAAATCACTTGATAGCAGAGGGAAGTGCAGCTTGGATTGATTCGCCTTGTTATTTTCCCATCTGCTAACAGGGAAATGATTAGCCCGACTTGATTGATTCTGGCCTGTTACAGATTAAACCTGTCTTCTAAACACCACTTTGTTTCTCATGTATTACATTTTGTTTTGTTTTTTTAAGTGGGGAAAAACAAAACATGTAATCTGCAGAACATTACAAGCCCTAATGTGTAACAAATGCATTTATTTATCTGGGCTCTCGAATGTCTCAGGCTTAACATGTTTTAGTGCTGGCCCATTCTCTCAGCTTTGGCCTGGCTTGAGACGTGTGGAAGAGTGCATTATGGTCATTATCCACGCTCCAGTGTGTTTGAGTGCGTGGCGCTCTCACAATCGTGCGATATATATATGTGTGTCTATTTACCACCACTACTACTTGCTGGTGTGTTTTATGTGTTTTGGTCGCTCCGTGGTTTGAGCTGTCTTCGGTAACAGAAGGAACCCCGGATCAAGTTTCAATGCCGGGAACAACACGGCGTGGGCCATGAGGGAATGACAAGGGAAATTGGACAGTTTGATTTGTGTAGAGGGCTTTCTTTGGAGTGTGTGTGTGTGTGTGTGTCCTCAGAAGCCTCCATGCATTCCTCTCATTCCCCGCTTCTTGGCAGAGTCACACTGAGATACAAAACAACGGCTAGAAGCTAAATGTGAATAGATTTATACAAGAATTTACAGAAGGATTAGGAGTCCAAACATGGATTCTGTGTGTATGTTTAAGCAGATTGTCCTACTTATATCAGGAGATTTGCAAAACTAGAGTATATATTTCATTATGTATGAGGAAAAAATATATATAGCAGTCAACATTTGTCTCTAGTCTTTGCTGAACGCAGGAGTCTGGAACCTGATCAGACGACAATCTCCGCCGCTGATTTGTAGTACGTCCCAATCCACATACCTCTCCGATCAAATATCCTTAAACCACAGACATACTTTTGGCTGATGGGGTAAACAAGGAAAAGAAAAATGTATTTATCTTTCTGATACTGAAGAAGAAGAAACTACACAACATTTGATAATCGATGAGTTCCCTCAATTAATCAATTAGTTGGTTAGATCCCAAATTGTCAGTGAATATGCTTTTTTTGTTTTGTTTTTTATATATGTGACCAAAACAAGGCTCCAGTGATTCCCTTGAAGAACATCCTTAATATAGATTACCTGTTACATATTGTTTTGTTTGGTTAGAAATGCTTACTACAAAAACTCTACACATTTAAAATTAATTCTGCAGTCATTGTAGAATTATCAGAGTCCTAAAACCTGTTCTTGTTATGTTTATGTTTAAGTCTAATTGTAATTTTACCTTACTGTACATATCTATTTCTATAATCAATTAGCTGTGATTAATTGATTTCACTTGTTACTGTCCTGCTGAGGGGGAGGCTATTTGCAGTTCCTTCACTGATATGATACCAATACCAAGCCAAAGTATATCGGACATGAAAAAGCTGGATTGTGCATTTCAGTAACCTCCCATTTTTTATTTAAAGTTTTATATTTTTGCTCCTCTGTTGAAGGTTGTTGATTTCCTTCTTTTACCAAGGCCAAAGCTATTCTTCTTAGAGTGTTTGAAAATGGAAGTAGCAATTAACCATATTACAATAAATCATTTCTTAACAGTCCTTTGCTCTGTTTCTGAACCCGACCAAACCTCTAACCATTAACCTGTTTGTGTACATCCAAACACACGTCTTTCTCAAGTTGTGTCGTGTTCTCCGCAGGGAGTTGGAAGAGTCCATGGCGCACTCTGTAAGCTCCGCCTCCAGCCTGGATAGCCACGCCCCCTCTGAGAGCAGCAGCCAATCGCAGGCCGTGCGGTGGGAGGAGCAGCAGAGGGTCCTGGCGTTGGAGCAGTTGTGCGGCGTCTTCCGGGTCGACCTGGGGCATATGAGGTCACTGCGGCTCTTCTTCAGGTCAGGCTCACGTCTGCGGTCACTCACGGGTCAGAAGGCTCAGAGTGAAGCTGCCGTGAACACCCTGTTAGTTTAAAACCTTGCTGTTGGGGAATAGTTTTCATTGATCAATCGTCCGAGACTTATTTTGGAGGTTGGCAGCGGTGATGGAACAATATGTCTGTCATTTGAACTCCATCACTGAAAAATATTCCCTATGACACTTGCACATAACTTTAGCGCAACTTTAAACATAAAAACTACTTTTTCTCTTGGTTTATACTTTGTGTGCAATAAAATCCTCCTCCATCTCCAGTCTGTGGAGATCACTTGTGCCTTTACTGTAAGGATGTAATATTGCACTAAGATCAGGGTCAGGGGTGGGCTAGCTTGTTCTGTGACAAATCACCAAGATTATATGTAATATGTTTTCCTTTAGTGTAAAAAGCCCTTCAACATGGATGTTTGGATGGACATTGAACATTATCCTTTGCTATAAAAGTTGTAGTGTACACATTGATTGTGTACACATAAAATGAATCAATACATATACTGTAGAAGGTCTCCTCTCCAGTCACAAATTGACTTGGGTTTTTGACCTAAACCTCATTTACTGAACTTGTTCTTTTTTTTTTCTGACAGTTTATTCAAAATCCATAGTAGTTTTGGCCAATGTTTTATTGTGACTGATATAGATCCTGCGATTGCCTCATGTGTCCTTAGAGGCTGAGTTTGTTTACGCCTGGGTTTAATTTCATTGGTAAAATCCCATCCTTACTGGAAATTCTGCAGATTTCCCCTTTTTGCTTGCATACATTTACCGGTATAATTGTCTTGAGTGTATACTGGCTGTGTGTAGATGGCTGTCTGTAACTCATTTAAACATTTTTGCTACATAACATTTCATTGCATTAAACACATTACAATCCTCTGCATATTTGTCAAAAAGCAACAAACCGTTAATCCGATGCACTGCTTTGCCACATCATAGGTTGTTGGTTTGTACTTGACTCTTTGAACCCGGACAAATGAGAGTGCTGAATAATTGATTTCATGTTTTATTAATATTTCATCATGTTTTTGTAGTGATGACGCCTGCACCAGTGGACAGTTGGTGATAGCGAGTCGTGAGAGCCAGTACAAGATCCTTCATTTCCACCACGCTGGTCTGGACAAGCTGGCGGAGGTGTTCCAACAGTGGAAGTGCTGTCGAGAAACTCAGGCCAGAGACCAGGTCCTTCTCTCACTCATTTAAAAAAAAAAGACATTTCTGAATTAAAAAATATTTATTTATATTTAATGTACATTATTCTTTATGTTTATGTGTGTGTATATGTTTGATATTTTTTTTTATTCTATGGTTTTCTTTACCATGTTTTTATATATATTGATATTTTGTAATTTTCAGAGATCCACATTGCAAACAGATGTATGGGGCTAGAATAGATCTGGAATAAATGGAAAGTACCTATAATGTTGGTCAAATGCGGCTGCGGGGAACAAAGGCTTTTGTTTTGACTTTTTAATTTAAGAGCTTGGAAATGTTCTGTTTCTAATCCTATCAAATTAAAAATGCCAGTATTTATTGTGTCGGTTTTGTGTTGGCAAACTCTAAAAGATGTTTGTGGTTGGACTGCAGGTGTCTGATGAGAAGTCCTGTATGCAGTTCTCCATCCAGAGGCCCACCCTGCCGTCCGCCGAGACTCACCCAGAGGAGAAGCTCTACCGGCGGCTGGAGGTCACCACGTGGCTGCGGCACCTCAACCACAGCGGACAAGTGGAGGAGGAGTACAAGCTCAGAAAGGTGCTTGCACAAGTTCAGAAGGGACATTTTAGAAACTATAATCTATGGCTGACTTTGTTTAGAGGTTTAGGGCAAATTACTCATTACCTTCAACCTAAACCCTTGTAAATATTAACACTGTTTTTTTGTTGCTGTTGACCAATGACCAAAAAGAACAATATTTGTATCTTCCTATTAGATCAAATCATTGTTTTGGTTCTAACAGTTTCTTTGCTCTGACCAGTTGCCACTAAAGAGAATTTATATTTACAATATTTACATTTTAGTCAAAATGAAGATCTTGCATTCAGAATCCATAGTGTGAAATGTTTTGGTTGAATAACTACTGGAACAGTGTCACCCCTTTGGTGCTTTCACATCTCCACTAATGAAAAATATTTAAGTTTCTGGTTCACTTGAAGTGAACTCTGGTTCACTTGGGACTGAAGTGTGAACGTGCCCTCTGAGACTCAAACTCTCGTTCTGACTCAGCTCGGCTTCAGTCGCTCGTGTCCTGCTCCTGTTCGGCCCGTGAGTCATTTCTCTGCTCTGCTTTTGACTCATGTTGGTCGACGTCTTCCTAAAATGACGATTTGGCAGTTTGACTGTGACCAGACTGTTTTCACAGTAAACAAGTTTCTCTCATATTCTCATACGCCACATACGCTCTCTTGTGTTTGATTTACCACAGCTGCTGCTTCTCTGTCATTTTTAAATTGTTTCAACTGTTTCACTGAGAAACTAGTAATGGGTGACTTCACTCACTTAATATAAAACCACACACATCAAACAACAAACCAATGTATTAAAAAAGGTGAAAAGTATTTTGTGATCGAATTGACCTCTAAAAAGAGGTTCAATGCTTAACTGTTGCTTATTACATTATTGTTAGTAGTAGGATGAAGTGCAATTCTTCAAAAAGAAACAAGGTTTAGAAAAAAAAAAAATTGGTAACTCAAATCACAATGTTGTTTTTTTCTCTCTCATTTTAGCACTTTTTTTTTTAAACTACTATGTTATATGTAGTTTATTTTTAGGGGATGATAATATTACATTCAAAGGCAAATGTAAAAGATATTGTTTGAAAAGCCTCTTGCTTCCAGCTTGTTCTGCTGAAATGGACATGTTTCTCTGCTGTGCCCTGTCGGTGCCCTCTGCATTTCTGAGCCCACTCCCTTTGTGCATAACCTCCCTCTCTTCAGGCCATCTTCTTCGGAGGGATCGACCCGTCCATCCGTGGGGAGGTGTGGCCCTTCCTGCTGCACTACTACAGCTGTGAGTCCAGCTCCGGGGAGCGCGAGGCCTGGAGGCTGCAGAAGAGAGCCCACTACCAGGACGTCCAGCAGAGGAGGTGGGGGCACACATCCTCTACCAATAATAAACTCTACACACACACACACACACACTTAGGAATATGCGCTGATAGAAATATACAAAAAGAAGTTTATTTTTCCCTGAAATACTGAAAGCTGTATCGTTCTATGAGTGTGTATTTGTGCCTGTTTTTAAATAAGATTTGCCAAATGTACGAGCAGGCTTCTCTTATTTCAAGGACAGAAGCATGTGCTTGTATTTTTTGCTTCTTTTATTAGCAACTCTATTTTTAAGATATAGAAAAATAATATAAAAGCTAGAATATCTACTTGAAGCACTCATTATGAAGCACTCTATCAAATCTTCAATGATAAACTTTTTTGACCTGAATGAAAAGCATGTGGTCCATTCCAGTTCAACACTAAAGCATTTTTATTTGACTCCAAACCACATGCTTTTATTGTTGAAACATGTTTGATTGTTCAAAGATTTGTTTCCTGTATTTAAATGAGAGAATCAAATTGAAAAACATCTTCAGTCAATATGAGTAGAGAAATATCTTGGCAACCCTTAACTTACTCTCCAAAAAAGACATGTATAATAAAAACATTTGGCAAGTAATGAGTGCGATTATACTGGTGAAAATGGGGAAACTCAGAATATGGTTTAAAAGTCCATCTATTCATTAAATTAATGAAATTCAACTTTGAATGTGAATGTAAATGTCAATGTATATTTTTTTCCAAATATAGGCCACACTAATAGAAGCTGCAGATTTTTACATGCAAAACAAATCCAAACTGTTTGAACTGGACACATGACTTTATGAAGGTGTTTAATTACTCTGCTGACTTGTGATGATCAACTCTCTGGTAAATACATCTATTTTGATAATAAACTTTGATAATGAGCTCCCCATCCCTACTAGTACTCTATGACCTACTCAATAACATGTTTCCTTTAACAAGAATTAAAAACCCCATGGGACGCACAAAGTAAAAATGCATACATTGGCCGCAGGGTCCAAAGAACTTGAAAAAAGAAGCGGCTTATAGTCAGCTGGTACAATAAGTACAAAGTAGTAATGGGTTAAAGCTCAGGGGCCCTTACCTTATTACATCGGGCTTATGTGGGCTACAATCATATATTAGTTTCATATTTTAATTTTTAGTGTCATACTTGTATTTCTAAGTTGAATTACAGAAATAAATGAACTTCTGAACAATATTCTAATTTCCCTCTATACATTATATACATGTTTGCATTGAGTTTAGCTAGTTTAATTTCATTGCAACCACCATGACTGTTTTTACTGTATAACGACCATATTACCGTGGTTCCAGAAAATAAGTCCATTGAAAGCAATAAGTCATCTTTTTTTATATAGTGCATTTTTACAGACCAAGGTCACCCAAAGCACTTTACAATGTTCAGAGTCACATTGCCTGAACTGTATTAATATCTGTAAATTTAAAAGGTAATCCCCTTGGTCACAACACACACATCAACGGCACGTTTAAGTTCCCGCCAGAGGCTCAGCGGCGCCCCGTGGACCATGTGGCCTCCTCCGCCGCCTGCCAAACGCACACTCACTCACACATTAAATCATACGTGTGCATACTGTGGCTTGTCTCATCACCCGCTCCCTGTAATCAATAGGCACAATCAGGGAAGTGTTCGGGGGAGGTGCCGGGCGCGAAATAAAAGGTCTCCGGAGAGAAAACATGTCAGCGCTTATCAGATCATGCAAACGTGTCGGAAAGAAGAGGGAGCGAGGAGGCAACGGTTATGCGCGGAGAATAACCCAGTCCTGCCTGAAACCACGAGCACCGGATTGTCCACATATTGCGAAACGTCGCCGGGTTATAATGAAGATAATTGGACAGGTTTCTCCTCCATGGCCTATTAACATTTACAGTCCATCAGAAGGTGTTATCGGAGCAGGGTAATTAGAGAGCCAGTTCTGCACATGCCGTTAAAGCCGCTTGACAAGAGCAGCCTCCGGGGCCACTGGTTGATCATTAGGAGGCAGCGTTCCTGTCTGCTCCAGCTTCCCCGTTTCTGTTACGAATGTCATTGCCTTTGACCCAGTGGTGGTCACAGAATCAGCATGGGGGAAATATGCGTTTTTAAGTTATGAATGAATGCAGGAAATATATGAGGGTGTTTTGTCTGTGTTTCGGTGCTTTTTAATGCTTCTTTTTTAATTCACGAGTTGTTATGCAAAGCTGTGGTACCTGTCTTTCAAACCACAAAAAAAAATCACCAATGTTTTTACATGTATTTTTGCCTCTGTCACGTTTTTTACACCAGCATCTATAGAAGTGAAAAGTATAGGATCACTCTCGCAGCCAATCCGCTCCCTGCCCAAAGTGTAAACTAGTGACTCACAGGGCTCTTTCTTATGTTTTGTGGCTCAGCAAGAAACCTGTGGGTTCGAATCCTTGTCAGAAGGGGGTCTTTCTGAGTGGAGTTTGCATGTTCTCCCCTACCACTCTGCACCACTACGACCCATGCACCTGACAGAGGCCCTAGTGGCATTCAGGAGGGGTCCAATGCAGAGGACAAATTTCTCTGTGGAGTTAACTTGCTTTCTTATTTCGGACCGTCTTTTGGGACAAATACAAAGTTGGGCACCCCAGCTTTAACCAGATAAAAGCCATTGAGGTTTAAATGTTAATTACTAGAAGGACTTTGTCAAATTAGTTACAACACATGTTTGGCTAAAATACAGAACTATTTATGGCTTAGATGCTTAGATCTCTATTGCTAATTGTTGGTCTGCACAACTATTGCTCCCACTTTTTTCATAGCGGTGAGGTTTCTGGCGTTTGTCCCTCCATGAGACGTCAAATCAAGCAATAGGAAAATAGTGGGAGCAACAGCTGTGCCGTCTTTTCTTTATTTTGTGTACATGACATCTCTGACATGCTGCGTCGTCTACAATCTGTGTGTCTTCCTTCTCTAAAACTCAGGCCTTGCTAGTTCTCTCCAAGAGGCTTCAGATGGAATAATTTGCTTCGAAAGATTATAGTAAATAGGTTAAACCATTAAAACCCTTCAGGTAAAACCCTTCAGTGCTTACGGCCAATATAGACCATTTAAGACTACACACGTAAACAGGTGAACATTTTTCAAAAGCTAACCCTTACAATGTGAAACTAATATGACACTCTGTTTGTCATAATGGTGATACTTGGTTCAAAGCTTGTAAAAAGAAAAAAAAGAAAAAAGATAATTACAATACCTTGTAAAATTGTCTAAGTGATAACCATCCAAATGATGCAGCGACAGTAGCTCAGTTGGTAGAGCATTGGTCTTTGGACCTAATGGGTTTGATCCCCGCATGACCCATGTCACCTACTCCCTCTGGTGTCCGCTGTCATTGTGTCACTGGGCAAGACACATAACCCCACTTTGCCTGAAGCCCCCGCTGAAAGACCAAGCCTGTGCCTTTGATGAGAGAAGCCATCTTCCTCTTGACTCACCACCTGCAGGAGGATCAGCGAGGGACTGGTGCTTTGAGCATTGAATGGCAGCTCTGATTGCCACCCCCCCCCCCAAGATATGGGTTGGGGGGGGGAAGAAAATGACATGACATCCAAATGATAACAAAGGCTTGACATGTCTCTTCATGTAATAAGTCTGCATTATATATATTAATATATATAATATTTTAGGTTAAAAATACATGAACTTTTGATCTGTGTTCGTTTGCAGCCTTAAATGGTCTATTTTAACCCGAGGGACTTAAAATCTTTGAGTAACATTTTCTCTGGCTTTGTAAATCTGTGTTTTATGGCTGAAAATAAATGGCAAATATCACGGCGTTATTCATTTCCTCGTGTTTAAAAAAAAAAAGTGGTGGTGTGAAAGCGGAACATGGCCAGGCTCCATGTCCGGTTGCCTTTCCAAACTAAATATTATTAAAGTGAAGCAAGGCTGGTGCAGCTTGTGTTTCCTGCCCAACATGACTTAATCCAGGTAGAAGTGGTTTGCGACCGCAGCGGCAGAAACTAAACAGTTGCAGAGCGTTGCATCAGGTGTGTGCGGTGAATTCCTGGAGGAGCCGCATGCAAAACAAACAGTGTTAATTAAATCCCCGCTGCTCGTTAGAGGAACTGCTGCTTGGTTATAGTGATGCTGTAGGTGCTACCCGGTGTAATGGATGGATAGCTCATGGTCCTGTTATTTTTCCTGGTGGAGCGTTTAGGAATAAAAGTAGTTCAAACACCTCCGTTGTCTGCATTTGTTTGTGAGATTTAGAGTAAAATGTGAGGGCTGATCATGTTGTTGCAGCCACATCACGCAGACGTGTGTGGAATCGCACACACTGCATACATCGATTCATACTAAACAGCACAAGAGACTGGTCCATTCACTGCTGTTGGAAAGGTTATCTATTCTGAAATTGGCAAATCAACTATTTCTTTGTCTAACTCGCTTTTTAACTTAATGTTATGTATAATACAGACTCATTGCATGAAGAGACATGTCAAGCCTTTGTTATCATTTAGATGTCATTTTCTTCTCGATTCATACTAAACGGCACAAGAGACTGGTCCATTCACTGCTGTTGGAAAGGTAGCGGTTTCTAATGGTATTTCAAAGTCCATTTTCAGAGTCCATTTTTAATTATAAAAAGGTTATGGCATCTTTCAGCACGACGTGTTCGACCCGCAGTGGAATCTTTTTTGTAATAATCGGCATTAAGAACAGACCAGTGGGCGGACAGGTGAAAACGGCATAAAAGCGTCGCCTGCAGAATCACAGTGATTTGCTTTCTCTGTTTGAATGTGGTCCCATGCTCATTAAAAGTCAATTGTCTCACTCAGATGTTTTTTTTTCTAAGGTTATCCATGAGCCCCGAAGAACACAGCGCATTTTGGAGGAAGGTCCAGTTCACCGTGGACAAAGACGTGGTCAGAACCGATCGCAGCAACCACTTTTTCCAAGGAGAGAACAACCCTAATGTGGAGATCATGAGGTTAGCCCACCACTTTCACTTGTCTCATTCCCAAACCCTGCTCCTCCTCCTTCTTCTTCTTGACATGGTCCGTACTTATGGCTTCTTCCTCGGCCCGACGCACTGGCGCACCTATTCATTTCATATTCTGAACCCCGAGGGGAGCCGCAAATGAGTTTCATGCTTTATTGACTCTGACTAAGCCGTCGGAGCACTTTTTTGATGCATACTCAGAGCTAATGGTTTTTCTAAACGAGGAGCAGAGGATTTAAATAGCATATTAGTTTAGTGTCTCGTGGAGGCCCCTTATGTTTGTCGAGGTATTACGCCGTGTGTCTGGGGGGGAGGGGGGAGGATAGTGCTGCTGCGCCAGTACTGTATGCCTTATCTGTTTCCTATCAGCCTGGCAGATGTGAACGCAGAGAATCCCAAAAATATTTATTTTCCTGGCTCCGGATTTCTACTTCTTATCATACGT
Source organism: Knipowitschia caucasica (assembly GCA_964034765.1). Classification (NCBI taxonomy): domain Eukaryota; kingdom Metazoa; phylum Chordata; class Actinopteri; order Gobiiformes; family Gobiidae; genus Knipowitschia; species Knipowitschia caucasica. The sequence continues at coordinate 18,840,951 of OZ035840.1, forward strand.
CTGCAGCGGGTCGTGCATGAGCGAGATATAGTGACGTACGACAATTATGAATGTCTGTGAGGCGACCTGCTGAAGAGTATTTGAGGATAACTATCATGAGGGTTCATCGTCAAGGGTTTAGTTTCTTTGTCTAACTCACTTTACAATGTCATGCGTTATTCATCACTTTCACTGTTCCTTCAGGAGACATTCCCCGGAGCAAACTTTTGAGAACGTGGCAGACCATCTGTATCTAAGGCCCCTGCAACCATCACAACACACACACATATTTATACATAGAGGCCTGATGGATGAAGGAGCTTGTCCAAAAACAACATATTTGGAAATTGAATACTTATAATACACGAGAGAACTGCTCTGTAATCATGTGCCAGCCAAGAGCAATTTTGGAATATGACAATGGAAAGATTATTAATGAGCTCCCTGGTCACCACAGAAGTTGGCATAGCAACTGCTGGGGTATTAAACTTTTTTTTGTGTGTAATATTTTCAAAAAATCTGTTTTTCTTCCCAGAAAATGTATTTTAAACACAGACTTTGGTAACAAAATCTATTCAGGTACATTTTACTCATTACGAAGAGGAAGTTTAATGCATTTACATAGATCCATGTCAGTCACTATCAGACACTTTGGGCTGAGAGACGATCTACGGCTGTGCTTGTGGCCAAATACAATCACAACCGCTTTCATCTTGATTGACTTCACACAATTGTTGATTGGCCATTAGCAGAATAGAAAATGAAACGATTGAAACAGAATTGGACAAACAAGACGGGGAAACAAATGTCCACAGGATTTAGGCAAGTGGATTGTCCCGAAGCATCCTATCCTTTTTCCCTCAGCAAGGACAGAACAATAAAAAACAGGATCTGCGTGCACGTGAATACTAATGCTGTGCCAAAAGCTTTGACCGATCTGAACAAAGTACATTTATCAATCAATCTATTCAAACTAATTATTTATATCAAACTTGTGTATATTTTAAAACAACTTGATTCTCAAATTAGTAAAAACAGAAAAAGGAGAAAAACAGAAAACAAACACATGGTTTGAAAAGAGGTTTAAAGAAGCAGACTCTCACACGCATGCATCACGAGGGTACTTAGAGAGAGGTGAGTGATGTGGGGAGAGGGTGGGGGGAGTGGAAAATCAACGCAACACACGACAGGGTGCTCAGTTACGGGGGGACATGACAACTAGACTATTCATATATGGCTCTTACATCTTAGTCGGTGTAGCAGAGTTTATGGGGGCTAGCAGGGATGTATGAGAGGGGATAGCGGACGGTAGCGGAGAGGAGGTAACACTTGAGTACAGGCAGGAGAGTGGGGACGTGATGGTATGTGAGTTGAGGGAGATATTTGGGAAATTTTTGTTGATGGGGTTTTGAGACTGCGTGCAGTGGTGACAATATAATTGAGAGGTTGACATAGAGTATAGAGGTCAGACGTTGGTACGTTATATTGCATTGTCTGGGTCTATCTTCGGTATAAGGTGATATCTACTTATTAGATGATGTGAAGGGTATCAACTACCCTAATCGACAGGTAGGAGTGGTATTAGAAGGGACACAAGAGGATGTGGGGTTTGAACATAGTGCTCTCGAGGAGCAGAGTCTGATCATTATACATAGTGCACACACAGGATTTACTATAGGGAGTACTGGTACTAGTATTGGTCTCTTGTGTGAGAGGGGTGACTAGGACAGAGGGAGGGGAGCTCTTATAGGGAGTGAAGAGTTTAGTGACACGGGAGGTGTGTGTTAGATTATTCATTGTGAGGGTAGGAGGAGCACGGATTGAGACAGGATGGGATGGGATGGGGGGATGTTAGGGGAGAGAGACATCGATTGGTAGTAAGGGGATTGATACACACTTAATGGAGATGAGTGGATTAATCTATCATTTGTTGGGAGTGAGTATACACTAGGCGAGATATGGTCTATATCTTGTTTACGCACATGGGCCACACACAGGTGTGTGACACACACATAGAAAATATGATAGTATCAATACATAATGACCTTCTGGTGAGGAGTAGATATCTACTAGATTGAGGTGGATAAGTATAGGGAGGTGAGATTGCACGAGGCAGGTCTTGCATGGGGTAGACTGAGTTATTATGATAGAGGTATATCTAAAGGTGATGAAATCTATTCAAGGGACAAGGGATATCTTGTGGGCGGGACGGAGGTGATATGTGATCATCCCAAATGTTATTATGTGATGTGAGTACTACAATATGTGATAGCGTAGACTGTATACTCACAGTCACGGACCACTATAGGGTGACTGATAGCTGAGTTGTGATACAGTGGATTTGTACAAGGAAACTCGAGATGACACATATACACTCTGGATAGGTCCAGGGCAACACAGCAAAACGAGCAGACAGCACACACACACTCACACAATTCTAGGTACATTAGGGGGGATAGGTGGAATTGGACGGTTCTGTGATGTGTGACGAGGTATTGTTCTTGGGTCGTCTGCTAGGTATCTGGAGATTGGAGTTGGTGAGGTTCAGACCACACGTCTGTTGTCACTGGCAGGTGAGGTGGTACTGGGGGGGTGAGAGGTACAATTGGTGCACATGTGTAGGACTAGACTAGACTAGGGAGTGTGTATTTTGGGTAGGTCTCATCTATGAGTTGAGGGTGGTAGTTATAGGGATCTATAAGAAAGAGTGGACGCGGTAGAGGTTCTCTGTGAGGGGAGTGATAAGTGGCTACAGGAGAGTGTACAGGTGCCTTTAGGAATTCTTATACACGAAGAGCACTAGTGAGTGACACACACTATAGTGAGAGGTGTTACAGAGTTCTGCAGAGGGTGTGTGGAGGGGAGAGGTACATATGATCTATGAGAGATTATAGTCTGGTGGCGTGAGACACGAGACGAGTGGGACACATACACGTCTGGAACATAGGGAAGTGGGAGGAGGAATCGCAGAAGATTAGTTGATATATCGGTTATAACAGGACAGTGGAGAGCAGTATTCTGTCACTAGAGTGTTAGAGGAATGTTATGGGACAGGACAGAGGTGTAGCATTGTTAGTCGGGGAGTATGGGTGGTGGGTTTCACACACAAGTGGAGAGGGTCTCACTAACACTGATGGGTATCTATAGTGATACGTGTGGGACGTACCAACGTGAGTGGTATCATATGTATGGTGAGCAGGGTGATTACATGTGAGGGGTGTATCTATGTACTGAATATCTATATCAGAATGTGGACGGTGACGTTGAGGACTTCTGTATGACTCAGGAGGTAGTGGTATCATGTATGGGACATGAAGCGGACACCAGATATACAGGGTGGATGGTGTATTGATGAGGTTAGTTGTCTTGGAGATGGTTTGTGCATAGAGAAAGTGTGAGACACACACGCGGAGACAAATGCAAGAGTGACTGAAATTGGTAAGTATCTTTAGAACACACACATTGGATGGTTTAGCTCTAGTGCACACACATCTCTTTCTTAGATAAATGAGGTGAGTGTCTTTTGTTGTTGTTTTCTGTGACTTAGCGAGAGCACAGTGTTACACTTCTACTGTGTATGAGTCTATACTGGCGTTTTTGTGTGCAGGATGGTGGTAGAGGGATGAACAGTCGGAAAGGGATCGAAGTGTAGAGATGAGTGGACACTAATGTGAGGTATCACATATTGGGGTGTGGAGGGTGGGAAGTGCAATAATGGGAGATGATAGGAGTTTGAGACACAGAGATATGGTGGGAGTACATGTGATCATGGAGGAGAGAGTAGGCAATTGATTCTCGTCATAGTTAGGGGACGTTGTGGGGACATTTGGGTTGAAGGATGTACTATTTGAGGTATGACAACAAGAGTTTATAGTGGACCACACCTGAATAGACGAGTTGTGTTGACACAGAGTGGGTAGACGACATTCAAATTTAGAGCATGATCATAGGTTTATCAAGTATGTGGAGTGACTAAGGACGTGGTATCAGTGCTAGATAGCACCTATGTTACTATGAGCACAAAATATATGTTAGTCTGGGCTTAACTCCGGAGAGCGAGAGTACGGCGAGGTGTAGTGGAGACTTATATTAGCTCAGGACTCAAGCTTTAGATATTATGTTGAGTGAACTTTGGGTGTGTATGGTAGGGGACAATGGATGGGTGGATAGTATGGGGAGTATGTCTCTTTATGGGGAGGAGGGGGCGTAGACTCTATGGGGGGTGGGGTGGGGGTTGGGGGGGTTATGAGTGATGGGGGATAGGTGGGGGGGAGTGGGGGGGGTAGATGGTAGAGATAGGTTGGGAGTGTAAGGATTGGAGATGGGGGAGGAGATATATGATGGGTGTGGGGGGATGTGTGGATTTAAGTGAGGGGGGTATGGGGGCCCTTTCTGCTGCTCTACACAAGCTGTGAGGGTCCCAGCTCGCCTGGGAGCGCCGAGGCCTGATGGCTGCCATAGAAGAGAGGCCACATACCAGGACGTCCAGCAGGAGAGGTGGGGGCACACGTAGCCCCTCTACCATAATAATGAAACGATCCGTACACACAACACACACACCCCACACTTAGGAATATGCGCTGATAGAAATATACAAAAAGAGTTTTATTTTCCCTGATAATACTGAAGCGCTGTATCTCGTTCTATTGCGAGTGTTGGTATTTGTGCCTGTTTTTTAATTAAGTATTTGCCTCTGAAATGTTTATACGAGCTTCGGTTGTCTTATTTCAAGGACAGAAGCATGTGCTTGACATTTGTCGCGCGCTTCTTATTTTTATTAGCACCTCTCTTTTGAAGTAGTTATAGAGAAAAATCTGTATATGAAATAGAGTAGGAGATATCTAGCAGCGTGTAAGCATTTCATTATGACACCTGCACTCTCACATCAGTAAATCGTTGTTCTCAATGAGATACACACTTTTATGACCTGAATGAAAACAGCCATGTGGTCATTGCGTTCAACACTAAAGCATTTTTATTTTGACTCCAAACCACCATGCATTTTAATTGTTGTGAAACTCTGTGTTTGATTGTTCAAAGATTTGTTTTTGTGGTGATTTGGTTTAATGAGAGTGTGACGATAGAGGTGCAAGATTGAAAAACGTGTTCTTCGGTCAATATGGGCAGTAGTGGGAATATGCTGGCAACCTCTCACTCCCACGCCACTCTAACAGTTAGTACTCTCTCAGAGAAAGTAGGCATGGTATAATAAAAAGAATCATATTGGAAGTTACAGATGAGTGCGATTCTATTACTGGTGAGTAAATGGGGGGAAACTCTAGATAAGGTTTAAAAGTTCCATGTCTATTCATTAATATTATGAAAATTCAACTGTTGAATGTGAATGTAAATGGTCAATGTCTATTTTTTTCCAAACGTATAGGCCCACACTTAGGGAAGCTGAGATTTTTACAGAGCAAAACAAACTCAGAACTGTTTTGAAACGGAACATGATCTTTATTGAAGGTGTTAATTACTCTGCTGACCCTGTGTGGATGATGCCTCGCTAACTCTGTCTGGTAAGATACATCTATTTGTTTGATAATAGAACTTTGATAATGAGCTCCCCATCCCTGAACTAGGTTTTTTTTTAACTCTTATGACCGAGCTCCCCTAACGATTGTTTCCGCTTTAACAAGAATTAAATGTAACCCCATGGGAACGCACATAAGGTTAAAATGCATAATTGGACGCAGGGATCAACGAACTTGAAAAAAAGAAGCGGCTTATAGTCTCAGCTGGTACCCAATGAAGTACAAAGTAGTAATGGGTTTAAAGCCTCGAGGTGGGCCCTTACCTTATTACAGGGGTTATGTGGGCAACATAGATATATTAGGTTTCATATTTTAGTTTTTCGTGTCTATTGAATTTCTAAGTTGAATTACAGAAAAGTAAATGAACTTAGAATGCAATTATTCTAATTTTCGTCCTCATTACATTTATACATGTTGTGCAATTGCGTTAAGCCTAGTTTAATTCTCATTGCAACACACCAGTGAGTGTTTTGTTTTACTGGTATCAACGACATATTTACCGTGGGGTTCAGTAAAATGCAGTCCCATTGCAAAAGCAATAAGTGTCATCTTTTTTTGTGTTAGGGTGTTATGTTTGTCCAAATCTTGTTTATTTTTGTAATCTGTTAGTGATTTTCGCGATTCGGAACTGTAAGGTCTCGCCCCCGAGAGCATTTACAATTGCGCTCCGCTCAGAGGTCACACATTGCCTGACTGTATTAATATCTGTAAATTTAAAAGGTATCCCCCCTTGGTCACCTAACACACACAGTGTCACCGGCACGTTTTTAAAGTTTCCCAGCGGAGGAGACTCAGGCCGGCGCCGCCGGCTGGTACCATGTGGCCTCTCTCCGGGCCTTTTGACCGAAAGACCCATGCTCCAATACGCAGCACTGTCACTCACGCTATGCATTGTGTATATGCTACCTGTGTGCATACTTGGAGGATATTTGTACGTTCGGTCTTCAGATCGCTCAAACTCGTTAATGTGTCACTCATATAGGCTACATAGCTTCCACTAGGGAAGTGTTCGGGGATTGGGTTGCTCGGACATTGTGGCCCTGCCAGAAGAATTAAAGGTGATCCGGGAGGAGCAAACATTCAGCGACTTACTGATCCATGCAAACGTGTCGGGAAAGAAGAGGGAGCGAGGAGTTCGGCGGCACATACGGGTTTATAGCGCGGCTAGACTAACCCCTAGTCCTGCCTGAGAACTACGAGCAGTGCAGGATTGGTCCACATAATTTGCGAAACGTCGACTGTGGTTTTGAGAATGTATGATAATTGGACTGTTTCAGTCGTCCCTCCATGCCTAGTTTAACATTACAGTCCATTCAGAAGGTGTTATCGGAGCAGGGTAATTAGAGCGCCTGTTTGCAATTGCCGTTTAAAGTCCGCTTGACAGAAGAGCCAGCCTGCCGCAGGCGGGGCCACTGGTTTGATATTGGAGGCGGTTTCCTGTCTTGCTCCAGCTTCCCCCGTTTCTGTACGAATGTCATTGCCTTTGACCAGTGGTGGTCACCAGAATCAGCATGGGGGAAATATGCCTTTTTAAGTTATGAATGGAATGCAGGCAATATTTTGAGGGTGTTTTGTTGTGTTCCGGTGTCTTCGCCGTAATGGATTCGTTTTTTAATTACGAGTGTTATGCAGAAGCTGTGGTACCTGTCTTGTCTAAAAGCCGACCGAAAAATAAAAAAGACACCACCCCAATGTTTTGGTCTTACATGTATTTGTGCCTCTGGCCACCGCGTTTGCTACACAGCATCGTATAGAATGTGACAAAGTATAGGATCACTCTCGCGAGCCAATCCGACCCTCCCTGCCCACAAGTGTAAACAGTGCATCACAGGGCTCTCGTTTATCTTCTTGTTTTGTGGTCAGCACGAAACCTTGGGGGCGCGCAGCAAAATCTTGTCAGAAGGGGAGAGACTTTTTGGGGAGAGGTTTCGCCCAATTTGTTGTCCTTGACCCTATACCGAACTACATGTGCACCTACTACGACCACAATGAACCAGCTAGTGTTGTGTAGATAACAGGAGCATCGCTGAAACTGTTAAGGCAAAGTCGGAGGGGTCACAATGCAGAGGCCAATATGTGCTTGTTGGAGTTTAACTTGCTTTCGTGGAATTTCCGGGACCGTTCCGTGATTGGGGAGCAAAAATAGATCACAAAGTTGGGCAACGCCCGCTTTAACCAGATAAATGGCCATTGTAACGGAGGTCTAAATGTTAACTTACTAGAAGGACTTTGTGTCAAATTAGTTTACATACATGTTTGCTAGAGAAGAGTACAGAGAAGCGTATATTTATGGCTTTGCTATGCGTAGATCCTATTGCTAATTGTTGGTACCTGTCCCACTATTGCTCGCTCACTTGCTTTCATGAGCGGAGTAGGTTTCTGGGTGGGGGTCCTGCCGCGAGAACGTCTGAGTGTCAGAGCATATATGGAAATATTAGTTCGGAGCAACATGCCTGTGCTTCTTGTCTTTATTTGTGTACATGAATCTCTGACCAGGCTGCGTGTCGCTCTAACTGTCTCTGAATTGTGTCACCTGCCCTGCTCTACTAACGTGAGGCTCTTGCTGAGTATCTGCACACGACAAAGAGGCTTTTCAGATGGAATAATTTGTATCGCGAATTGTAAGAGATTGTGACGCGGATAATAGGTTCATGCATCGACTTAGAAAAGCCGCTATTCAGGGTATAAGCCCATCGAGTTGGATCGGTACGCCAATATATAGACCATTGTAAGTGTGACTACACACGGTTGACAGACGCAGGTGAACTTTTTACAAAAGCTAACCGTACAATGTGAAAACTAATATGACACTCTGTTTGTCCTTAATGGTGAGTAGTTGGTTCAAAGCTTGTAAAAAGAAGATAACAGAGACAAAAAGATAATTACGCAATACCGTTAAACATTGTTACTAAGTTGATAACCATCGCCAAATGAGGTGCAGTCGACAGAAGTTCTCAGTTAGGTAGGCATTGTGTTCTGTTGGATCCTAATTGGAGTTTTGGGGATCTCCGCATGACATGACCCATGTCACCTACTCCCTCTGGTTTCCTGCTGTCATTGTGTCACCCTGGGTCCAAGGAGACATAATCCAACTTTGCCCTGACGCCCTCCTGTGAAAGACCAAGTCCTGTGCCTTGATCTGTAGAGAGAGGGCCATCTTCCTCGTGACTCACCACCTGTCGCGGAGGATCCAGCCGGGGATGGTGCTTTGTGTTTTGAGCAGGTTGAGTGGCAGCCTCTGATTGCCCACGCCTCCCGCCCCATGATTATGGGTTTGGGGCGGGGGGAAAGAAACAGTGACATGACATCAACTGAGTATACAAAGGATCGGTGGACATGTCTCTTCGAGATTGTTAGAAGAAGTCGTGCCATGTGTACTATATATTTAATATATATATATTATTTTAGGTTTAAAAGAAGTAGAGCTATGAACTTTGTGATGATTGTGTTCGTTTGTGCGAGCTCGCTTATTAATGGTTCTATTGTGAAAGCTGCGATAGGGATCATTAAAATCTTGAGTAACCCTTATGCCTCTGGCTTTGTAAATTGTGTGTTTGTCATGGCTGAAAATAAATGGCAAAAGATCTCGGTTGGGTGACTATGGTGATTGTTTGTGGCCTCTGCCCTCCAGGTCCAGGTAGAAGTGGTTTGCGACCGCAGCGGCAGAAACTAAACAGTTGCAGAGCGTTGCATCAGGTGTGTGCGGTGAATTCCTGGAGGAGCCGCATGCAAAATGCAAAACAAACTAGTGTTAATTAAATCCCCGCTGCTCGTTAGAGGAACTGCTGCTTGGTTATAGTGATGCTGTAGGTGCTACCCGGTGTAATGGATGGATAGCTCATGGTCCTGTTATTTTTCCTGGTGGAGCGTTTAGGAATAAAAGTAGTTCAAACACCTCCGTTGTCTGCATTTGTTTGTGAGATTTAGAGTAAAATGTGAGGGCTGATCATGTTGTTGCAGCCACATCACGCAGACGTGTGTGGAATCGCACACACTGCATACATCGATTCATACTAAACAGCACAAGAGACTGGTCCATTCACTGCTGTTGGAAAGGTTATCTATTCTGAAATTGGCAAATCAACTATTTCTTTGTCTAACTCGCTTTTTAACTTAATGTTATGTATAATACAGACTCATTGCATGAAGAGACATGTCAAGCCTTTGTTATCATTTAGATGTCATTTTCTTCTCGATTCATACTAAACGGCACAAGAGACTGGTCCATTCACTGCTGTTGGAAAGGTAGCGGTTTCTAATGGTATTTCAAAGTCCATTTTCAGAGTCCATTTTTAATTATAAAAAGGTTATGGCATCTTTCAGCACGACGTGTTCGACCCGCAGTGGAATCTTTTTGTAATAATCGGCATTAAGAACAGACCAGTGGGCGGACAGGTGAAAACGGCATAAAAGCGTCGCCTGCAGAATCACAGTGATTTGCTTTCTCTGTTTGAATGTGGTCCCATGCTCATTAAAAGTCAATTGTCTCACTCAGATGTTTTTTTTTCTAAGGTTATCCATGAGCCCCGAAGAACACAGCGCATTTTGGAGGAAGGTCCAGTTCACCGTGGACAAAGACGTGGTCAGAACCGATCGCAGCAACCACTTTTTCCAAGGAGAGAACAACCCTAATGTGGAGATCATGAGGTTAGCCCACCACTTTCACTTGTCTCATTCCCAAACCCTGCTCCTCCTCCTTCTTCTTCTTGACATGGTCCGTACTTATGGCTTCTTCCTCGGCCCGACGCACTGGCGCACCTATTCATTTCATATTCTGAACCCCGAGGGGAGCCGCAAATGAGTTTCATGCTTTATTGACTCTGACTAAGCCGTCGGAGCACTTTTTTGATGCATACTCAGAGCTAATGGTTTTTCTAAACGAGGAGCAGAGGATTTAAATAGCATATTAGTTTAGTGTCTCGTGGAGGCCCCTTATGTTTGTCGAGGTATTACGCCGTGTGTCTGGGGGGGAGGGGGGAGGATAGTGCTGCTGCGCCAGTACTGTATGCCTTATCTGTTTCCTATCAGCCTGGCAGATGTGAACGCAGAGAATCCCAAAAATATTTATTTTCCTGGCTCCGGATTTCTACTTCTTATCATACGTCTGCAGCGGGTCGTGCATGAGCGAGATATAGTGACGTACGACAATTATGAATGTCTGTGAGGCGACCTGCTGAAGAGTATTTGAGGATAACTATCATGAGGGTTCATCGTCAAGGGTTTAGTTTCTTTGTCTAACTCACTTTACAATGTCATGCGTTATTCATCACTTTCACTGTTCCTTCAGGAGACATTCCCCGGAGCAAACTTTTGAGAACGTGGCAGACCATCTGTATCTAAGGCCCCTGCAACCATCACAACACACACACATATTTATACATAGAGGCCTGATGGATGAAGGAGCTTGTCCAAAAACAACATATTTGGAAATTGAATACTTATAATACACGAGAGAACTGCTCTGTAATCATGTGCCAGCCAAGAGCAATTTTGGAATATGACAATGGAAAGATTATTAATGAGCTCCCTGGTCACCACAGAAGTTGGCATAGCAACTGCTGGGGTATTAAACTTTTTTTTTGTGTGTAATATTTTCAAAAAATCTGTTTTTCTTCCCAGAAAATGTATTTTAAACACAGACTTTGGTAACAAAATCTATTCAGGTACATTTTACTCATTACGAAGAGGAAGTTTAATGCATTTACATAGATCCATGTCAGTCACTATCAGACACTTTGGGCTGAGAGACGATCTACGGCTGTGCTTGTGGCCAAATACAATCACAACCGCTTTCATCTTGATTGACTTCACACAATTGTTGATTGGCCATTAGCAGAATAGAAAATGAAACGATTGAAACAGAATTGGACAAACAAGACGGGGAAACAAATGTCCACAGGATTTAGGCAAGTGGATTGTCCCGAAGCATCCTATCCTTTTTCCCTCAGCAAGGACAGAACAATAAAAAACAGGATCTGCGTGCACGTGAATACTAATGCTGTGCCAAAAGCTTTGACCGATCTGAACAAAGTACATTTATCAATCAATCTATTCAAACTAATTATTTATATCAAACTTGTGTATATTTTAAAACAACTTGATTCTCAAATTAGTAAAAACAGAAAAAGGAGAAAAACAGAAAACAAACACATGGTTTGAAAAGAGGTTTAAAGAAGCAGACTCTCACACGCATGCAACAGAACAAAAAGTACCCACACAACACACAGGGCCAATCACTCTCTGACCCTACACCTGTCGCCCACTACTGGCTCTGTGCTCAGGGCATTCTTTTTTTTCTTTTAAAGTCTGTCATTATGGTCAGCGTCTCTATAATGGTTTAGTACATTAGGTGGCAGAGAAGTTCCAGATGCCCTGAACATTATTAGAGCTTTCATTGTTATTAAAGTTATTTTATTGCAATACAAATATCTCTTTCCTCCCTTTGACTGCGCGAAAATCAGCAACCACAGCTTTCCCCCTCTAATAATCGGTGTCACTCGAAACACATTTCAGTGCTTTTGGGTGGGACCTGACTCGTGGTCTGGCCCGAGCTGGTCCTCCACAAAACCATATTTGGATCTGTCAATATTGCATCTGTTTTTAGTATTAGAACGTTTACCCTTTTGGATTGGCAGATCTGATTACTGATCTTGTTGTTGATTTGTCGGCAGGCGCATTTTGCTCAACTATGCCGTGTTTAACCCCGACATGGGCTACTGCCAGGGCATGTCCGACCTGGTGGCCCCGCTGCTCAGTGAGATCCAGGATGAAAGCGACACGTTCTGGTGCTTCGTGGGCCTCATGGAGAACACCATCTTCATCAGCTCTCCGCGCGATGACGACATGGAGCGGCAGCTGGTACGAGCGTGTATTCGCAACGATCAAACATAAAGCACGTTTATCTGGGCTGAGTATCTCCAATCATGACCTTTATCAGAGTGAACGTAACCAAATTCCTACTATAGCGGCTTGGCATGAACAGATCATGCAAATATGTAACAATAGTATAGTATGATAAGCCACGCTAAACTGTACCTACAGTATGTGTTACATTTGGTCCCTAAAAAAAAAGTCCCTAAATGACTGCGGCCATTACTGCTGAAGGTTCACAGCGCCCACTTTTTTTTGTCTTTTTTTTACAGCGGGCAATATTTAAACACTGATTTGTCCGTGTTACGTCCAAAACGCCCAGTTTGTCTGCAGTTACTGAATAACTTTGTATGCGTAATCTATAATTAGAGATTGATCATTGTTATATCTCTACACACTTATTAGTCTTCCTTGTTCTGTCATTTAGTCCATTCACAAAGCCTCTAACATATGTCCTACAGTATATGTAACAATTGTGTCCCCAAAGTGTTTTTGAAAGGCATCCATTTTATTGATATGGTTCTGAGATTATCCTATTTATATCTATAAACTTCATAGTATTAAAGAATTTTTAGGTACACACATTTTGGTTCATACATTTATTTTATTTCCATTTGAAGTTAGTCTGATGCATTGTACAGTTTAGTGTGGAGAGAGCCAAATATAAAAATGTTTTGTTCATTGGATGGTCGTCATATAAACACATAATTTAAGGTAAAGGGAAGAATGGAAACATGAACAATAGAATCAAATGTATATAAGACATGGTATATGCACTTGATGTAACCATTTGGATGTTATTACATACTATTACTATACTATACTATTTTTCTTGATGTATTTTCTTTCATTTATTTGTATATCAAATTGTTTTGTTTTTTTATAACCCTTTCTTTTGAACTATTATAACACATTTTTACACAAATAATGTATATATAAATGTACATGCACCTAACTGTAGCATGCCTATGTATAAAACCACATTCACTGTAACAAGGAAATACAAAGTAAAAAGATACTTCAGTGATGTAGACAGAATAAAGCAGCCGACAAATAAAGCTAACCCGTTTGTGCACATTCCAATCACTTCAGTAATTGCTCATTGCTGCTGCAGACAAATGCCATGTACAGGAAGAAATAATTAACTTCTTCTTTCCACAAGCTGTTGTAATGATGTTGAAATTGATTGATTTCAGTGTCCTTTTTTTCCTGCGCTTTTTTTAGTTTGTTTTATACCTGTACTTTTAATAGTTTTATTTATGTACTTATCTGGTGACCACTGGGGACTTTTGCACATGTATTCCAATGAGATAAATGATTACTTGATTTTATTATTTCATGCATGTTACATACAGTGCCTTGCGAAAGTATTCGGCCCCCTTGAACCTTCCAACATTTCGCCACATTTCAGACTTCAAACATAAAGATATAAAATTTTAATTTTTTGTCATGAATCAACAACAAGTGGGACACAATCGTGAAGTGGAATGAAATTTGTTGGATAATTTAAACTTTTTTAACAAATAAAAAACTGAAAAGTGGGGCGTGCAATATTATTCGGCCCCTTTACTTTCAGTGCAGCAAACTCAGTCCAGAAGTTCAGTGAGGATCTTTGAATGATCCAATGTTGTCCTAAATGACTGATGATGATAAATAGAATGCACCTGTGTAGTCCCCCGAGTTGCCTACTGCACTTACAGTTTAGACTTACACAAGCAAATATATAAACATAAATATACAATCAAACAGTTTTTGCCTTAGTTTCACCATGTGTTGAATATATACAATTTCAATATGTATTAACAAATGCATTTCTATTTACAAATTGTCAGCTCAAAATGAAGTGGGAAAAAAAATCGGTAGACCCCACGAACATACTTGAAATACATGCAAGACTGTAGTTATTTACCACTGAATAATGATAACTTTACAATTATCACGGTGCACGTAAATATGGCCAATCCCCGCCATGCGTCATACTGTTATGGCCTCTCGCATCATAAACCATAGCTGTCCTCCCTCCTGCAGATGTACCTCCGTGAGCTGCTACGCCTCATGCTGCCGCGCTTCCACCAGCACCTCACCCACCTGGGGGAGGACGGGCTGCAGCTGCTCTTCTGCCACCGCTGGATCCTCCTCTGCTTCAAGAGGGAGTTCCCCGACACGGACGCCCTGCGCATGTGGGAGGCCTGCTGGGCACACTACCAGGTCTGAGGGGGCTCCACTCTCTGTACTCTTCCTCTCAATCATATCAGGCTTCTGTGGCCATACCTGCATGTGGAAGCCCGCTCCTGCCGTCGTGGTTGGAGTGAGTGAGAAATGCCATGTGAGGCGTGTTTGAGCGCCCAGAAAAGCACTATATATAAAACCCATGTGTTATTATTATTATTATTATCAATAATCATTTAAGCAATAATAATGAGTGGAAGTATTACAATGCAAATGTCTGGTGCAAGCCTATTCTTGGCACAAAAAAATACAAACTCACATTTATTTCACCACTGTGTGACGAATATACAGTATGATCTCTTAATCGTTATATTTGAACAATACAAACATGTTTTTGTCTTTTTTACTGATATAGTTAGATTTATTCAGATGCAAATAATTGGTTTAGCTTTATTTGTCATTTGTCTCCAGCCCCTTTCAGGGAGCTCTCTAAAAGGATTTAGAAATGTAACACCTGATCTTGAATGATTCACTTTTGAGTCATCACATATCTATTAGTATAAACATAGAGCTATACAGTATTGTGTTTTTTTCTGTTTTCCGTATTTCATAGATTTTTATTATGAATGCAAAAAAGTGTCGATCTCTGTCTCTTCTGTTGTATAAAAGTAGCTGTCTGATTGAAAAAGGTTGGAGACCCCTGCTCTGGACTTTCCTTCTTGTATAAGCAACCTGCTAAATATATCTGACTGTTTTATGGTGACTAAAGACTTGTTGTATGAATTCAGATGGACAGTTATTAACATGTATGTACAGTGGTCAATCTGCTCCATATAGAGTTAGTTTTAAGTTTAGTCTTTAGTTGAAGGGACAATGTACAGAGAAGACAGATCTGTACAGTTCTGCACCAAATTTTAGCCAAACGGGTAGTTTCCATCTGCAGTCCCTGGTTACATAAATAAAATACATGAATACAGTAATGTACCATTCAATAAAAATACAATACATATTTCTCTGATACAGACTCACACACACACCTTTAGCCTTATACCTGTTTGTTACAGTGCATTTCAAATCTCATCGTTCATTTTTCACATACATTGTCCTGTACCTCAGTGTTCTAAATATCTCCTTTTGTGATTATTGCTGTAAGAACACTTGACAAGCTCTGAGCAGTTCTAAACGCCACAACAGCTGATTTTCAAACAATGTGTGTGTGTGTTCCTCATTCTTATGGATGTGAGGTGGCGACACAGAGCTTCAGCTTCCCTCCTGTTAAGAGTCAAATGTCACTTGTCCCGAACTGTGCCAGCTGCTCGCTCAGTTTTTAATGCTCTGCAGGTGCTGGAGCAGGTACAAATGGGAAACTCAAAACCACCCTTAAAATGTCACTTCATTTCTGATTAACTCTTCATTATGGGCTTTTGAAGAGCAACACCATTTTGCAAAACAAATGACCTGGGTTGAAGAGTAGACAAAATTACATAGTGGTTTATTACTAGGGCTGTGAAAAGCCAAAGAAATTATTGCCAAAAGGCCCCCAATCAATTTGACTTTATATTATGTTAGGTTATGTAATGTATGCTTTGTATGTACATATTGTGTGTGTATGTCTGGTGACTGTGTCGTCTGAAAAAAAAAAAGAGGGGTGTGGCAAATGCTCTAAAACAGGTGTCTCCAACCTTTTACACTCAGAGAGCTACTTTCCCGGGACGATAAAGGGCGAGAGCAACTCCTTTAAGCGGCCCTGGGAAAAATGTGGTGATATATTGGTTTGAACAAGCCTGATATTGGCACAGTCATTATTTATCATCACATATTTGTTACTACTGCACAAAGAGAGCATTTACAATAATATTTAATGATAATGAATTATACAAGCTGAGATATTATGTTTTTTGTTCTCCATCCATCCATCCATTTTCTACCCTTTAATCCATTTCTGGGTCAGGGGGGTGTCAGTCAGAGATGCCACCCAAGTCTCATAGCACCAGCCCCTCACTGACCCTCTGCAGGTGGTGAGTCCACAGGAGGACGGCTGCTCTCTGAGTGTGAGCATAGCCTTGATCTTTCAGTGGGGGCTTTTGGGCAAAGTGGGGTTAAGTGTCTTGCCCAAGGACACAACGACAGCAGTCATCAGTGGGAGTCGATGGAGAAGGTGCAGAGGTGGGAATTGAACCCACGACCTTCTGGCCTTAAGGCCAATGCTCTACCAACTGAGCTACTGTCGCCCAGTTTTTCTATTTTATTCATTTCTAAATCCTTTGGCAAGCTACCTGGAAGGCCACGGTGAGCTACGGGTGGCTCCCAAGCTACAGGTTTGAGACCCCTGCTCTAAAAGAATACTGCATAACCTGACCCAAACTGTACTCACAAAAGTTATACTGAATTCAAAACCGTTATTTAATCACTGAAATGTTTGGCGACTTATAACCAGAAGAGTTTTATTTGGTTTGAATATGGAGGAAGGAAATAGTTGTTAAAATGTAACCGATATTATTGTTGACAAATATACATATGGACTTCATTTATGAACATATTTTGTGTTTTAAAGTAATGTGTAGACCATTGTTGACAAAAAAACAATGGTTCTCTATGTTCCCAAGGTCTTTCGAAGAACATATTTACCGTCCATACCAACTACATAAATTAGCATATCCTCTCCTTGTTTAGCATCTGCAATTAGCATGTTGCTCTTCTGCGTAACTTAACCTTGGAACGCGGTCACGGTTCAAACCATTTTATTGAACGCTTTTACAGTTTGACAGCCCACAATGATGTAGAAAAGCGTGTTAACCTCCGCGCTTGTCTGCAGACGGACTACTTCCACCTGTTCCTGTGTGTGGCCATCATTGTTCTCTACGGGGAGGACGTCACGGAGCAGCAGCTTCCCACCGACCAGATGCTGCTGCACTTCAGTAACCTATCCATGCACATGAACGGAGAGCTGGTGCTACGCAAGGTACGGCACAGGCCACTTCTGTCCATTTCTGTCCTCTTCTGTCCTCTTCTGTCCTCTTCTGTGCAGCAGCAGTACACAGGCTGCATTCTTCATTGTTTATTCATGTCGGACTATGTGCCTTTGGAATGTAATGTCTAACCTAATAGTAGTAAGGATATTACATTGTGCTTTTATAATGCGTCCTTGAATGTCCAAATTATAAAAGGACAGGTTGATGTGTAATAGAAATAAATGAATAAAAAGCTACAATAAGCAGTTAAGTATAGGCAGATTTGAACAGGTGGACTCATTTCAGAACTTCAAAATACTGCACAAAACCATGTATCTGGTGTTTTGTCTTGTACCTGCTGAGATCATGATGGATGATTGTAGTATTTTTTAAATTCAAATTTGCACACAAAAACAAACTGGTTACAAAGGCGAAATAACAAACAGCAATACAGTTTTAAAACACACACACACACACGTTCACCTTTAGTTATCTTTATTCATGTATCGCCTTTCGCAGACCGTTGGGGACATTTTTCCTCTCACTCCACGCAGTGATGGAAGCGAGGTCGCCCGCAAGACCTAACGTACATGTTTTCAGAGCACGGCAAGAACTGAGCACTAGGAGGAAACCTAGGCAGACACAGGAGGGGGAGAACATGCAAACTACACACAGAAAGGCCCGGTCTGGAGGTGAAATTGAACCCAGGACCTGCGGGGATCCTAACTTAGGGCAGCAGGGTGGCGCGGTGGCACAGTGGTTAGAGCTTGTCGGATTCCACCTCTGGACAGGGCCGGTACGAACAGATGGTGGAGGTTGATGTCTCGTTCCATGCGTGACGTGAAACGACCGGTACGCCAAAATTATAATGCTCTTTGTGTGTGGTCTATCAAAGATTACCACTAAATTACCACTAACCGCTGTGCCACCCATACATACACATACATTTTAACTTTAACTAAACATACTTCTTACTTGTGTTGTAAGGCGACATTGAATATCTAGAAAGGCACCTACAAAATACAATGTTTTATTATTATTATTGTTATTATTACACGCACACATTCACACTCACCCAGAAAAGACACAGGCCTAAACACTCTCTGACCCTACACGTCTACCCCATCAGCTCTGATTATCCTGCTGCGTGTGTGTGTGAGTAAGAAACAAAACCGAAGGAATAACATTATCTGACACTGATTCTGAGCTCGAGGCAACAGTGCAAAGAAGAGACACGTGGCGGATTGACGGATGGAAGATAGCCTCACCGATACGGCCTCAGAGAAAACGTGTAAAAAAATGTATTCTTTTGATATGGCCATGAATTTTGAATCAGCTGAAGCTCGCCTGGGCTACAAACCACTGCAGGCATAACTGTAAAACTCCCCACTGTGAGCGCTTCTGTATATTTCCTCTGGTTGATGAGCGTTCTGTGAGTACACTACATTACGTACATGATAAGTGGGGCATTACGATGGGAGTGGCACACGCAGCAGAGCAGTAGATGTTACCGAGGCCTCGTGGAGCGGAGCCGACGTGCTTGGCCGCGGCTCTCATGTTTATGGATGGTATGGTCGTACAGGGCCAGACCAGAGGCAGAGGTGGTGTTAGCATGCAGCTGCTGTAGCGTATGAGATTTAGCATCAAGAGTCGCCCTTTTTACCTTCGGCTCAAACCATGCAAAGCTGACCTTGCCCGTATTCTGTTCTCGCGCGCATTATTTGCATACGCATTAGGGCTGTGCGATTTGGGGGAATTATCTAATTGTGATAGTTTTGTGTGTTTTTAAAAAGTCTTATTTGATTCAGAGTAAAATATGACAAACTTAAAGAGAGTTACATTTCAAAGAGCATACATATGAAGCAATGCAGCCATTTTTTGACTGCAAAAATCAATCAAATCTTTATTTGTAGAGCACATTTAAAACAGCCTAGGCTTAGCAAAGTATTGTACAGATGGGAAAAAACAGCACAATAAACACAAAAATACAGAAATACATATAAATGTTAAATATATATAAACATGTGTTGTTGCAGTCATCTTTTATCTCTGTCATTTTTGTTATTTATTTTTCAAGAACAAGCGCATGTACACAAACCTAGACCGCTCCAGGACTTCTGGAATATCACTTTAAATACACAAACAGAGTTCCTTAGCTGTCGTTTTATGTAAATTATGAAAAAAAAAAATTATGTCTCATAAAGTAAAATACTTCAAAATATCCTCAAACAAAGAGACATTTTCCTAAATTCAAGCAAATTATAATTTTTGTCCTTTTTCTGTTTCCAAACAACTTTTACACAATCCCACATATGTTTTTCACAGCTGTGTCCTTGTGTCCCCCGCAGGCTCGCAGTCTCCTGTACCAATTCCGCCTCTTGCCCCGGATCCCGTGCAGCCTGCATGACCTGTGCAAGCTGTGCGGGCCGGGCATGTGGGACAGCCGCTACATCCCCACCGTGGAATGTTCCGGAGAGCACCCCGACTCCCAGAGCTGTCCGTACGGGGGCACGTCCACCCCTCGGCCCTGCTCTCCTTCCCCCGCCACCACGCCTTCGCAGTCCCCCGCGCCCACGCCCTCTCCGGACTGCAAGCGGACCTCCAAAACCAGGGACATATTCACCTTCAGGAAACAGAGCTGAGTGCGTGTGTGAGTGTGTGTGCGTGTGTGTGCGTTCAAACGGACCCTGTCACTGGCTCTTTTGTGCTACGTGGAACACTGCCTTATCAAAGCCCGGGACAGCTCTGGTGATGAGGCCAAGAGTTGAAGAGGCTTCTCAGTTTGACACAGCACAGACAATCCCCAGACGCTGTGCTGGTCTCAACCCAAACTGAGCTTTTGCTAGCTTCTTGGCTCCAGTCCAGTGGTCTTCAGGATTTCAACAGGGTCTAAAGCAACTGGATTCATGCAGACTTTTTGAACCAGGGTCAAGCGAAACTGGAGATTCATTCATAAAAAGTCGACTTTTTCATAACGGAGCACTTAGATTACTTGAATCTCTAGGATTGTTGCAGGAGGGGTGCAGACAAGTATAAATGACTTTTCTGCGAGCAATATATTATCCTTGCATGTTTTCGGAGTAGAGGACACGCCGCGTTTGTGAAACAGGTTTGAATGTGTTTACACGATCCACACTATGATGGGGCTCCGCATATTTCATGGCAAGAAAAAACACTTTTGAGCAATAGAAGCATTTAGGCGTCTGGGTTGACTGTGAAACTCATTTGAATGTGTCGGCTCGCTCCGGTCTACATCAATTTTTTTTATCTCGTCACGGAGATGAATGGTTCTGTTTGACTTTTGTGTTTAGACGGGGTAGTGAGAAATCGTCTGCAGTTTTGTTATTTTCATCTGCGTATTTCAGAAGTCCACAGTAAAGCGTTTGGAGATGTCACCACTAAGACTGATTCACACTCGGGCTGCACGACGGTGGCAAAATATCAAATTGCAATATTTCTGACTAAGATTACGATGCGGTTTTTGATATTCTACATGTTCAAATGTCTAATTGAGTAAAAACTACTTTAAGAGAGTTGCATATAAAAACGTGTACATATGAAGCGATTTCTTCATACACGATTCTGACATTTCAGAACATGTTTGGAGAATTCTAACCGATGGGAAAGGCATGATTTTAGCGTGTAATGAGTGTGTCTTGTATGAGTTTGAATTACAGAAGTAAATACACACACAGTTTATTTAAATTATGAAAAAGATGTCTCATTTGGAATAATATAATTGTGCTTTTTCTCGACAACAAGACAAAAGAGACTTGCTTTTTCCATTAACATTTCAAACAAAACTCATTGTAATTAAAAGTTTGTGTTGGGAAATCACAGAAATAATTGTCTTGACGAATTGCTAACTGCAACCGTAAAAATTAATCACGCAGCCATAATTCACACACACACACACACACACATGCATCTTTCAACGTCTTCACTTGCGACTGCACAGGACTCTGTTGCTTGTTTATAAACTAGAGCGACCTCTAAACAGCTGGCATGAGAGCAGGAACAGATGCAGATCCTTCCTCACACCAAATCTCTTGCTTCTGACCGAATTATTATAGCAGTCATCAGGAAGAAATCTGCGAGAGAAAACAAGGATGTAAAAGCGGTTTGGTCTGTAACAGCGAGAAAAGCCGGTAATTCAAAGCATATCCCTCTGTGACTTCATTTAGGGGATGTACAGTGATGTGCGCGACGCCTGTGTGGTTTCGAAACTCCCAGATGTTCTCTCGACGCACAAGACTTCCCCCTCGAGAGCTTGTGCGTGTCACTCTTTGGGGGGGGCGAAAACATCTGAAATCGCTGCTAAAATGTAACATTAGGACCTTCAATCAGTCTTCCCTCCCCCCTCCCCTCCCCTGCCTCCCTGTGGTCCGCCACTCAGCAAGCCGTCCCCTGCAAATGACATGCATAGCAGCTCCGTTTCCTATTAGTTATCATGCGCAGCTGCTGGATCCAAACCCACACAGTTTGGGGAGAGAGCAAAAGTGGAATTCAAAAACGTCGGCTGCGGGAGTATTTATGACTTTTGTGGAAGCGGGAGTCCAATCCTCACAAATCTATATGACGACTGGATCAGCCACTGAATGTACTTCACGATACTGAGTCTATTCTTACTCTGTATTAATAAAAAAAAACACTTGTGCATCTAAGAATATGATTGTTTTTAACTATTGCTTGGTCTGCCTAATTATTCCCAAAGAGATGTTTTCCCTCCTGAGCACCTGGCTGGATAATAATAAGCCTTTTCTGTTTTATTTGGGTTCATGTGGAAAATTGGTGCACCCAGAGGGCATTGGAGACGCAGCCCCCAGTGGAAAGAAGTGAGCGTTTGTGCTTCGCCGCTAAAATTATACTCTATTACAGGGTTGTCCAAACATTTTAGTAACAGGGCCACTTTAGTTAACCAGACTTATTCAAGGGCTGACGACATGGATTGTAAAACTGGATTCACTGGTTTCGGGCAATTTTCAGCTCTAAAAGGCTGTATGATAATGACTGTAGATTCCCGTCACAGCTACATAAGCGACAAATGGAATGTTGTGACACAACCAAAAACAAATGTCAGTATATGCAAATAGTGTTGGCAGCTGGATTCCAAATGCCCTGAGCTTTACAATGAGGTGATATGAAGAGATCCATTATTTGTCTCACAGTGGGGAAATTTCAGAGTTGCTTCACAAGTTACAGAACGGTAGGAGCACACAGCACAAGATAAATGAAACATAGCTATACTGAACTTTACTATCTTTAGCATAATAAGGAAAGATGTCTTAAAATCTCCAACTTTAGCATGATGAAGCAAGAATGACCATGTCTTACAGCATGAAATCGGTGGAGCTGAAGTTGGCTGGATGACACTGAAATTGCCTCAATGGCTACTTTGGCTACTGCCGCCTTGTCTAGTTCTAGCAGTGGATAACTTTTTTCTGAACTTGATATTAGTAGCATTTTAGATTAGTTTGAACAGGACCTTCTTCTGAGAAAAAAGGTCCTGGGTTCGAATCCTGGTCGGAATAGGGTCTTTCTGGGTGGAGTTTGCATGTTCTCCCTGTACGTGCAAAGGTTTCCTCTGGGTGCTCCGGGTTCCCCTACCACTAAAAACAAGCACACTAGGTCAATCCTCCAGCTCTGGTAGTCCTGACCAAGCCGAGCATCAACATCTGGAGATGGGTTCCCAGGCGCTGTTACTACGGCGACTACTGCTCCTAATGTAAGCCTTAGTAGCATCAGGATGGGTCAAATGCAGAGGATGAATTGCTCTATGGGGATTAATAAAGTGCACCTTTATGTAAATGGTTTTAATTGCAATTACAGGAATCAAATTTTTTTCATTCTTAAAACACTCCAAACAGTGACCCCTTCACCCTGGCCGCTTACAATCACAATTTTGTATTGCTTTTTAAAAACATTGCTGCCTGACAGTGAGTTGACAAGTGTTTTAGAGACGGTACAATTACAGAATCTAGAACATAGCAGTGAGGATTAGATGTCAGGAGAGCAGAATAAAAAAGATTGTGTTACAAACAATATTTAGAGTGAGTAGATCACAGACTGTTTTCATGACGACTTTAACCATAAAGGTCCAACTGTAATGTACCGTCTGAATTACATTTTAGATTAATGAGAGCACTTTTTTATTGCTCTGAAACCAAATGAGATTGTTATAAAAGATTAAATGACAGACTTCCTGAACATCAACTGGCCGTCGGTCTGGACTCGAAGCAGGTAAGACTTTTAAGATGAGATAAGCTTTAGTTTCCAAACCGTGCTCTCATTTATCAACACAAACAGAATATCATCTCCTAAAGTGACAGAGCATTGGTGTCGTCTTGAAGAAAATGTGAAAAAACAATAATCTATCAAACAATATGCATTTGTGTGTAATCTGTGGGTGTTTGGAATAACAAATCCAATGTCCCTACAGTCCTTTTAGAGATAGAATTATATGGACAAAGCCAACAACTTCTTTGACTTTTGGAAAGAAGTTAGAATGATGAACAGTTGCAAGACTTCTCTTCCCTGTGATATTGACGGAGTAACTGGTTCGGACAATATATGTAAATTGTGGATGAAATATTATTATGAATTGTATAATTGTGGTAAAGACAATAATGCTATTATAGGGGCTGTTGATAATAATGATGGTGTGATCGTAACTCCACTTGAGGTTTTTAATGCTGTTTTAACATTGAAGAGTAACAAGTCATGTGGACCAGATGCAGTTTCATTTGAGCACCTAAAATATGCAAGCAAAAAGTTATACCCACTTCTTGCTCTATGTTTTACTAGTTTTTTTGTTCATGGGGTTTTGCCTGTGTCACTTATGTCAGTCTTACTTGTCCCAGTAATCAAAGACAAGGCTGGGAAACTCAACAGTAAGGACAACTATCGGCCTATTGCCTTGGCCAGTTTTGTGGCCAAGGTTTTTGAGAGGATCATTCTGTACAGACTTGAACCATACCTTTATACAGCTGCAAACCAGTTTGGATTCAAACAAGAGCATGGTACTGACCTGTGTATTTTTGCCCTTAAGGAAATTCTGGACAAGTACCAGAGTCAAGGTTCCACAATTTTCACCTGTTTCTTAGATGCATCCAAAGCATTCGATAGGATTAATCATGAGAGGCTTTTCAGGAAGTTCTCTAATAGAGGTGTTCCTGGCTACCTTATTAGGGTCCTCACATTTTGGTACTCACAGCAGAGTATGCAGGTGAAGTGGGGTGGGTCAGTGTCAGACTCATTCAAGGTCAGTAATGGAGTCCGGCAGGGTAGTGTGATGTCCCCCCTGTTGTTTAAGATCTATATGGACGATTTATCTGTACAGCTCAATCACTGTAATACTGGGTGTGTTGTCTGAGGCAGAGTGATTAACCACCTTAATGTATGCCGATGACCTGGTTGTGCTCAGTCCGTACAGTGCAGGACTTCAGCAGCTCCTCAAGATATGCTCTGAGTACGGTCTTCAAAATGAACATGAAAATATAACTCTAGTAAAAGCTTCATGATTGTGAGGACAAAAAATGACATAAAATCTGTATTTCCTGCATTCTCCCTATGTGGTAATGCTCTAAATGTCAGTGAGGAGGTAAAGTACCTTGGCCATTACATATGCAGAGACCTCACAGACGACCGGGATATACACAGACAGAGATGTAAACTGTATGGCCAATCCAACATGCTGGTCAGGAAGCTTTACATGTTTGCTGAGTGCAGGGTGCGCTCCTTTCCTGCTGCCCTACGTCACTGCTACTATTGGTTCATGTGTAGAGTGGTGAGGGTGCCTAATGCTATTGTACAGTCCCTGGTTTGACTTACATTAGCTCAGTCAGGTTCACTTCTTTGCTCTGGAGTCACTGGCGTGCTTCTCTGTATGTGTGACTTGGTCTAAATATGTGAATATGTGATTACTATGTGTGTTTTAACTGTTCTGTTTATTTTTTTTGTTTTAACTTTTCTTTCATTATTCTTAGCTATGGAGCCTGTGCTTGCATGTGAGTCCTTAATAAAGTATAAATAAAAAATAAAATATCATTAAGGATCACCAGCTGATTTTGAAAGAAAAAACGTTTTTAGGTAAAAACATATTTGAATAAGAGGGACGCACCACAAACACGAATGAATCCACTTTCACAAACTAGACTCATAAATGCAGCAGAAGTGAATAGAGAAAAGTTCACTTCAGCGTTGAGGTCCAGACCACACAAACCTCAGGGCTGTGGACGTCCCTGATTGGCCGATACAGATGATCAAGTAGAGGCTCTATTGTCATTCTGAGAAATGACTCAACAGTAAGGTTTGTTCTTTGTGGGCGGAGCTTGTGGCATTAGAACAACTTGTTTTATTGACAGGTACAATACAAGCTGTACTTTTCTGCATTTATTTGTGGTTGTATTTTATTTATATCTCGTGTTTTTCTCAAGTCAACCGGAAGTTCAACAACCTGTTTAATCCCAGGCACATATTTGTATTGGAAAAAAATACATACATGTCACATCAAATCACCAGCTGAAACTGAAACCAAAATGAAACTCCAGCCTTCATTCAATCTCATGAAAGTATTGAAGAGGCAAAAACATATGCACAAAGAAGAATAAGTATTATTTTCTTTAACAACAAAAAGGTTTCTTTCACAACTCACACTAAAGACACTAAAGCACCACTGGTCGAAAAACATTCCCTAATAACAGGTGAAAGTATAAATTAGCCCATTATGTCATGTACGCTTTGCATTTGTCTTTTCAAATTGCCTAAATATATCTGTAAACTGTGTACATGTACACAAGTGAACCTATATAACTATGAATATGGTTCAAAAGTTCATTTATTTCAGCCGTTCAACTTCAAACGTGAAAACAACACCTGATATAAAATAAAAATAAAATAAAAAAAATCCTGAGCTGTTTCATTTGGGTTTTTTATTTACAATATGTGAGCCATAATTAACAACATAAAAAGACATACAGTAGAGGCTTGATTTTTCTCACTCTGCCTGTAATCTGAATCTGCCATTATATATTGTAAGTATAATTACAGACGTGAATAGACTTGAACCCAATTATAATTTCCCGAGTTTCACCTGTATGTACTCATCGACTCGCTATTTTTACCGGCAAACGGAAACATATGAATGCATTTGGGTTAGTTTGTCTCTGGGCATCATAGTCTGTAGCTTGGCATCCGTGGTGGAAACATGGCCGAATATTTGAACCGAAGCAAAAATGGCTTACAAGTATTGTTGACACCACATAGACACATTTATGCACAACATTTGAAAAACAAAAAACCTGCCTTCTCGACTCGACTGTAGACATTCCCTTGTAAGTGAACCTGTAGATTAATCGGAGCACTAATCATGATAATAGCAATGGTCCTGCAGACTGCCCAGAGCCTGGTCCACACTGTAAGCACCGCTCTCAGTGATTATGCCGCTGTCCAGAGACCCCCGCTCCCTGTGATGTGGGGACGCGCCTGCCAGCAATTACAGCCCATTAGAGGCTGATTGATAGCTTCTCTAAGGGCTAATGCTTTTCTATTGCAGAGGAAAGAAAGGGGAAAATGACAATAAATACATAAATGAATAAAACGACACTTCACATTACTCAAATCCTTGCCCTCTTTGTGTCCTTTGAGTGGATAATGCAGTTTTCTGGAGCTATAATGAACTAAATCACTGCTAAGGTGCAAGAAGGACACGATATCTCTCTATTACGACTGCACTGTTGTCTTACTCCATGCCGTGTGAGCTGTACTTTTAGCTGCTTGTTCTGATGTGTAGATAAACAGTAGGTGTAGGTGAACCTTATGCATTCTTTCAATAACTGTGATAAACTGTGATAAATGTGTACTTTTCAGTTATCCACACTGCAAAAAAAGTACTTTGTTTATATTTATCTTGATGGGTTAAGCCCATTGCTCTTAAAACAGAGGGGCTTTTAAGAACATACAAGTAGATTCTCGTGTGGAATACTAAAATATGAATAAATGGCTACTGTCCTTGAAATATAACATTTCTGTTTGTCTCATTAGCAAATCTAGTTTAACAACTTTTGTATTTGGTCAGTTTGTGCAGTGTATTTGTCGTATAAAGTGTGAATGAGACATGGATTTCCTGATGGTTGCTCCTGATGACTAAAGGTTCTATTAGACGTGTGGACAGATGTTAACAGCAGGTGTCAACTCCCCTGCTGAAGACTGTTCAAATGTTGAGTGGATAAAATGCAGTGTAATCACATATTGTTCTCAGAAGTCAAATTTTCCAGGAAAACGGGTTTAGAATGTGTTTATTATCCTATGAAAATAATATAAAATAATAACAAACCACAAATCAACTTCACAAAAAGTAAAGTTGTTTGAATGATATCAGTTCAGTAGCATTCATATCTGTGGTTTAAGTTTTTAAACATTTTCTCTTTAATTCTGTGCAGGTTAGTGTCCTTTGCATCCTCCTCCTCATCATCATCACCACTCACATGTGTTGCAGTTTAAATTCTCCTCATGCTTCATCCCTCCTCCCCCTCCTCCCCCTCCTCCCTCCTCCCTCCTCCCTCCTCCTCCCTCCTGCCTCTCGCTGAGTGACAGTGTGGGGCCTGGCTCCTCTCCTGTCGTGAGGCCTACATTGAACGCTGCCTTATTGCCCTCTAATTACCCATTACAGCGCTGGGCTTCCACACCTGGAGCAGGCCGGGCCAAGAATGAGCCGAGCCCATTAGGACGCGCCTCCAACTGGGCTGTTTATGGAGCGGGCTGTGCCGGACCCCCCCAGAGTGTTAATGGGCCTTACATGGGTGAGGTCTACACCCCAATCTGTGATACAGAAGTGACTATAAAGGTTCTATAAAAAAAACTGTCTAGTTGACAGAATACAAGCTTCTCATGAAGCATGAGTCATGTTTACCTCCTCAACACCCAAACTGACCCGGTGTATAGTGGTGTGTCTAAAATGTATCTAAAGTGTATCTAAAATATGTACATGGTCTGTAAACTTTTTTATTTTACGATGTCCCTTCACTTGTTTTGTGAAATTCTCTTCTCTCTGCAAACGTTAAGAACAAGAACAGGTTGTCATGGCAGGTCAAAAATAAATGATAGGTTCCACCTCCCTCTCTAATTAGTTGTATGTAAAGCTAATTACATCAGCAGGGTTCTTCAGCATGCTTCAGTTCCATTCATCCAAACTCAACCCACCTCCTCTGGGACGCTTCATTCAATGCTAATTCCATATAGTGGCCCACCAGGCTGCTGATGTGGTTAGGGGCTGACCATTGTGTCATGACTACTGACTTCTTTATGAGGGAAAGACCTTTGAAATAAAAACCTCACCAATTCCAATGAAGCTGCTCAATATAGCATCACTCAGACCACACATTTAATTACATAGTTATGAATAAGAAGAGAGCCATTTACATAATAGATAATTCCCCTCTGTGGTGGACACTAGCGACAGTGACCAGGAGAATCGCTGCGTCCCTGATCGGTTATCCTGGGGTTCAGGACCTTATTGTTGTATCACTAGATCTCCAGACACAGATGGGGTAAAGCTATCCACCAATCACCTCTTGTTGGACTTGGGATATTTTGGTTTGACAGCGAAAGGAATACCTATATCTTCCTGGCTGAAGTCCCTGAGATTGCGGCCGACCTCCTCGATGGCGAGTGGATAAGATCTGTCCAGCCTGTCTTAAGTCTCTAGACTCTCTGAGACGTTGGTTCAAAGGTCATCAAGTAGAGGGACTGAAGCGTGTTCCGTTTTTAGTGGGATCACCCCCTTGCCTCCTCGGTAAGGTCTACTCCAGAAAACTAGAGAGGGCACTTCGACTGATAGTTGAATCTCGGATTTTGGAGGAGCAGAATCTGTGTGTGGTGTGGACAGACACAGGTGCCTTTCCCTCTCCAGGTGGTGGAGAGGTCCTTCCTCTCAGTTCAAGTTGAAGTTAAAGTCAGGATCTTGATCACAGTGAAGATCAGTGCAGTGGGAGCAGTGATACCGTCTTTGTATCAGACTTTTTTCTTCCCAGCTTCACCGGTCATGAGCTTTTGGGAACGACCAAAAGGACAAGATTGCGGATACCAGCAGACACAATGGGTTTTCTCCCCGGAGTAACTGAGAGCTCTCTTATAGGCAGAGTGAGGAGCTCAGTCACACGGGGAAGCTCACAACAGTCTTGCATCCTGGCAACAGATAAAGTGGAGAGAAATGGATGGATGGAAAATGAAGCTCTACAGCAAATAAAACAAAAGATGCCATGAATAGGACAATTGATTCCAAATTGATCTAAATGTGCGTGTGTCGTTCTGGTCTGATTTCAATATTGGCTGTGGTAAATGTTGGTGCTCAGAGCAGCTCGGCAGCACTACTGTTGGAGAAGCCATTTGCATGAAGCATGTCTAATATCTGTGCATACTAAATCATCAAGTGTGACACAAAACATGCATACATCACTGCCTTCATATTGTCAGCTATTTGTATTCTCTGCTGCCTCTTAACCGTCCATGTCGGGCTAAAATGGATCATCTTTTCCCCCTTGATGCAAATAGATTGACTTATCATGACAATAGTACCTGCTCATCGCTGTCTATTCATAGTGGCTTTAGGTGAAGGCCATGGCACTCAATGGTAAAGGATGAGATGGAAATGAAATGAGAGGTTTCGTGAAAAATAGCTGCAGGCATGAGCAGGGAGCCCCCGGGTAACAGAGGTGAAGAGATGCACAGGGACTGCTGTGTACTCCACAGATTAAGATTTTTGACCATGCAATCGTACACAGATCTCATTGGGAAATGAATGATGAAGAGAATTTATCAGCTTTGCATAATCTAAAATCTGTAAAAAGTTGAATTAAAGGGATTGCATGCTTAGACTCTTACATATTTGAAAGGAAAACACTTTATTTCATCATCGCTCTTGACTTAACAAAAGAACACTTAACCATTGCCATTGATTTAATCTTTTAGTTTATGAAATATGTGGATTATAAAGCGTTCCGGGAAAATAGTGTGGCACAAGAGCTCATAAAAGATGACAAATGTGCAAGAAAACCGGTCTGCCGTCTTCTGTCTGCTCCTCAGTGTACCTGTAATGTAAAGTGAGTGCTCTGTCATTGTAACTGTGGTCCTGTTGCCATGCTGTCCACATTCACCCGTGCATTAAGCCTTCTTGTTGTGCTTCACCGGAGCCCGTGGGACATGTGCGCTGACGCAAGTTCAAATCCCTGTCCTCTGCTCATGCAGGTAAATAACCCACTCTGGCTCAGTGTTGCCTGGCCAGCGAAGAGGACTTTCCACTGTATTCTATAGAGAATGATCTATCTGTATAATGATAGAGGAATCAAACTCATTACTGATGCTGCAGGCCACATGAGTGGTAGGATGTATTTCTACTAAAACACCTAATTCGATGTATGTTACATAAAACTACAGCTATAAATGCAGTTGCATATTAATCTTGGTTTGATTTTCTCCTTTAGGCGATTGGAGACATCCAGAAAGAACACACATGCTGTTTATTTCCAATTAACACAAAAGCTGGTATTTTCAACAATGTGCAAATTATAGTGTATCAACTGATGACAAAGTGCTGCTTTGAGGGCTCACTTCCTGCCGTTCCAATCCAAATCTTTGTCACCTCGGCTGAAAGGCACTTGTAACATCACAAGGCCGTGCACCATTATCCCTCTTAACCATTCTTCATCTGCCGTAAGCAGCTCTCCCTTAGGGCGACAAGGCGAGGTTTGATGCAATTCAATCCTAATCAGAGCTGTATGCCTATTTTTCTGGAGCGACTGTAATGTGTTCTCATGCAGCGAGGGGCGCAGCGCCTCAGGCACAGCTGACTGTGGCAGGCCCCACTGGGGACCCCAGGGCCGCTCCACGGGAAGGAGTCTTTAATCCAGGATTACTCCCCCAGACCTGCAGCCTGTGGGATTATGGAGCCAGAGGAAAGGGCAGAGTCAGCACTGTGTCCTCAGCCGCTCAGTGGATTAGAGCTGAGCCCACTGTGAGGAACACGCTGGTCCTTTGCTGCTGCTGCACCTCCATACATGGACATGGAAAAAGCATGCTCCACTGAACATTCACACACTCAGTGTGATCCCTCCTTTTTGAGCGTGGCTCTTTGAATATAGTGTCAGATAATGTCTGACTTCAAAGAACTCCTGGACAACATTAGAGGAAGTTTTCTCACCTCCTTCACACACAAGACAGTTTATCTGCAGCTGCAGCCTGCCACTGCTCATTAGAGAGATAATGTACGGCACAGTGTGTGGGGGCCTTGATCAGTGTGAGCGAGGGGCCGAGGAGGAGACAGGAGCTACTGGTGGAACTCTGAAGTGTGATATTGAAGAGTGCACACACCGGTGCAGCAGCAGCCTCAGATAACCAGGCGGCCGCTGCAGCTCAGTAATCAGTTACTATTGATTGTGAAGTAGTCAATGAGAGTAAAGTCTCAATGTGCCCTCCGCGCTGCTTCTGATCGATTAGGGCCTCGCTGAGCTCTGGATGCATAATGCACCGAGGAGCAGGCTGCGCTCACTGCAGAAGAACAGTCTTGTTAGTGTCTTTGTATTATTGTTGGTCATTCCAGAATGTGCAGAGAGGCTCTGGTGCACTGCTCTAGTTGTTTGTAGAGCTGCAAACACCTCACTCAACCACATGGCCTCCGCACCACAACCACATCCTATCAACTTAATGCACAGAAGGAGGCCATATTGAAATTACCAGGTGCTTAATTTGGTCTTTGTCGCACATAATTGAAACCACTCATCCCTCCCCCACCGGAGGGGCGAGCGACAGAAAGGGAGAGCAGAGAGAGAGATAATTACCTTATAAGGCAGTGGGGCTGTTATGAATGTGACGTCTCATTCCCAGCAGCACACTGGCAGATGATACGGTAAAGCCCACATCTCAGCTCCATCTGAAGAGTGCTGGCTCTGGGCGGCTTTGCCCTGATAGCTCCAGCTGTCTCACTTATGTGCACATACATTTCCCCCAATCCACATGAAAGACGCTGTGGGCCAGGCACTCCACGCTCTGCCATTTATTCCTTTACTCAAGCACTATAGGCCCATTAGAGGTTTAGCGTGTGTTTATAGCACACCATGATGAATGCAAGTCAACACTTTACTTGCAGAAAAGTACAATTTATTTAGTGACGCTTGAGTTAATTCTCCTGCTTTAGCTTCAGTTCTCTGATGTATGACGTACACATGTGCCTCAAAGTCCTAAACTCACTGTTGTCCATTGACCCCTCACTGACACTGGACTTTTGTGAAACGTGTAGGTGAGTCTAAAGGTAAACATTGAAGGAAAATGACAGAACTTTGAACTTAACAACAGTAATGATGTCTGAGCTGGTAAGGGGTCTCTTACACGTTCTTTTCTTCCTATACCTTGCTCCTATTTCCTATTTTTTCATTGTAAAGACTATAAAACATCATGTGCCTTGTATTCTGTGACCGAGCTGTGATTAAACCAGGTCTGGACTTCGATCCCGCTGCCTCCTTCTGCCTCTGTGTATATTTCATGCATTCATATCTTTTGTATTTTCTACAGAGCTAAATTTGGAGGAATTCCATGATACCGATCTCTATTTTCAAATGTACTTTCTCATGTTATGGTTAAATATTTTGTGTTCTGTTCATCGAAACAGCCAAAATCTGATCGATACTTTAGTCTGAGGCAATGAGCACTTAATCAAAGCCCCATTTAAGTCATACTGTATGTAGTTCATTTGCAAAAGAAAAGAAGAAAATACAATCCCACCAGGCAGCAGCCCCGGGCATTACTAAACTGTTTTCTATATTATTATTGCATTCAGATTAATGACAATACTTTTAATTCTTTGATATTATTAAAGCTGTATAGTCAGTTTGCAGATGGTAAATTCCATGACTAAAGATGCCAGTGTTTTTCCACTTGATGTTATGGTTATCTGAAGGTCGAAGCCAAAAGATTCGTGTTGGTGACATGGCAGATGCAACGGACAACTTCTGTTTTTCTGCTTGTGTATAAAATTATGCTGTTAAAATTGATGTTGGTGCCCTGTAAACGCCCTACCACCCGAGCATTTGTCACGTTCATCTCCAGTCAAATATTCTAGCTCACAAAGCAAATAAATCTAGTTCACATTTCAATTCACATGATTACATTACATTTACCACATGGGGAGGTGGTTGTTGAAGGAGAGGTTGGACGTAAGCCTTTTATAGAAGAGATTTTCAACACTGATCGTTGATGGATCGCGCAGAGTTGTCGAGCATTTGAAACGTAATCCGCATATTATCATCAAATCTGCACGCTCTCCTCTTTTCCAACCGCTTTGGACGACACCGACATGTGGCCGTGATGCTGAGTAAGTGGGTGATTAAGAGTGAGAATCGGCGCACATGTGGGGGTCACAATGCACCACCAAATACGTTTCCATCCGCTTCCTTTTGTTCCTCTCCCTCTCCCTCTTCCTGCATCTTCCTGCATCTTTTCACTTCGCCTCATCCCGGGCTCTTTTTCTCCATCACTATCCCCGGACCGTTCCCCTCCCCCTCCACGCTGAGGAGAAGGGAGGGAGGGCGGAGGACAGCGTGCAGCCTGCTTCTTTTGGAAAAGTGTCCGTGCGTGGAGGCTGTGTCTTTGTCAGCCATATTTACCCAGGCTGAGAAATATGAATTGTCCCCCGCCTTTGCAGTAACTAGTGTCTGGGTGTCTCTTCATATCAATTTAGGTCAGTGATGCCTTCAGGTGCTCGCAGAAAAGGAAGTGTATTACAAGGACTAAGTCTATGTCAGTGCAGTAAGTCACAAATCCACAAAGTAATTATGTTTTGTAGTTTTTTTTTTGTATGCGCTTGGCCTCTTGAGGGTAATACGCAGAGGGGCATAATTACCAAATACGGAACACACTGTTTTTCACTTTGACGACTGATTACCGGTAATGATAAGCAATTAGGCATCACGTACATAATTTATCGCGTAAACTTGACCAACCTTGTATCGTCCTATTAATGAATGCATTCACAAAGTTAACATCAGTGTCAAGAAATTATTATTTCAACCAGGAAGAACGATGAGTCAAATGTATACACCGCCATTTTGACCCGAAAAAAGGCCTAGTCATTCAATGAAATTCAATGAAATTCAATTTTTTCTTGTGTGGTTCTAAATCACAACAGTAGCTATCTCGGAGGACTTTGCGAAACTGTTGAATTCGCCAAAACAGATCAGAGAATCAAAAAGTTCAACAAAAAAAAGAACCATACAAAAGCATTACAGTTATGCAATAGATATGTAAATGGGCTAAATAGACAGACAGGCAGACAGACACAGACACAGACAGACAGACAGACAGACAGACACACACAGACACACACAGACACACACACAGACAGACAGACAGACAGACAGACAGACAGGCAGATTTATATATTTAGTTTTGTGAAGAAGATATGGCAGGAATGTGTAATATTGTGCCTGCCAACTTGGTTTCGTTGAGAGTTCTTCTACCAAAGGGTTTTCTATCACACCTGACACAGCCGCCGCTAACACCTCCATTTTGTCACATAATACACCTGTATTTATAATTTCCGATCTAATTATCAAGCAAAGTGAAGTTTCTCCTTTTTGCAGAGGAAAATCTTGCTGTGATACATTTGCTATAAGTGTTCAACTGTACCTTTGGGTAATTACCTGTCTCCTTTACCTCTTGCTCTCAGGTATTTTTGTCTTAATAATATTGGATTTCCTTCACAGCTTTAGTCTCAGCGTGATCCCCTGCCTCCCACTGCGCTGTCGCTACCATCGTCTCACTGGCTTTTACCAACCTGACCCGCATTTACCTTTCACGCATATTTTCTTTTTTACTCTGCTTTTCCATTCAATTACCCCCATTTTGATGGTCGCCTGGAGACAGCTTTTCACCACCAATATTTGCTTTTCATGAATATCCTGTCGTTATAGAGATTGCTTAGGTGTGAGTGTGCGGCGCGGGCGAAATGTTAATTGTGGAGCTGAGGCCCTCTCTCCGCCACATTCCTCCTCCTCGCAGGAATCTGGCAACAGCATTAGCCGGGGAACAGAGCGTCTAGGTCATGGTGTAAAAGAGACCAGCGGTGAGAGAGAGGAGGGGGCTAAATGAAAGGGCGAGTAAAGAGGGTGGGGGGGTGAGGAAGTGGAACTGGCAAATATAGGCTAAGCATAAAAGGAAGATGGGGATCTGCCCTGAGGAGCTGACGGTGTTATACAATTACAGGGGGTGAGCAAAGCGGAGGTCACGTCAGCACTTCTCTCTTTTAGTCAATGGTAAACAGCTTTGTGTTGGCTCGGTGTACGGGACGTGACAACACCAGGGAGAAGCTGTGCACAGGCGCTCTACAGAGGCAGCACCTTTCAGAAGAGAAGACTTAATATCAACAAATAAGTGTTATAGAAATCTGTTTCAATTTTTAATACTTGTTTTTTTACAATCTCATTACATTTATTGTTATGGCGGCACAGTGGCACAGTGGTTAGCGCTTGAGCGAGAAGGTCCTTAGTTCGATTCCACCTCCAGGCCTTTCTGTGTGGAGTTTGCATGTTCTCCCAGTGTTTGTGTAGGTTTCCCCTTCCACTAAAAACATGTACAATAGGTCTGGCATGTGCCTCCTGTATGGCGACCCTGCTTCCATCTCTGTGTGGAGTGAGAGGACAAAAAAACAATTGTAAACCGCTTTGTGACTCTGGTCTGTGAAAGGTCTTACTTACTTACTAACGAAAGCAGGCAAACATAATTCTTCTGTCTAAATGTTTTTAAATACTGTATTGTCATCACTTCTAGACACATTTGTCAGATAATAATTAGACTATAGTTGATATGTACTGACATTGAAGAGTCATTTGGATTGACCCATGAAGTATAGATAAATTATCTTAGAAATGAAGTAAGTCTGACTTTTGAGAGTTACCATAGTTACCAGGAAAGATCTTGTAAGTGTCCTCCAACATAATTTGGAACTAAAGGCTCTTTACAATGTTTTAATCTACAATTATTTTTGATTAAAACTTGGTGTATTTTAAGAAGTGGCTTTCTCTCATTAATAAATGGAATAATCTGAGCTAATTTAAGATGAAACTAAAGACTCACTAATAGGGGTGTGACGATATATCGATTTTTTGATACTTTTGTGTTTTGCGATACTTTCTCCCGCGATTCGATTATTGATATGCATTTGCCAAGTATCGATATCAATTTTTTGTTTTTACTATTTTTTTATTTTTTTATTGGTATCAATACTTAATATATGGCTACATTACGCATCTCCATTCTATTTATCATGAAATAAAGAGTATTTTTTCTTTAATTTATGCCATAAATTGGCATATTGTATATTTCTGACCAATATATCAATAATCGTCATATCGTGATAAAATCGTTATCGTGATATCGTTATCGTGATATTATCGTTATCGTGAGCTTTGTATCGTGTATCGTATCGTATCGTGAGGTACCCTTAGGTTCCCACCCTTACTCACTAACCTTTAGACAGTGTTATGATCTCTTTCCTGTCTTTTTATCATTTGTTTTGTTTCACTTTCTTTGTTGCAGTGAAAATGTGCTATGTAAATAAAATGTTTTCTTCTTCTGTGTTTAAGCTTGAGTATGTGGTTTCACTTCACAATCCCTTTGGCAGATCAGAGTGTTTTTGTCTTAAAGGTGATGCCAGGAGGACCACACAGAGCAAAAAGACCCTAACCCTCATCCCATAGGGTCATAAAGTGGCTCATGGGGCTTTTGTGTGCAATATGTTCTAATTACATGAAGAGAGTGTGTGGTGGCCTGGTTTTTCTGCAACATTCAGCACACTTTATGATGTGTAAACTAAATATACCAGCTTATTATACAAAATATACTAGCTTATCAAAAAAATGCAATAACATTTTATAAAAGTGGTCGAGATAAGGTGAGATAATGCTTGTCAGACTGAAGACGCAAGTCCGAAATGGCGACAAAACGCCATTTTGGACTTGCGTTTTTTTTTGTATCTGATAAGAAAAACACATTCTGGTCTTCCTCAGAGTGGTCACGGGACGCTCCTGTGACGTCTTGTCTGCTGTTTTACACAGGTTTTAGAGGGAGGACAACAAACACTGACTCTGGATCAAAGACGCAATAGAAATAGTACCCTAAACCGGGACGAGGGGGCTTTTCTTACTGTCACACACCTGGGTTTCTGTTTGGATTCTGTGGTCCTGCCTCTGGTGGTAGGAGGACAGTGCCATAAACGTATGTAAAACACCAGACAAGACACATCCCAGGAACATCACATGACCACACCGGTACTAAAAAAAGAATAAACTTGTAGGATTACAGGCAGACCTACAGACGAACAGGACAATTAACCAAACATAAAACTATCGACTGGTTCATTTGAAGTTTGAACATAAAGAACTATGTAATATTACCAAGTTTAAATAACCTATGTTCACATTTAATATATGTATGGGTAACTTGCACTTTTTATTGTACTGTATATCAAATAGGTTTATATGAGGATTTTCTACTTCCATGTGGATCATCAAGACTATTGGTCCTCCCAATTGTCAATCATTCTGGTGATACATGCTCGTCAAATAAGACCAGAGAGTTTTATTCAAAAGGTGGAGAGGGCGGTTCTTTCCTAAAATGTGTATATCTTTATAACATGTAAGTTTATATGATTGTATTGTCAAGGACCACAGATGGAAAGTGCTAAATCTGTTGCACATTATCCGTAATAAATGAAACTTCAAACTTCACAGAATGGCATAAAACCATCACCAAGGAGACAAGCAGGTGACTCTACAACCTGAGACCATGTTGAACGTTGATGATATGGAAAGATGAATTACACGCAGGGACAAGGGCTAAGATTTTAAGACGGACACAAAGCCCTCACTCTCTCTCTCTCTCTCTCTCTCTCTCTCTCTCTCTCTCTCTCTCTCTCTCTCTCTCTCTCTCTCTCTCTCTCTCTCTCTCTCTCTCTCTCTCTCTCTCTCTCTCTCTCTCTCTCTCTCTCTCTCTCTCTCTCTCTCTCTCTCTCTCTCTCTCTCTGATGTGTTCACTGTATATTGTCGATAAAAAAACGGCCTTATTATTGTGAACAGCAAGTGCTTTGTTTTAGGGGCAGGAATGCAGCCGGTTCACTTAATTCAGGTGGCCATTTCCGCTGGCATGGAGGCACGGCTGTACTGGCACAAAGCTGTTTGAGTGCGGAAATTGTGATAAAGCAACGGATCAAAGAGCGGAGCAGCACAGAGGCCAATTCATTCTGTATCCTGACTCTTCTTTCTCATTGTGGTTCAATGACTGATCCTTTTGAAAGAAGCACGTAGAAGGGTTTCATCGGAAATTGGGAGTTATTGAAAGACGCGGTGGTATAGCGTTGGTGGTTATGGTTTGAGTCAAGGACAAAGTGCAACGGGAGAGGATCAAGGCTAAGTTTGACGCACACACCTTTCTGCCCTGGCCTGCGCTTGTTGTCAAAATAAACAGTGTGGTCGTGTGAATGAGGGCAAACCAAACTGCGGCTGGGTCTGAAATGATTTGTTTGAACAGATATTAACTTAAGTCTGTTTCCATGGTGAATCAGTAATCCTGTGAAAACTGGTGGGCTATGGTTTCAGGGTGACGGGACATAAGGAAGGTGTACTTGTATATGTGCAGGGGAAACTCAGAAAAAACAATATATGATTTAATTTAGGTGATTATGGCTTAATCCTTTAATAGTTTCTTCAACCATTTGGTAGATCACCTCACTATATCTGCTTGATGCATGTTTGGGACTGAAATCTACCTCTTTGGAGCATCTCACTTTTACCATCCTACTGCATCCAAACTATTTGATAAAGGCCTATAAAAAAATAAAAAGTAGGGGTTTGAAAAAATAATAATCAAATACATAAAAACTAATTTGGGTGGCAGCTCTGATTGCCGCCCCCCTAATCCAGAAAAGGATAATAAAGGGATGAAAATGAATGAATGAATAAAAACTAATCATTTGTGTTGTTAGTGCTCCTACATGTTTCGCACTAAGGTCCTGAATGGACACATTTTGGTTTTGGTTTTTACCATGTTGTAAAATGTACATGTGATCTCTGAAAACGTGTGACCTGAGATGTGGAGTACTTATTGGCGGAAGAAAATAAACTACTACTAATACTACTACATCTTAGGAAATCCAAAAAGAAGAAATTAAATTGCTTTCTTCAAGGAGTGAACATTAAAGGTTTAACGTAATTTGTCACCCAAAGTTGATTTTTTTGGGGGTTTTACAAGTGGTTGGCCAATTTTCAACTTTTTAACAAATGAAGCTCATTTCACTTTGTGTGTAATGTGTCTGTCATGTATTAGTTTCACATTGTACTTTGAATCACAGAAGTGAATGGACTTTTGAACCATCTTCCACTTGTGTTTTTATCTGGGTTTGAATCCCGGTCGGAACAGGGCCTTTCTGAGGGGAGTTTGCATGTTCTCCCCGTGTCTGCGTAGGTTTACTCCGGGTGCTCCGGTTTCCCATACCACTAAAAACATGTGCAATAGTTCAGGGTGAAGGAGTGTGTGTTTGTGAGTGCGTATGTGGGACAACGGATGGAAATGAGCCAATGGCCACAATCCGAAGTGCTGTGTTCATTAACATGTACTGCCCCAACCAAATAAACAATAAATAAATATACACAGTGACCAAGAATCTAATGCAAAATATCTTAAATGGGGTAATGTTCCTCAATATTGGCGTTTACAACAGAAAGATGAAACCCAATAATAATAATGAAGGTTTCAGTGTTGCACCACATTATAGACAGCAGAATGAAAGAGCACTCAAAACAAGATAGATAGCTGTAAATGCTTCTTTAGCTTGTAAAATAGACATAAGTTCTTTTTGAAAATGTAAGTCTGTTAACTATATAAAATCAGCAGTGGTTCAAAGGAATATTCACAGTGATGATTCTACTGTACATGTAACAGCAGAATGAGGATATGTGCAGACGTCTTTATAAATATATCACTTTCTGGTTATATTGTCAATATTATAACTTATACAAATAGTGAAGCTCAATCATCTTAAATATGACATAACCAAAATATTCCCCAAGCCACCGCAGAATGTTTTGACATACAGCGTTGTATCGAATCGGAGTCAGTCAAACTAAGCCAACGCGACAGCTCCCTCAATAGAACCAAACTAACAAACTTTCCGCGGTGCCACTTCGCCTTACAGAGCGCGTCACCAAAATAGATTTATCTCCTGCTTTGCTTAGAGTGATCTTTGCTTATTCTTTCAGTCTTGGAAGTGTGTGTGTCTTTGTGTGTGTGTGTGTGTGTGTGTGTGTGTGTGTTTTTCTTTCTGGTGTATCTGACTCGTCCTCGTCGCTGTCAGCCTGAATCACACTGTGGCTGTCAGGGCGCTGTACAGGTGTGTGTGGAAGGAAGCTCCTGTCTTTCCCTCATTACAGCTCCTGTTTTATCCCCAGCCCTTAAACTGCTGCTACATGCTGCTTCTTCCACAGGTGAGACCCGTCCTCCCCCTGCTCCCTCTGCTCCCCCCTTTTCCCTTTGTCTCTGTCACATGCACACACACATATATGCACACAGACGCACACACACTCCCAACCCCTGACAAGTCAACCTGCTATCAGCGCAGTCTATGAATAGCACGGCGACCCACTCACCTCCCCAACATAGCTCATGTCTTATGCATTGCGCCTGCATGCCAGAATCCATTCAGTGCAGTATTTCACGGCCAAAATGGACCGCCGAAATCACGCAACAAAATATTTTATCGAGCGTGTATGTTTGCGGTTTAGTTTTGAGTCGGTATGCACCAAACGGTCAGCTCTGTGTCAATTATGCCCAACCAAAAATTCAATTCAATTCAATGCAAGGGCGTAGGTTTGCGTGGGGACCATGGGGACATGTCCCCACCAATATTTGGTGAGGACTAAAAAGTCCCC
Source organism: Knipowitschia caucasica (assembly GCA_964034765.1). Lineage (NCBI taxonomy): Eukaryota > Metazoa > Chordata > Actinopteri > Gobiiformes > Gobiidae > Knipowitschia > Knipowitschia caucasica. The sequence goes on from OZ035840.1 coordinate 18,882,420, forward strand.
ACCAAAATGACATGATGTCCCGTGACCCGGACGGTCCGGGACACATGTCTTCCGTTTGTGCATACGTCGCGCCTCCTCCTCGCCTCCAGAGCAACAGCAGCAGCAGCAGCACGTGACCCGTTCCGTTCTCTGCAGTGATTGGCTGTCTTCTTCAGCGCCAAACTGAAGCACTGAGCGACTGTTTAATTTTTAAAAGTTAGCCAGCGTGAAGCAAGTGTTTTTTTTCGTTCCCTGAGCGTTGTAGCACGTGAGTAATCAGAGGAAAGTACTGTAGATCTATTACCATTCAAAGTACTTACGTTATTTCTAATCTGTCAGCGCACTGTTTAATGTTCCGAGGAGCTCACACGGCACAGAGACAGAACAGAACTGGCTCCAATAAAGAAACAGGTTGGTTGAAAGGCTGAAAAAATACTTATTGTGCTCTTACTATCCAAAATGTATGAGTGGGTGTGTTGTGTGAATCAGGATAAACTAGGGATGAAAATATTCCACGGATCCACGATTTACAACCTTTATCTGCTGATAATGTAATTTATGTGAAATGTGTGACAGCGGGCACTTGCTGTTATTTGCTCTAAGCACATTCAAGCGATGCACTCGAATGTGCACGTCCTGGTGCAGCTGCTGCCGCTTTGTAATGACAGCCGCGGCGCTCAGTGAAAGCACAGCTCTAACATGGTACCGAGCTCGGACCATATGCAGACAGAACCATGTTGCAAGTGCGGGTCTCCCTCGTATCTTCCCCGTTTCTCCCCTGTGTCTCTGACATGTCTCTCCCCTGACTCTTCCCAAAGCGCAACCAGCGCTCCCGAAATTAAAGCTTGGATACCTAAATTTTCCATTGCGTTAACGATGCATGCTGGTTGTGCGCAAAACACACCACAACACAAGGTCATTTAAGTTTTTATTTTGCATACTTGAGAGCCCTGTGAGTCATTACTTGCCTTTTTGGGTAGAGAGTGGAATAAAAAAAAGAAAATATAGAAAATTCGACACTGTTACTTATTGCCAAACTCTTGTTAACTCATTGTATTGAGAAATACTATGTAACTTTTGACATTGGCCAAGTTATATAAATGATTCTGCAGTTCATGTATATGAATGTCTGTTTTTGATTTTCTATACCTTCTTATATAATTTAGAAAAAATGCCACCTCCACAAAAAAAGATAAAAGATATCAGGAGCTTTTTTAACAGTTGGAAAGTAAGTAAGAGAAAGCACAAGTAATAGCAAATTATGAATTGTGATGATTAATCTTCTGTTAACATACATAGGAAACTCAACCAACAAGAGAGAACAATATAGGGAATGTTGAGGTAGAAGCAACAGGCCCTTCAGTGCATCAGGTGAGGTTGGAATTTTGTAGGTATGCATGGGACTATGAATTGTTTTTAGAGATTGATCGTATATGTCAAACAATGTAGTGAGCTACTCACTGTAGATTCTAATTCAATATTTTCTCCTCTGTTTTTATTTATTATAGGAAATTGAAAGATCAGAGCATGATTTATTTCAAGTATCGAGAGCAGTTCCTGAACTGTTAGAGCCTCAGGTGAGGGCTATTATGTAGATTTGGATTAGGTTTAAGTCAGTATAGAATCATACTAAAGTTAAAGAACATCATTTGGTTGGAAATTACCTATGCCAATTACAACATATTTTACTACTATAATGATGCAAAAAGTGTTGTCTGAAATCTTTTACTAAATATAGGACACTCTGAGAGATATAATGGAAATTCAAGAAGGAGATAAAGACAAGGACAAGACAGGACTCCAGGTGAGGTTAGGATTAAGCAGTTATAATCTTAGACCCATCAACCAATTCTAGTTTCATGAGATATTTAGCGACTGGTGTACCATGCCTAGGTTTCATTTTATTCAATGTAGAATGTGTGTTTTTATTAATACCATAAAGGAAAGTCAGACAAACAGGGAATGTGCAGTGCTGGTAGAGGATGAGGAAGTGGCTGGACCTTCAGGGCTCTTCAGGTGAGGTTGAAAGTATTTATTTGGTTTTGTTGGTGGTTTTATTTTGTACATGATTAGATCTGATTTGTTTAATGTACTACATGTGTTTTATTTATTATAGGGAACTCAGGTATTCAGGGAAGATGTAGTGCAGGCAGATATCGAAGCTGGGCTTCAGGTGAGGCTGGAATTATGAAGATAAAATATGGGATTTTTTAAAGTTTCATAACAGTGTATTTGCTATTTAGGAGGCAGCCAATGAGAGTCACTTTCAAGAAAGTGCCAGGGACAGCATATTTGAGATAGGTTGTAAACCATTTCAGCCTGATCCTGAATACAGGATATATTTACTATCTTATTTACTATAAACATTTAAGCCATCTTGTGGACAAAGTTAGAATGAACGCAACACAAAACTCAGAAGCTCTGATCCAATTGATTTTGTTTTAACTATTAGAAAAAATCCTTAACTGCTTCTCATTCAGTCTACAGCTGAGTTTAGTATAGAAGGCAACACACTATTGCAAATATAGTGTGTGATTACACAACAAATTCTGGGGGAGAAACTCTGGACCCCGTGTCAATGGGTGTAGACTCAGGTCGTAGTGAATGTCCCCACCAAGATTGGAACCAAACCTACACCATTGATTCAATGTATTCTTGTATTGCCCTGAATTAAAGCAGTAGTTATCTCGGAGGACTTTACAAAACCGTTGAATTCGCCAACACATATCAGAGAATCAAACAATTCAAACACAAGAAATGCAGCGATAGTAAGTAAGTAAGTTTGTTTATTCGGTCATACCAATATTTTTTTTAAAAATATTGGTATTTTTAAAAAAGGCATTAAAGAATAAAAAGGACAAGGTTACAAAAACAATTTAGCTTAAGTCAGTTAATGTAAGTTAATGTACATACTTTAATATAGATATACGCTTTTGTTTTGATTAGGCTGAAGTATAACTTATTTTTGCCTAATCCAATTCATAAAGTAAAGTCTCCAAAGTTTGGGGTAAAACTCTTTCAAAATAGTAGCCAAACAAAAAAAAAAACTAAAAATAAACAATAGGACGAAAAGGAACTAATATTTATAATAGCATATTGATAATTTCAGAAACAAAGATTTTCTTTTCAATTTTAACAACAAAAAGAAAACAGCAGTAAACTGTCTTATTAGAAATGCAGGAGAGCTGCCAGACCTATCATTCTTGGGCTTGGTATTTTTTTTAAATATACCAAGCCCAACCAACAATAAAAACACATTTGCCATTTGTCCATAAGAGGCAGATGACCAATGTCCATAAATGTTTGCCTTGTTCCAGCTTCTTCCTTCTGTCGGAAGATATTGTTCACTGAGATGCAGGACATCTCGATATGCTAACAGCTTATTTCCACAGGCTGTTATCAGTCTGAACAGAGCACTTTAATGATCTTGCACTTTTATTGAAACTGTTTTAGTCGATCGATTTCACAGTGACATTTGTTTACTCTTTTCTTTGTTTTATTGCTGTGCTTTTAATGTTATTTTATGTATGTACTTGTCTTGTGCACACTGGGGAATTTTGCAAATGTATTTCAATGTGGTTTTATTGCAAATGGCAAATAAATTAATCTGAATCTGTTGATAAATGTCCATAAATGTTGTTGGATTGAGTGTCCTGTACCATCACGGCTGTCCTTTTAGTTAGTTAGTTAGACCCACTAAAAGTCTAACAGACCCTCCTGCATCAGCAAGGAAAAACTCCGAGTGCGGAAATACATTCAATGAAGCAGCATCAAAAGACTCAAAAGAAGTGTAAATATGGATAATGAGGATGATTCATTCACTGGTTTGACCTATTCTTTGTGTTGTGGAGGCCATTCAAATATTCAGATGCAAAAACAAACTCGAAAAAGATCATTTGTGCAAGTGATGCCTCAGCGTTGTCTCTTTGATGAAAAAACATTTGTCTATAGTGAAGCTTCAAAAACCTCAAACATATTTTGAATTCTCAAAATAACTTAGGAGCCAACGTGGATATTTTATAAGACTTTTTGCGCAATAGTGTAAAGTGGAAAAGGTAGTTGAAGGAGCCCTGGTGTCTTCTCTGTCTGGCGCACACTGGGGTAAGTCTTGCACAGTTTTTCCAATGTGGTTTTACTGCAAATGGCAACTACATTCTAGAATCTGGAATACTGTTATTTGTTTGAAAATGGTGTTGCACTTTATATATCGCTGCCAGGGCTGGACTGGCCATCGGGCGTACCGGGCAATGCCCGAAGGGCCGATGCCCATATTTGGGCCGGTCTGTCTGCTTCATACAAAAAACATGTTTGTGAAAAGTGTAAATCCGTTGAGAACTGTTCGAGGGGGCGCGCGTGTCCGCGGGGCTCCTGCTGTATGTACTCGAACGGGATTCCACCACCTCAGCGGCCGCAGTGTTCCCGCATCCAGCGGCTCTGAGATGGACTCAGGGTCTGAGATGGTTCCCGCTCACCGGGAACCGCTCACAACACAACACGGTGAGCGCGTAGCCGCAACGTGACCATGTACCCAAGACCATAAACGCGCACAGGACCATGCAAGTCTTTTCGTAATTTGTGCACCCAATAAATACACCGCTGCAGAAAACAGTCCGCGTCTCCCCTCCTCTCGAAATTAAAACTCGGGTACCTAAATTTTCCATTGCATTAAAAGTTCATGTTTGAGCCCAAAAGTAAAATGTTTTGAACGGATTAAACAAATTTAGAGCCAGCCAATGGCTGACAATATGCATTTCAGAAATGTTTAGCAATTCTCATCCCTGTAACAAACAATAGTGTTGTCTGTGTCCACCTCCCTCACTCTTAGACATGTTTATTACTCTGTTTAATGTAGACTATTGTACTGTATTTTATTGTTGAAACTGGAGAGATCCTGATCCTCTACAGTATTTGCTTCCACATACTGTATACATAGTTCCCACAGACCAATGAATGTCACATGACCTCCTCGGAGACGCCATCTTTGATGGCACGCTGCTGTGTTTGTGCATTCCATTAAACAGAAGAATGAGAATAAATGTAGATATTCAAACGCAAATTGGAAAAAAAGGGCAACTTTTGAGCAAATAATTGTATATTAATACAATGGCACCACAGTTTAACGTGCTACGGACATGTTTTACATATTTGATCAAATTATGCAGCAAAAATTAACAAGCAATGCAAACATTTCTCAAAAACTTTAGATTTAATACCAGTTGGAGCTCCATTTAATTATTTTAATTATATTAACAATTAATTTAATTAATGCTAATGCCACACGGACACTCTGGATTGCTGTTATTGTTTATTTCCGCGTTTTTGACCGTATGTTTTGGTGAATGGTGGGCAACTGATTTTTCCATTATTATTATTATTATTAGTTTATTTAAACAGGGCGTTTCCAGGCGTAAAGAGCAGTTTATTTTATGACACAGATCTTTTTACAGAAGCAATGCTGTTTGTGAACATTGTTTTAGCCCACCATAGAACTATTATTATCTATTTAATACATTTACGTTGCCCTCGAGAGCCTCGGACGCGACACCGATCCTCCTCATAATAAAGTAATCTAACGCTAAATAATGAAACTCTCAAGTTACCAGATATCAGCATACACAAGTTAGTACTGAGTAAATTACGTCTGTCAACACATTATAAGATACGATACGCACCTGACACAAAGTGCTCCGAGCATATTCTTGCGTGTTTTGAGGGAGTTTCTTGCCTGTTTATCTTCGCAAGCCATAACCTCCGTGGTTGTTCTGACAAAAGCTTAGTCTTCTCACATTCATGAAGTCTAATGATGGGTATACTATAAAATCCAAGTTTAACAGAACCTCCGGCACGATTTGAACATCCATTGACCCAGCAGGAGATGACCATTTTCAACTTTATCACGACATTAACACGTTTCAGCTTCTTTTTCTATTGTTTTGCCCACAGAATGCCAACACAAATGGCGCCGGGTCGGCAAATCCCCGTATGTAGTGACGTCATGTAGGAACTATGTATAAACCAGGGGTCGGCAACCTTTAGTGCCCCTAAAGTGGCTCCTGGAGCCTTTTCAAAAATGTCTGAAAATGGAGTGTGAGGGCTATATTTTATTTCTAGTTTCAATGTGGTTTCTGTAGGAGGAAAAACATTCTTAACGTTTTTCAATGCTGCAAAAACTTGTATGGGTAATATTCAATTTTAACTGTGTGTGCGCATGGATCCCAAAGATAAAGAGAGTCGATAAGACTGGACTAAGAATGAGAATGAACATTTGCTTTCAGTCAATGAGGAAGGACTGCTTTATGTTTGCGATGTAATGAAAAGTTCATGAAGTCAAGCATCTATTTTCAGACTTCAAAAACCTTCGCAAAGACGGTGAAAGAAAAGGCCATTAAGGACATTCAGCTCCAGCAATCTTCAGCCTGTGATGGATATGAACAGACAGAGATGCAGGTGAACTCAGAGCCAAAAAACTGATTTATTTACTGTATTTGTACAATTGCAAGAAGGTTAAACTTAAAGCAGAGTTGTCACGTGGTGCATCATTCTGTCCAGGACACGCTGCAGTGAAAATACACATTTGATAATCATGAATGGTTTTTATGTGTTTAGCCTTTACTTTGTCATTTAGATATTAGTCTAATATAGCTAATGTAGCTAATGTAGCTACAGTAATACAGCTTCAGCCCCTGTTACCTTCATATAAGTCTTATACAACGCTGTTTTTTTTTGTTTTTTTGTCAAATAGGGCTCCTTGAACCTTTTGAGTTGCCTGGGCCGCTAAAAAGGAAAAAATGCCCGGGCCGTTTTTTTGTCCCAGTCCAGCCCTGATCACTGCTAAATGCTGTACTGTAACTTTGTACTGCACCTTATACCAGTAATTTGCACATTCTCCATTAGCTGCTAAATATGTATTATGATGTATCTTGCACATTGTGATTCAGGACGGTTACTATGTTGGCAACTTTTTATTGAACAGTATTTTAATATGAAGGTTATATGATTGTGTTGTGAAGAACTACAGATGGAAAGAAATATGGTGCCTAATCTGGGGCAGCCATCTTTTTAATGTAACTGACTTAGACATACTGTAGACTTAGGCAGACTTTATCGATCCACAAGGGACATTGCGTTGTCACATTAGCTTGCAAAGTGTTTCACAATAAAAATCACATTAAAGAAACAATCTGAAAATAAGAATAATACTAAGATTATATTGTGAGAATAGAATAATCTGGATTTAGGTTTTTCTTTATTTTCAGACTTCAAACTGCACATTGTCCATAAAAATATCCTTCAACTTGTTCTAGCTTTTACGTCATCCCACAAAAAGTCTTATAACAGAGCCATAGGTACCACCACTGCGAGTTTGAACTTTTTTCTTTTTTTTTTCTGTACATCTAGCCTTCTGAATGACATGTTCACGAACAGAACCACAGATGGAGATGTGATAAACGCATAGCACCATCCTCCCTCATGCAAAATTCACTAGCTGCTCCTTTGCAAGCTACCTGTTTACAATGCACCCAACAGATGCATCCTCTCCTTCCTCCACGGTCTCCCCCTTTTTTCTGCAGCTCCAATAATACACCAGGGAACAAGGAGCTTAAGCAGTGACAGCCCCAAATCCCTCTTTCCAGCGCACTGATTTCTGGATTAGCAGGGAAGATTTCCACACCTCCAAATCGTATTGTGTGACGCATCCCATCACACTTCATCTTTTTTTTTTCTCACAATTCAAAACGGTTCCTTTATTTAAACATATTTTTTCCCCCGTATTGGAGCGGAGGTGGAGAATGAGTGCGATTATTGCGGTTAACCCTCTTTTTTATGAGGGGATTTCGGAGGCATTTAATAAACAACATATACGTAAACACAGGATTCTTGAAAAGGCGTCTTGCGGAGCGAAGTCTTGGCTTGGATTGAGCGTGTTGAGGTTTTTTTTTTTTGACGTCTTTGATATCCATGGAGAGTGTTTTCATTCCTTCGCTGCTTTGGTGTGATGAACTGCCTTTCCTCCTCCACTTTTCTGCACATGGTCCTGCACCTCCCAAACACACTGTCATAGCATTGAGGAACATAGCATGAATATTCAATGACAAACCCATGACAAGTTTGCTACTGACAGCCAATCATCAGCGGCTACATACTGCTAACAAAACACTGCAAAAAATGATAAAGTATGAGGTGATAAATGCTAGAATCAAGTTTGGTTTTTTTTCATCTTAATTTAAGAACATTCTGACGGCCTTAAAACAAGATTTGCCAATGGGACAAAGCCGTTCAGTCTTATTTTAAGGACTGTAGCTTTATTTTCTCATTCCAAAGTAGACATTTCTTGTATCTTTTTAAAACAAGATGATTTTGCTTTGTGACCCCCCAACGAATGAAGCGGAAGAAAAAAGATGGATGGATGGATTTTGCTTTGTCCCATTGGCCAATCTAGTGGTAAGGCAATCAACAAAATGTGCTATTTTAATAATAATAATAATAATAATAATATTGCATCGGTTTTATATAGCGCTTTTTTGGACACTCAAAGACGCTTTACATGTCATTATTCATTCACTCCATACACGGTGGTGAAAAACTACTAATATAGCCGCAGCTGCCCTGGGGCACACTGACAAAAGCGAGGCAACCAGTATGTGCCATCGGGCCCTAGACTTAATTTGCATCGTTTTTTGCAGTGAACAGTTTGATATGTCATATACTTTCCAGGTTAATATCTGTGTGGAGTCCACTGATATCGCCTGCCAGATTAAATATATGTGTTCAAAGATAAGATATATACTTTGATCTCTGGCAATGTGAGGGAAAATCCTTGTTTGTGTTCAAGTCAAACACTCCAGATCTCTCCGCTCGGCCTCGACCACCGGAGCCGGACTGTTTTCTCTATTGTTTTAAGCGTTGCTGTGTTTAAATGAACTGCCCAGAAAAGGGAGAACATGCAAATCAAAGGACCAGTGTGGGTTTAGGGCCGAGAGTCGAGCCTTTGCGGTGAAGCAGGAGCGACTACGGCTCAGTCCCTGTGCTAAACGTACACTTTAGTTGTAGATTAATTAAAAATGTTCAAACCTGGTTCAATTAAAAACGCTATTTAGAACGGAAACAGAAGAAGACCACTGAAGTCTGCGTGTGTGTGTGTGTGTGCGTGTGTGCGTGCATGTGCGAGCATGTGTCTCTGTGTGTGTGTCTTTTGTGTTGTGTTGAATGAGTGGTTGGGGCATTTGCTTTGTCTAAACAGCGTATTTCTGTTAATTTTGTATCTTGTTTGTTTTTTGCTGATTGTGTACACACTGAATTATAATATGTACACGTTCTATTTCATTCAGAGACCTTCTGTCACAAAGAAGATTATAATTGTTTACTGAAATTACTCCGAAATTATAAATGTAATCAAGTGATGAATAACTTAATTGAATAACAGCCTATAATAACTTTTAATAAACTATAATAAGTTAACCCTTACCCTTTGTTGTATGTTGTGTACGACCAGACGCTGCCTCCTCAACCCAACACATTGACACAACCAGGTTCCACATTCCTCTTCTCACATTCCGACCTGGCGACCGGAATGTTCAAGAAGAATCCAGCACTGCAATGATTCACTCATATCTCATTCACACTCACACGTACGCACACATAGGGGCCATAAATGAACGCCGCGCTGCTCGCTCTTTTATTACCTCTGCAGAAGGCTTTATTGTTTCTTGTTGCACCCGTTCTATTGATTTACACACACGTCCCGAAATGTCCAAACACCATCGATTCGCCGCTGAGTGATCCATCAGGAAACATTTGTGCTACTTAACAGCTGCCGTTTTTCATTTTTGTGTGAGACCAAATAAACATCTTTATGGCAAATGTATTTAGAAATGAACTTAGATTCCATTGTGCATAATGATCGGGGAGGACTGTGCCGCAGAATTACCGCGGATAATTGAGACGTGTGAAACTAATGAATCTAAATGATGAAGGGAATGCTAATTTTTCTCGCATGATAAACAAATTGTGGTGGTTTATGTTTCTAGTGGAGACGAGCAAACAGTCATTTGAATTTGTTAATTATGTTGAGTCCAACCTCGGGACAGACGCATCGAGATGAAGAAAATGTGTTTGAAAAAGTCGTTTGAGAGCGGAGGGTCTGGTTTCTTTGCTTTAAAAACTCATCTATTTGACATTCATTAAATTACACAAGTTGACAGCCAAAAAATGGTCAGGGGTTTCTCAACTGATTTAGACAAATGTTGGTGTTCTGAGTCCGAATACCACATGCATTTTGCTCTATCAGGTCAACTTTTTGAGATACAGCCATAGTGTTACGGATTATGTACGTCTACGTTATTATGAATTCTGCTTATCAAATTTGATGGAGTAAATAAAAACTGAATGACTTTGGATACGTTGACTTTTATTTCTTGAGGAAAACGGAAAAAAACGTCAAGGGTTTCTCAGCTGATGATCCGCAGAAATTTGTTTTTTATGCAAAATCGCAAAAAATCCTGACCTGATTGAGCAAAACCATGGTCATTTTCAGACTCAGAGCATCAAAATTAGTCTAATTCAGCTGGAAAACCCTGGACTATTTTCAAAAAATATTTTTTTGTTACCCAGTGTTATTATTGTTTGTTTCTCAAAATTACTTGAGACTGAGTTCCCCTTTCCATAGATCACCTGGTCTGTCTGGGGGCCTGCTGGGATGATAGAAGCTGAAGCCCCACACACCACGTATGATTTCACTGAATAAAACTTCATTTAACAAGGTGTTTTTAATAAAGCTAAAATACTAAATGTCACCAGTCCTTTCCAACTTGTACAAAATATTTTTGATAACATTTAATGAATTAAGTTTGAGACTGTCCAGGTATGGCCATAATATATTTTAGATGGAGGAGGCGCCCTACTCAAACATTGGACAGCAAAAAATAGTCATAATAATAATAATAATAATAATGCACCGGTTTATATAGCGCTTTTCAGGACACTAAAGATCCTTCACATGTCATAATTCTTTCACTCCATACACGGTGGTGATGAACTACTCCTGCTGCCCTGGGGCACACTGACAGAAGCAAGGCAACCAGTATGTGCCATTGGCTCCTCCCACCACCATCGACCATTCAAGATTCAAGAATGTATTTACAATTTTCAGTAAAACCACATTGGATAAACTGTGCAAGACTACCCCAGTGTGCACCAGACAGAGAAGACGGCACACACCAGAGCTCTTTCCACGGCGCCAGACTCATTCTAGGCAATGTGAGTGAGTGAAGTGTCTTGCCTAAGGACACAACAAAAATTTACAACATACGTATCTTAAATTATTCTCAACCTCATGTCTTTCCTGCATACATATCTACCTTTGAAACTAGAGGAAAATGACCAAAATCTCAAAACAGTTTGGTTCAATCATAAGTTATCAGATTTTGGCCTCTATAGCTTTGACAGTATACCAGCCTCAGTCCCCCGATCAGCTCTCAGTCTGTGCAACAAATTAGATGAGTGAATGCCAGTTTTGTTGCAAATATAAATTGGTTTCTGACGTAGAAAGGCTTCAGTCGGCACGTGTTAATTGCGCGGGGCCGAGGGGCGACGAGCGCGACAAGACCGAGGACTGAAGTAGGTGACGACTAGAAGGAGAACGAGGAGAAACCATCCTTTACTTATTCAAACCTATTCTCCAGTGAGCGACGGCTGGTCATGTTTGCACCGGGATATGACCGTTAATTGCTAATTAGGCTGCTGCAGATACACCGCCCAGCGAGAGGTGCGAGCTCCGTGTGGCTGTACAAGCAATAATTACAAGCAGAGGTGTGGTACGGGAGCACGTCAACATCTGCTGCTGGATCGCTGGAGTCATGTGATCCACACCCACAGCCTTTTGGAAGTCGAGCTGTGAGAAGTCTATTGTGTTTCATTATTACACTAGCTTTAACAATGGCTGCCTTTTTTTTGTTTCGTTTCATAAATATGTGTCGTTTGTCCCGATAGAAAGAAACATTTTGGAACAACTCAGACCACAACAGGCTGTTTTGGTCTTATAAGAACACCGATTGTCTACATACTGAGAGCTGATTGGCGGAAAAAGCTGAAGTGCTTGTGAAAACCAGCGATATAAGCAAATGTTGTGGTTTCAAAGTAAAGTTGTCCAGCTTTAAACAATATCAATATTTAAATGTATTTTGTGGTCTCTTCTTCCTCTACTCTATGCACATGTGCCATTTCGTTCAGTTTAATTAAAGGTATCTACAGTAAGAGGATTTTCCCTAATTTTAGGAAAGAAAACTCTCTGATCTTATTTGACGAACAGGTATCACCAGAATGATTTACACTTGGACCAGGTATATACAGTAGGACGACCAATAGTCCTCCTATATACCTTTAATTTACTATACTAAACACTTCATTTTTTAGAAGAAATTTAAATCCAGGTTCAAAACAGTTCCAGTATCTTTCTTTTTAATGTATCTATCTTGTTTTGTTCAGCACTTTGAGTTGCCTTGTGTATGATTTGTGCCCCTATCATATACAACAGACCAATAAAGGCAATGGTGAAATGTAAGAAAGGGAAAATAATTTAGCAAAGATGAGTGGGGGTAGGATTAAATAAGTTTTCTTCATTTTATTATGTATTTATTTATTTATTTGACAGAGACATAGCACAATAAATGTATTGTTCAGAGCGGCCATAGCTACAAGCTTATTTTCATCCAGAGTCCCTCCTCTCATTACTTTGCAAATAATTTCCCAGCAATGTATTTTCTTATTATTATGACTTTGCTTTAACACATGTATGATAATGTATGATCGCGTACATAATAAAGAATCCATCAATTATCCGCCCAATGAGGTGTGGAGGATGTTTGCCTCTGAGCTTCGGGACCAGAGCAGCAGCGCAGTGCGACATAAGGATCCTTCACTGGGATGGATTACTCTCAACATTCTGCATTACATGAACGGGAAGCGATGTTTCAGCTCACGACAGAGTGCAGCCTGAGCCACCGAGAACAGGAACAGGTGGTTCTGGTTTGCACATGTTCAGGAGGTCGCTTTCCCAGCCTTATCTCTGCAGCAACTAAAAACAGGTGAACAGTAGCAGTGGTTCCCAAGGTGGGGGTTTAGACGACCACGGAAGAGGTCATAGAAAAACAGAAAAAACAAAAAAACAAATATATGTTTTAGTTTTGGAAGGTTTTTCTTGTCTTCTTAGTAGAAAAATTCAACTTTATTTATCTGTGAGGAACTTCCTTTGCAGACGAAGCAGCAGTGGGGATACATAAAAACACAGAAACACAAGATTTAGATAATGAAAGGTATTTGGTTCTTCTATACCAGACATTATTCAGTTAGCGATCTCATTTCCTCGACATGTTGCAACGATACTTCTGTCTTGACTTACTATTGTCTGGTACAAAAGAACCAGATACTTTTAAATCAATTATATAGTTTACAACCTGGTTAATAACACATCTCTGCTTGAATTATTGTCTAATCCAGTCTTGACTTTCTCACTTTATTTTGTTTAAAACTGCAGTACCTAAATTGAAACCACTATTGTGAACTATAGCCCAAATAAATAGTACTTAGAAACAGTATTGGACAAAACTGGTCAGATCTTAAATCTTTCTGCATTGGTCGTTGTCCATTTGTCAACTTGACAAATGGACAACATCTGATCCACATCATGTTTACATAATGTATCTATCTATCTCCGTACAATGTATCTGTCATATTTGTATCTGTTCATACTCCGTCATAATGACCCAAATTATTTGTATATACCTCTGTAACTCTAATTCATTCTGGAAGACAAATAAACGTCTTTGTGCGAATGTTCGTGCTGTCTCTGATTTACCACAGACTGTAGTGTAATAAAATCTACACATGCTATACTTGTTTCCTTGCCGTCAAAAAAAACAATTTGGTTCTAGCGCTATTTGTATATGCATGTATTTTTGGCCTCCATCTGCTTAGTCAGTAAAAAAATCGAGGATCTGTCACATATGCTAAATGAAATGAACCCACAAGGCCGGACTACAGACTGAGTAAAAATACAAAACCGATCCAAACAGGGGGCAAAAACAAAACGAGAGGTGGTATAGACTATAATGGAACAGGGGGTGAAATACTACACAGGGTTTAGATACACAAAACTAACAAAACACAGGTTATACACAAGAGCACAGGTCATCACACAACGGGGGGTAGAACTAAAGAAGATACAGGGGTTGACAAATCACAAAACAAAACAACCGAAAACATGACGGGACCAGGCTCAATCAGCCGATCAGCTTTCAATATGTAAAAGATAGTGGGTTTTATTTATTTTTTATTTAAAGACAAGAAAACAGATAAACACATCAACAAAAAACGAGTAGAAAAAATAATAATAAAATAAATAAATAAAATGTATCTAAAAAAATACAAACAATAATAAAAAAAAGATTAGAGAAGAAAAAAAACTAATAATAATAATAACAAATAAAGATTAAAAAAAATTCAATTATGATTTTTTCTGTCAGGGAGGGGGGAAAAAAGTTACTCCATGCTTTAAATGCAGCTAATACTACGATAGATTATTATTGAATTAACTGTATTATTTCTTCACCCACATCCCAGCCTTTTTTCATGGCCCCTTTGAACACTATTGCTACAACAAATCTGCCAAAGTGTGTGATGTCGCATGTGCCACCGCCACATGTGCCGCCCTCGACAGGTCGGCTTTTCAGCTGCGGTTCAAAATAACTGACATGTAATAAAAATGTCACGCGCTCCTCACGTCTCTGCGTCTGTCTGCCTCTCCTCTTTGTGCACCGACTATTTTACATTCCGACGGCGGCTACTGTAAACACGCAGCCGGGGCGTATGTGACTCACCGTCTAAAAGACATCAGTAAATAAATAAAAAGGTGTGGAAGTATATATCAAAATCCACATATTGTAACTTAGCGAATCTGCAGAATGTCTATTGTTTTTGTCGGGGGAATTTGAAGACGTTAAGAGCGTGCGAAGGTTGTGTTTATAGCTTCAAACGACTCAAAAACATATGTTAGTCTAATGGATTGAATATGGTCGTAAATTGCCATCGACGCGGTGAGCAACGGTGGCACTCAGATGGAAATGAGAGCACTCCAGAGCTCTTTAAAGTGCTATTCAAGGCTCCATTTGCACTGCGTGTCTTCATTTTTGTGCATCTTTCAGCAGGTCTTCACCAAGTGGCCACTGTAGGACACTTCAGACTCTGGTCATTGTGCTTTGGCATTTTTAAGGAGGAATTACTGGAGAGAAAATAACCCCAGGCTTTCAGAACTAGATGTATAGAATTATTTTGAGGGATTCATTATCTGAGCCTGTGCGTTTAAGTTACATTTTCTTTTTTTCTTCCAACATCGTGAAGGTCGTCTCAGTTACTGACTGAAGAGTGCCTGATTGAGTGCGTCGGTGCGTTTGGCCGAGCAACCTAATCCATATGTATCTGTAAATTCTATCTTCAGGCTCATAATTCTTATATGTGAACGGTGACAATGTGTTGGACGGCTGTGATCCACCTGAAAAAAAATTAAAAAAAACATTGTTGACTAGAAATAGTCCTTGTCAGTCTGCAAAAAGGGGATGTAGCAAATCTGTAATAATTGGAATTTTATTTTATTTTTGTTCTTGGTTTTATTCTGACTTCCGGTCCTGTTCCCCTGTGTTAGTTGTCTGTTTGTCATTGTCTGTTGTTTTCTTGGTTCCCTTGATTTTTTTTAATTTGTTTTTCCCTGGACTTTAATTTCATCGTCTTCATTAAATCATTATTTTTGCATTCCTGCATTTTTGAGTCCTTCTTCATCTCACCTCACGACAAAAAGCTGCCAAAACTATGTATCTGTATCAAACCCATATTCACGACTTGCATTGCACAAGAGCTGAGACGGAATGCAGATCAAAACTAGAAAACAATTCAGAACATGTGATAAAACTGGCTTTTAACATCGCCTGAGTTGTGTGTGTCTGTGTCTTTTATTTTGTTCTATATATATGCAACTGTTTTTTTTTATTATACTGTCCTACTATTAATTTGTTCAATTATATTTTAGTTCTTTATTGGAAAGCACTTTGGAAACTATGTGTTTCCAATTTGTCTGCAGAACTCTGAGCAGGTTTTACTGACTACCTTCAACCCAGACACTTCCTCTTCACCTCTATCAGGGGAATAGTGAGGACGGTTTCTCAACAAATGTCACTATATGTGGCCAAGTCAAGCATGAAGAGTGTGCAGGTCCAATCATGACCCCGTCTGTCATCGTAGACTCACACACAAACACATACCAAAGCTAAGTATGAGCTCCTTTATGATTTCAGGAGCTAAAATGTGGTCGCAAACCGCAAAGTTAACTTTTGAGCACGTCTTTGTGATGCATAAGCTGCCTTCATACGACAGGAAAAGGCTAATCATTGGCAGCAATAATGTGGAATAATTATAGGTTAAAGGCGATTCAAATTACATTACATGTATTTCATGTTTGCAAAATACAAACTGTGAGAATGACCACCGGACCCTGTGCGACGGTGTAAAGTGGTTTGTAAATTAAATATGTCCCTCTAAATAAAAATATCACAACCACATGTATTTAAATGAAAGCGGATGCAACAATAGGTGGATTGCATCAGTATTCATTTCTCACATTTGTCTCAGACAGGAAGATTCTGGAAACAAAAGTGGGATTGTAATTGTATTGACTTTATTAAGTGCATAATAGTACAGTCCCTTTAAACTTAGTCGATCACAAATGGGTTGTGTCGTTAAATACTGTAGTCTCTCTCTATCACAGCTTTTAGTCACTATGTAAATATTTGACAGTGAGGTGTGTACAGTATATTTATGTTTTTGATAGACATAAAGAATGCCTCCATCTCTATCTCTCAAACTTACAGACACTTTACTAATCATGGTTGCAGTAGTATGCCACTAATACACTAACTATATCAATATATCTGTAAGTAAGTTAATAATAGGCTTGTATTTCACAACTAACCACAGGAATGGCAGACAAAACATTATTAATAGATAGTTATTCCATGCTCACTCATACGTTCAAATTCAGTCCAATTTGCCGCATTGAACCCTTTACATCGCTGTTTCTTGTCACCTCAATAATTAATTCAGCGGATTTTCTGTCAGGTCACCGCTCCTGTTATTTATGAACCAGTGTCTCGTCTCGCTGGCCTATGATTTGATGAGGATTCATGTATGCATGCATGAGCCGGTGGGCGTGTGCATTTAAACTGTTGATTGTGCAAGTGCCGGGGATTTGAACCTGCGCCTCAGCCTCATTAGGCCTGCCTCCGTTGCCATGGCGGTCTATTAGAGGAGCGGAGATTAAAGGCTGATTTACATGTGAAAGAGGAGTGCGAGGGGAGGAAGCAGCGCAGACAGAGGCAGCGCTGGACGGTCTGAACCCACTGGAGATTCTGCAGAACAGGACAGGGCAGAGGCTGAGGCTGAGGCTGAGGCTGAGGCTGAGGCTGAGGCAGAGGCAGAGGCAGAGGCTGAAGCAGAGGCTGCGGCTGAGGCTGAGGCAGAGGCTGCGGCTGAGGCTGAGGCAGAGGCAGAGGCTGAGGCTGAGGCTGTGGCTGAGGCTGAGGCTGAGGCTGAAGCAGAGGCTAAAGCAGAGGCTGAAGCAGAGGCTGTGGCTGAGGCTGAGGCTGAGGCTGAGGCAGAGGCAGAGGCTGTGGCTGAGGCTGAGGCAGAGGCAGAGGCTGAGGCTGAGGCTGTGGCAGAGGCTGAGGCTGAGGCTGAAGCAGAGGCTGCGGCTGAGGCTGAGGCAGAGGCTGAGGCTGTGGCTGAGGCAGAGGCTGAGGCTGAGGCTGAGGTGGCTGAGGCTGAGGCTGAGGCTGAAGCAGAGGCTAAAGCAGAGGCTGAAGCAGAGGCTGTGGCTGAGGCTGAGGCTGAGGCTGAGGCAGAGGCTGTGGCTGAGGCTGAGGCAGAGGCAGAGGCAGAGGCTGAGGCTGAGGCTGTGGCAGAGGCTGAGGCTGAGGCTGAAGCAGAGGCTAAAGCAGAGGCTGAAGCAGAGGCTGAAGCAGAGGCTGTGGCTGAGGCTGAGGCTGAGGCAGAGGCTGAAGCAGAGGCAGAGGCAGAGGCAGAGGCTGAGGCAGAGGCTGAGGCTTAGGCTGAGGCTGAAGCAGAGGCTAAAGCAGAGGCTGAAGCAGAGGCTGAAGCAAAGAATGTGGCTGAGGCTGAGGCTGAGGCAGAGATTGAAGCAGAGGCAGAGGCAGAGGCTGAGGCAGAGGCTGAGGCTGAGGCTGAGGCTGAAGCAGAGGCTAAAGCAGAGGCTGAAGCAGAGGCTGAAGCAGAGGCTAAAGCAGAGGCTGAAGCAGAGGCTGAAGCAGAGGCTAAAGCAGAGGCTGAAGCAGAGGCTGTGGCTGTGGCTGAGGCTGAGGCTGAGGCAGAGGCAGAGGCTGAGGCTGTGGCAGAGGCTGAAGCAGAGGCAGAGGCAGAGGCAGAGGCTGAAGCAGAGGCTGTGGCTGAGGCTGAGGCTGAGGCAGAGGCAGAGGCAGAGGTAGAGGCTGATGCAGAGGCTGAGGCAGAGGCAGAGGCTGAGGCTGAGGCTGAGGCTGAAGCAGAGGCTAAAGCAGAGGCTGTGGCTGTGGCTGAGGCTGAGGCAGAGGCTGAAGCAGAGGCAGAGGCAGAGGCAGAGGCTGAAGCAGAGGCAGAGGCAGAGGCAGAGGCTGAAGCAGAGGCTAAAGCAGAGGCTGAAGCAGAGGCTAAAGCAGAGGCTGTGGCTGTGGCTGAGGCTGAGGCAGAGGCTGAAGCAGAGGCAGGGGCAGAGGCAGAGGCAGAGGCTGAGGCTGAGGCAGAGGCTGAGGCAGAGGCAGAGGCTGAAGCAGAGGCAGAGGCTGAAGCAGAGGCTAAAGCAGAGGCTGAAGCAGAGGCTGAAGCAGAGGCAGAGGCTGAAGCAGAGGCTAAAGCAGAGGCTGAAGCAGAGGCTGCGGCTGCGGCTGAGGCATAGACAGAGGCTGAGGCAGAGGCAAAGGCAGAGGCAGAGGCTGAGGCAGAGGCAGAGGCTGAGGCTGAGGGCAGTTGTGGACATCGCATAGATCTGCCCCTTATGTAAGCTCGGTGGCACGCAGCAAAAGACAAAATGCTCTCTTTCTTTCTTTTTTCACACATTTGACACTGAAGATGAATCAAACCAACACGAACTGATGTGAACTAATTAATTAGATAACATACTGAATGACAGGGGTCTTGTAAAAGCTGGAGTACCTAACCTTTTTTGCATAATAATCTTGTAGAAATAAAATGTTGTGGAAAAATCATATCACAGCATGCCGTCTTCATCTCATTAGAAAACATGTTAGCTTTTCAATTTGAAGAAAGAGCCCTGGGAGTCACTATTTGAGGCTTCAGGCTGAAAGATATGAGGTATGAGATATGAGAAAGCTGTTCTAAAGACAGAGGCCATACATACATACATTTATGCAAAAACTATAGAGATGGAACCAAACTGTTTTTAGAGTGTTCTCAAGATTACTTTAGGGGTTTGAAAGATTTGTACACCAGCTTTAAGATGAGATAAGATAAGACTACAGGAATATTCCCATTCAAACCTGGAATAAAACCACACTTTCGGAGCTGCTCTTTGCATCCCACAATACTGTAATTATCACATATGTCCATTATATTCATTTATACTATAAAATCAATCTGATTAATTTAAATATTTATACCTGTTGAAAAGCTCTTTAGATGTTAGCATTTTTGAGTTGCATCCCAAATATAAACCACACTCAAAATTACATCAACTTCCTTGTGCCTTATTATTCTGTCTCGTATAATCACTGTTACTTAAACTAAATGTCTTCACCCTTACTCGAACTTACTTCAATAAAAACCTATAAATAATTTTTCACATAATATGACAAAGACTATGATTCTAATATCTACATTTATGCTGTTTATAGATAAAAGTTAGTTCTACAATAGATCTATCTAATCTTGTTCAAATCTGCACATGAAACAGCTGGAAGTTGGCAACGCAACATCTGGGCACATGTCGTCTTGTCTAAAATACACACACACATGCACAACACACTCTATCTCTCACATAACACTCTCTCGCTCACACACACACACCGTGGAGCGACTGAGTGCGTTTTAATAGAGCTACAATTACTGCAGACAGGAACGGAGGTGTGCGTCAGCCGCTTGTTGCTCGGGGATGTGCAGCCAGTGCAGGTAGATGTAATGTCTTTAAGAGAGTCATTAAGCCATGAGTCATCTCAGCTCACAGAGCTCTGACTCACAGAATCAGCGAGACGCCACCGGACGCCACTTTCTAATGTACGCACTATGTACAATTTGTGTTTTGTAGGAAAAACAGGATTGATTGAATTAGTGCTAATCATGAGTCTCCGTTATGTAATACACAGACTCTCTTTATTATGTTCGCTTCATGATCTGTCACGATATGCCCTCATCTATAAATCTCCTGTTTTCTATTGGCCTTTGTCCCGAATCTCAACTCTCCGCAAAGGCAGCTTTTATCCCACTCTATTTCTGGCTCATTGGTAACAAACAAAACAAACTAAAACATGTGTATATGTATGTATTTATATACTGTATTTACAGGTGAAACTTTTAAAAATAAATCTTCCTACATGGATTTATTTTTGTAAATCATATTTGCATGTGCCAAGCCTTTTGTTTTTTTGAATAAAATGTATGATTTTACAATCTGTGATTATCGACTTTATAACAAATAAAGGCTTGATATTTCTTACTTTAAGCTACAAAGCTGGCTGTCAACTGTAGTCCACAAGCAAGGTATGAAGATGTAGTTAAAAGATACATTTAGTAACTAAACAAACAGTAAATTATGTGTAATGAATGTCATGTATGATTTGAATTACAGAAGTAGACTTTTGAATGACATTAAAATGTTTTTGTTTCACCTACAGTATATGTACTTGTATATGTGAAGATGCAGGAATAACACATTGTTTTGTGTCATAATCTAATAATGCATTGGTTTTATAAATAGCGTTAGGCATAATTCTTTCACTCCATACACGATGGTGATAAACTGACAGAAGCGAGGCACCATGTGCCATCGGCCCCTCTGACCACCACCAACCATTCACACACACACCAGACTCATTCTAGGCAATGTGGGTGAAGTGTCTTGCCTAAGGACACAACAACAGTTTGGCACTTTACAGCCGCATCCGCCCCACTGTGGCATCTGGTGTTCCCAGAGGTCTCCAGCTTCAGAGGTCGGACGGGATCTGGTTTTCACATGTACAGTAAGTATGGCCATAAAATAAACAAATAAAAGAGAAAACAATTACAAAAAATGAGACTTTTCTAAACCACACGCTTGTCAGAAACCCCAGCATCGTCAATGACTTCCTGTTGTTTGACCTTGTCTCTAAAACTCTCGCTGATGAGAGACTAATTGAGCTTCATAGATTCCAAAACCCAAAACTCTGACACAATTTGTTTGCCTTCCACCAGCACGAAATCGGCAACCCATATTTTAGATTCTTAATAAGCCAAGAGTGTGTTTAAGTGTGTGTGCATGTGCTACAGGCTGCACCAGACTGCACAAATCTGTCCTATGAATATTAATTGGAGTTATGGGGGAGGTTGAGGAGCAGGGGGGGGGGGGGGGGGGGGGGGGGAGGGACCAAAAAATGAAAAAAATCTTCCTCCAAATCCTCTACAGATAAACTGAGAGAGGAAGTGCTGTGATTACACGCATGGTTTTTCACAGGGCTCTTCCCAAATCTCATTTTGTGTAGTGCATTTTAATGGGATCTTCACAGACGCACACCTCTGAGCCCGGGTTCTGGGGTGAGCTTGACTTTATGAAGAGGAGCAAAGATCCAGGTGACAGTGTGTTTGGTGATGGTGTCTATCAGAAAAGAATAAGACATATCCAATTGTTTATTTTGAACTCCTTTCTGTGTGGAGTTTGCATGTTCTCCCTGTGTCTACCTAGATTTCCTCCAGGTGCCACGAAAAATGTGTACAATAGGTCTGGCATGCGTTTGGCGAATTTGTTCCCATCTCTGAGTGGAGTCAGAGACAAGTGCCCACAGCAATTGTAAAGCGCTTTGGGACTCTGATCTGGGAAAAGCGCTAAATAGAGATTAATTTCTTACTATAGTTCTGTTGTCGTTGGATTTTTAAAAAGAAGCTGCCTCAAGTTTCTGTAACCGGTAACTTCATCTTCCTGGAATGTTCCACGTACATGTGACATTAAAGCACAGTGAAGGCCTGCTCATACATCAGCAGACTCACACACACACACACACACACACTCATACTGGTAACTCATACTCATGATCCGTTGAGTCTCTTGTCTCCTTCCATTGCAGATGCAGGTCGGAATTTCCCTCAAGTCAAAACTAATTTACAAGTCATATCTGTGGAGAGGCGAGTCGACTCACTGTGATAATCCAGGTTCTTAAGCAGGAAATGTCTATTATTACAGGTTTTTATACCATACTGGGGTCAAATCCAAGCAAAGCAATGGCATCTCCATAGCAACAAAGGGAGTGTAGATCAGAAAATGCACATTCATAACCCCAACTAACATTATTTCCCAAAATGTACTTTGCATTTTGTGCTAGGGTTAGGTATTTAGATATTCACCTTTTGACTGTAAATATTGACATTGTTTCCTAATTCAAGAGCATAAAATGTATTGATTCATTATAAGTCCAGCCATTACTCTGAAGAGGCAAAGTTAAAGGGACAGTACATAGTTTCTTGGTTAAATTAAGTAATTACAAATACAATCCACATATCTGCTAAAGCGATGTGCAGAAACCAAACCAGCTGGATTGCACCTTTAGAACAATCTGGCAACACAGTTAAGAGATTTGTGATGATCATTCTGCTTTCTGATTGGATTCTCAGCTTGTTTTGTCATTTAGATTAAACTAGCGGCAACAATTTGATCAGAAAAGGCCAAATATGATGATCGGTACATACTGAGTGGGATATCTGGGGGCAAATACAAAATACATAGATATAATAACTCATTTTGCTTTTGACACTGCTATTATTACATTTACAACTAAACAAAATGTGAAGTATACGATCGCAGGACAGGTTCAGCCGTGTTAACCAAAGCCACTGGAGGTCATCAAATGGCTAATGGGTAAAGTATTTAGCGCTGGACTGGGAGACAGAATGAGGCCTTGTCAAACCCTTTGTCTGCGTAATGCTCTTTATGCATCACTGTCATTTAAACGCAGGCCTCAGACAACGGCAGACGGCGCGAGATGGATGAGACGAGCCGTCGCGACAGGAATCAAAGTCAATCTGATGGACTACTTCTGCAGCGCAAAGGCTCATGGGAAACCGAACGGGACACGGTTTTGTCGGCGGGCAAAACGCGTCAAATGCAAAATAATCGCACGGTGACTGACCCTGAACTCACATCATGTTATTATTGTGGAACGGGAGCCGGAGCATTGATCGGTTCTCTCATGTTTATTGGTGATGGTCGAACGGGTGACCTGAGAGCCCCCCTGGGACTCTTTAATTACACCCAGATCCTCCCGAGTTCCTGCCAATAGGACAACTCCGGCAATCATTCACACAGCCGCTTCAATCCATACGTACTCTATATACACACAGCGGGTCATGTGACATCCAGGGCCTCCCCATTCATTTAATAGCACCTGTTTGTTTTACTACTGCAGTGTGTTTTGAGGCCATTCACTGGTGCGGATGAAGAGAGTGCGATGGTTGTTCTCGAGCGTTAGCTGTGGCTTTGTCTTGGCCCCAAGTTTACTCCCAGAGGTTAGACTTCTGTTGTGTGACATGCTGCAGGCTGTAAAAGGGACCGGCTCACACAATAGAGCTCTTAGTTTCATATGCTTTTGTGAAGTCTTTAAAAGGAGCCGATATTGAACCACTGCACTTATAAGGAATATAGAACTCAGCTTTTTTTTGTGCGAAACGAAACTTAAGTAGTTTAATGTGAATGATTTAGTGACATAGTGATACTTCATTTTCTTTGTTGTGGCTGTTGTAAGGTTAGTGAATATGTGTGAGTGTATCGGTGCTGTGTATGTGCGCATGAGATTGTGTGAAATGGTCTGTATATGAAAATGGCTAATTTTAGATAACCATTTTATTTTGATTCCGTGTATGTGTGTGTGTATGTGTGTGTCAATGTGTGTGCGCGTGTGAGCGTGTTTGTTTTTTGGGTGTGTTATTGAGATTTTATTGGTATTTTTTTCATGTATTTTAGATATTTTTTGCGAGTTTTTTGTATTTGTGTCTATATATTGGAACTGCTAATGTTAAATCAGTTTTGCATGTGTGTGTGTGTGTGTGTGTTATTGAGTTTTAATGGATTGTTTATATGTGTTTGTATGCTGTGTTTGTGTGTGTGTGTGTGTTAAATTGTTTTTTATGAATATTTTATGTATAGTATGAAGGGAAAAGCTCAACCAGGAACATTCAAAAATTAAAAAGATTTTGGTAAGTGGCCTCTAATCATATTTCATTGAAACATTTTAATCGCACAGCATAAACATGTTTAATTGCAGTGCGAGTCCCAGTCATTTCCATAATTCCATCGTTCTGCTAATAAGCATTGAGAATTTATGCATACAAACAAGATCTAATTTACATAGCACAATGCATTTTTTCATATCACAAATATAGTATACACCAGCAATACGTTTTTCCATTGTCGCCGCGCTTTCCCTCCGCCCGGATACATAAACAAAGCGATTCTTCCTCAGCGCCATCTCGGAGCCACAAAAGCAGATTTATTAAATGAGCTGCAGCGCCCAAAGGATGTGGATGTAATTATGTGTGCTATTATTCCATACTATAAAAGTACAACTCCCAAAGATAAATTATTCAACAAGGCTGGGATAATAGACATTTTCATAGGAGTATAGTGCAGGCAGACGCGGAGGCTCTTCCCACAACACCCTCTGGTTTCTGGGCAAAAGTATACGACACATGTGACAAGGGCCTGTGTGCGTCTGTGTGTGTGTCGGTGTGTGTGTCTGTGTGTGTGTCGGTGTGTGTGTCTGTGTGAGTCGAGGTGACCACTACTGACCGTGTCTTTTGTCATTTACATTTGGAGGGTGTTTTTGTAGACACGCTGGATACATGGTGCATGGAGGTTTGTCCTGTCAGCGGCTGCACTTATTAGGAAACAAAACATCTTGCTACAGAGATCACAGTGGAGGAAACACAACAACAACAACAACAACAACCACAACGGCTCACATTCGGTGTGATCGGTGGTCAGACTGTGGGATCAGGGAGTAATGTAATTCTTATTGCTATAAAACATGAAAGATGATATAAATATTTAGCATTTAGTGGGGGTGTGTGTGCGTGTGTGTGCGCGTGTGCGTGTGTGACTGTCTCTGTCTTGTTTTGTTCAGCACTTTGAGTTGTCTTGTGTATGAATTAAAAAAATAATAAACTTGCCTTGCATGTGTGTATGTGCGTGTGTGTGTGTGTGTGTGTGTGTGTGTGTGTATGTGTGTATGTGTAATGCTGCTACACAATATGTTTTATAACAACATTATGAATCACATATTGAACAGGGCTTGGACTCAGAACATGGCAGTAATCCTTTTAGGCGCCAGAGTTTTATAGAAAGTGAAGTGAAACAAACAAAAGGTGGCGTCCTGAACCTTTGTCCAAGATATAGGACTATTCTAAAATCTATACAGATATAAATAAAATATATGTTTGTGGGCTGGCAGGTTGTTGGATGTAAGTGCACCTTTTCTGCATTTATATACATATACAGTATATGTGTGTCCCCAGATAAACGGCCAACATGTACAAATCATATGTGACTTTTTCTGAACAATAGTCACAAGTTATTCTTAATAAAAAATATAATGGAAATATTTTTACACAGATTATCCAAAAAAGAGCAGACTTTCACTCTTTTGTTTTCACACACAATGTTTTGTTGTAATTTTTATCTCACATTCAGACTCAAATTTTTTTTATAATCTTTTTTTCAATGGAGTACCGATATTTTCTATTCACGATGACAGGAGCGAGACGCCGAACTACTACTTAAGTCCACAAACCAAAAAAGTAGCAACACATTTATCTAAAACAAAGCGGAAATGCGTAAGTTACATGTATGTGGTGACGGTCTGCATCAGTAATCGGATAATACATGCAATCCCCTCAATAAACAAAACTAAAACTATAATAATCCAGGATATAACCAAAACAGAATAGTTTAAACCCATACTTTTATACCGCTCTGTTTTAACATGAAATTATTGTCTATTTCATCTACTTTTTTATTTTCATTTCATCTTTTCATTTTTTATGCATCTTGATTATTGGTTTTAAATTTCTCTTGTGGAGCACTTTGAATTTCCTTGTACATGAATTGTGCTATACCAATAAATGTTTGATATTTGATTGATTGATTGAAACCCAAAATCAAAACTTGAGGAAATGGGAGAAAGACAAAGGACCGACAACAGGGGAGAGGAGCACAGGGCATAGATGGGTAAAAAACTAAGCACAAGTGAAACACATGAGGGCGGGGCGGACAAAAGACAACAGATAAGAAGCAAAACAAATAGTCCAAGACACCGTGACGCCTTTATGTATTTTTCTCTGCTGCATGGAACTCAAATGCAAACATACAATACTCATAACTCATAACTATCTTGTCAGTGTTTTTCCACCAGTGTGGCGTGTTACTGTGCCTTCAGAAAGATTCCAAAATCACCTGATTGGTCAAAGTGAAGTGAAAAGAAAGTAATGTGAGATGATTAGAAAGGCTTTTTTGCACTTTTAAAAATGTAGTATACATTTTGATATGAATGACTTTTCATTTTTCATGGCTTTAGTTTCACTTTTGTATCAGTTTCAACTGGTGGTGAACCATGTGATTGTTTTCAATGATAAAGGTGTGCCACGGCTCAAAAAGGTTGGTGAACATTGCCCTATGTGGATGTCTGACAACATCATCCAGTTGTGAACACTCTGCAGCTCGAGTCCTGACCAGAACCAGGAAGTACGACCACATTAGTCCAGTTCTCAGGTCTCTGCACTGGCTTCCTGTGGCTCAGAGAATAGACTTTAAACAGCTCTGCTTGTTACAAGTCTATCCATGGCCTCGCACCAAAATATATTAGTGACATGTTAGTCCCATATGAACCAGCCCGGACTCTGAGGAGCACAGGGACTAAAGACAGGACTAAACATGGGGAAGCTGCATTTCAGATTCACGCAGCTAAAATCTAGAGCAGTCTTTGTGAAAATGTGAGACAAGCTTCTTCCCTAACAAAGTTCAAATCCAGGTTAAAAACATTTCTATTTAGCAGTGCATACAACAGGGATTTTATCTTATTATATTTTATCCCCACCCTTTTAATGTACTGTTATAATCTATGATTGCGTTGCCTTGTGTTATTGCCTCCATCTTATTTTGTTCAGCACTTTGAATTGAAAGACGCTTTCTGTTGAATGAACAGAAAACGTGTGGATAACAGGTTCGTCCCAATCCAGTCTCTCCCAGTGTCCCAACAACAACAGCACCATAGAAACACATGAAACTATTTGTGCTGAAAGTAGGACGTGCAAACGCTGGTGCAGGTGGATGACGGCGCTGAACAGGCCGCTGTGTTTGGTGCTGTCGTGCAGAGAGTGATGCGGTGGTGCAGAGGTGTGAAGAACATCCTGACGGCTGTGGTTTGAATACGGCCACATTCTCTCTGCGCTCGTCTGCTGTGACCTAGAGGCTTTGTGTGTGCTGTGTTTTACTGCAGCTTCAGCTCGTGTAAAAACAACGGTATTTACTGCAGAATGGATGATAGTTGGACTGTAGGGGTTTGGACGAATTTCTAATAACGATATTTCTGCTGTTGAGATTGGGATGTGTGTTTAAAAAGTCTAAATTTGTTCACAGAGCCTGAAAAGAGTTTGTTTTCTTCTTCCCACTCCATTTTGAGCCATGGTTAATAAAGGTCGTACAGATTCTCCCTGTACCTTTATTGTTTTGTATTTTTCTTGATTCTGTATATTTGTAGCCCAATTGTGTGGATACAGTGCTTCCTGAATGGATGTTATATTTTTTATCGCTCAAAAGAAAGCACTCAAATTCAAAAATACAGAGTTACATTTGAAAGTGTGTACAATGAAGCAATTCTCTCACACATAATTCCCACACATTCCACAACACGTGCTATGACCTACTGTATGGGTCAAGCATTCACAGCAAAACATGTTAAGTACAGTATATTTAAACTTTGAATTAAGCAGATGTTTTTTTATTTTCTCGCAAAATGCACAAAACATTTGATCGTTTTACATAAATGATGAATAAAGATGAGAAGTCTCGCTTGGACTGAGGAAATGTAATGATGCCTCTGCCCGGCAACAAGACGAATAATACTTGTTTAATCAACAAATCTTCAAAATAAACTCAAATCAAGAGACATTTTATCAAGTTCATGTGAATTTGCTTTTCTGTTGTCCCTTTAATAGCAAAAAAAATGAAAACAAAACAATCACAGTAGTTGCGCTTTTCTAATTGAGGCTACAAAAATTGTGATTTTGATGTGACCAATAGGAAGTAAGAAATCCTGTTTTGGATTCAAATAAATGTAAATGTTGGTTGGATCTGCATATTACAGCAAAGTTTAAAGCAACTGTCTGTGTCCAGATCTGTAATGATTAATCGATCAATCAACTGTTTAGGTCACTTAATAAACATTCACTGCTGTACAGTATGGGCTACAGACTCCAGTACATACACGAAAACAGGAAAATGTCTCAATAACATATTTTGCCCTTTTTTGATTTAACACTTTTGTCTGGAATTTGTCCAGAATGATCAAGTTAAAAAATAATTATCAGTTTCAGCCCTAGCTCACTCCATCCCATAATTGAAAACTTTATACTCCTCTTTACAGTGCATGTTCTTACCGAGCCACTTTGCATATAAAGTTATGCAACATCTGGGCCTTCCCTTGCTGAATTCATACTTATTTTCAACGATTTATTCCACTACTAATACTATTTTACTTCTATCGGGGATTAAGAAATGTTTATACTTAATTTTTGTGCTCATGTGTCAAAATCATTCCTCGTGGGCGTACCAAAGTCTGTCAAAGTACAGCACTCGATAAGTGTTTGTGTGCTAGTGTGTGTGTGTACGTGTACGTATGTGTGTGTGTGTGTGTATGTGTGTGTGTGTATGTGTGTGTGTGTGCGAGGTGAGCAGGATGCAGTCCCTAAAGCGCTAATGGAAAAGATGATGGCACACATGTAGGAAAAGTTGGCACCTGTCTCTTTTCTTCTTAAGCACCTTTTAAAGCAGCACTTGCCTCATTCGCCTCGACCTGTCAACACTCTCCTCTTTGATCGCTTTCCTCCACCCGTCTCTGGTCTCTCGCCACAAAAAAGCCCCTTCTTTTACTTTTTCATTTTTTTTACACACCGGCCCACTACAGTGCACCCCAGTGTTGGAGCAGTTTGGCTCTGGTTTTGACCAAAGGCAGACCATAACCGGACTATAACCAGGTCTTTGTGAGGAGGGCGTGGGACAGGAGTGTGCGTCTGCTGCTGCTGCTGTCTCTGCGTGTGGAAGTGGGGGCTCCTGAGGGTCGGGCCCCGAGGCTGCTGAGGCTCCGACAGCCGCCGCGATGAGGCAGGATTTGTGTCAGTCGTGAACACGCAGCGGTTTGACTTAAGACACATGAGTCACTGCAGGGAGCGTCTGAGATCCACGTTTCACACAGACAGATGAAATATTGATTTAGATGGAGGCGCAATGTGGTGACAAAACTGCATTATATCTCATTTAGCTTTAAAATCATAATCAACAAGTACTAATTTATGTAGTGTATAGTTACTTTCTTCATACTCTAGTTTCTTTGTCTAATGAGAATAACGTGTTTTAAATTTCATTGCATTTTAATACAACTCCTGTCTATTTGACAAAACTAGGACTATAGCCGACCAAAGACATTATTGGTGGATTGAACAAACACCCTGTTGAAGACTAAAAATAGGGCGTGGATGCATGAAAATAAAAAAATAAAAACTGTGAATTTAGCTTTTTTATGGTTAAATTCAAATAAAAGTAAATCATTAGAATTAGCTTGAATTTTAAAGTAAGCACCAACATCTTCAGCTGTCTTTTCGTTTTTTGCAGTTCTCAAATAGAAAATCTTGTAAGTGAAATAAAAATCTCAAACTAATTCAAAATTTGGAGCTAAAATCGCCTTCAACAAAAGCAACCACTGAAGAAGAAGTGGTACAGTATGTGCAGATTTAGTGAGACATGTACTTATGACCCGACAGCAATTCTAATAAGCATTTATGAAAATACTGAATATGCTCAAGCCTAAAGCACAAGTTCTTCTAAAAATAGCTCATGTTAATACTTTTAGAAATGAACAAACTCCAGCAGGATATTAACATTAATGGACCAATGGCTCTTTGTGGTTTTATCATTGCATTTGAACTGCTTGATTCTCTGATCTGTGTTGGCGAATCAACAGCTTTGTAAAGTCCTCGAGGATAACTACTGTTGTTATTTAGGGCTGTACTAAAAATACATTGAATTGAATGGAATATTATGATATATGTATTTTAGATCCAGAGGCGCAGCAGCAGGAGAGAGGATGACGCTGAGAGGATGAGAGGATTCACGCTGAATACACTGCATTCTTCACCTGTGAGAATTCAACAAAACATCATATAATCTTAATGTTCTTGTAGTTACAGTGCCTTGCAAAAGTATTCGTTCGCCTTTCAACATTTTGCCACATTTCAGGCTTCAAACATAAAGATATAAAAAAAATATTTTTTGTCATGAATCAACAACAAGTGGGACACAATCGGGAAGTGGAATGAAATTTATTGGATAATTTAAACTTTTTTAACAAATAAAAAACTGAAAAGTGGGGCGTGCAATATTATTCGGCCCCTTTACTTTCAGTGCAGCAAACTCACTCCAAAAGTTCAGTGAGGATCTTTGAATGATCCAATGTTGTCCTAAATGACTGATGACGATAAATAGAATGTACCTGTGTGTAATCAAGTCTCCGTATAAATTCACCTGCTCTTTGATAGTCTCAGGGTTCTGTTTAAAGCGCAGAGAGAACCATGAAGACAAAGGAACACACCAGGCAGGTCCGAGATACTGTTGTGGAGAAGTTTAAAGCCGGATTTGGATACAAAAATATTTCCCAAGCTTTAAACATCTCAAGAAGCACTGTGCAAGCAATTATATTGAAATGGAAGGAGTATCAGACCACTGCAAATCTACCAAGACCCGGCCGTCCCTCCAAACTTTCATCTCAAACAAGGAGAAGACTGATCAGAGATGCAGCCAAGAGGCCCATGATCACTCTGGATGAACTGCAGATAACTACAGCTGAGGTGGGAGAGTCTGTCCATAGGACAACAATCAGTTGTGCACTGCACAAATCTGGCCTTTATGGAAGAGTGGCAAGAAGAAAGCCATTTCTCAAAGATACATCCATAAAAAGTCTCGTTTAAAGTTTGCCACAAGCCACCTGGGAGACACACCAAACATGTGGAAGAAGGTGCTCTGGTCAGATGAAACCAAAATCAAACTTTTTGGCCACAATGCAAAACGATATGTTTGGCGTAAAAGCAACACAGCTCATCACCCTGAACACACCATCCCCACTGTCAAACATGGTGGTGGCAGCATCATGCTTTGGGCCTGCTTTTCTTCAGCAGGGACAGGGAAGATGGCTAAAATTGATGGGAAGATGGATGGAGCCAAATACAGGACCATTCTGGAAGAAAACCTGTTGGAGTCTGCAAAAGACCTGAGACTGGGACGGAGATTTATCTTCCAACAGGACAATGATCCAAAACATAAAGCCAAATCTACAATGGAGTGGTTCACAAATAGACGTATCCAGGTGTTAGAATGGCCAAGTCAAAGTCCAGACCTGAATCCAATCGAGAATCTGTGGAAAGAGCTGAAGACTGCTGTTCAAAAACGCTCTCCATCCAACCTCACTGAGCTCGAGCTGTTTTGCAAGGAAGAATGGGCAAGAATTCCAGTCTCTCGATGTGCAAAACTGATAGAGACATACCCAAAGCGACTTGCAGCTGTAATTGCAGCAAAAGGTGGCGCTACAAAGTATTAGCGCAAGGGGGCTGAATAATATTGCACGCCCCACTTTTCAGTTTTTTATTTGTTAAAAAAGTTTAAATTATCCAATACATTTCGTTCCACTTCACGATTGTGTCCCACTAGTTGTTGATTCTTGACAAAAACATTATTTTTTATATCTTTATGTTTGAAGCCTGAAATGTGGCGAAATGTTGAAAGGTTCAAGAGGGCCGAATACTTTCGCAAGGCACTGTATTTAAAAAAAAATGTTTTGTCCTCTGCTTTGCCTAAGTTGTTTCGTGTTGTGTTTTTTCTATGGCGTATCACAACACATTTTCCCTTGTGGATCAATAAAGACTGTCTAAGTATCGTCCCTATTTATGTTGACTGTGATAAAAATCTAATAAAGATAAAAAGAACGAATATAATAAGAAAACATAATAGAAATAACATCTGAAAACAAATAAAACTGAGGGTTTGGTTGGGCGGCACGGTGGCTGAGTGGATAGCACTCTCGCCTCTCAGCAAGAAGGTCCTGGGTTTGAATCCCGGTCAGACCAGGGCCTTTCTGAGTGGAGTTTGCATGTTCCCCCTGTGTCTGCGTAGGTTTCCTCCAGGCACTCCGGTTTCCCCTACCACTAAAAACATGTACAATAGGTCTGGCATGCCCCTCCTGTACTGCCGACCCTGTTTCCATCTGTGTGTGGAGTGAGAGGACAAATGCCCAAGAATAACAATTGTAAACCGCTTTGTGACTCTGGTCTGTGAAAGCCGGTATATAAATAAAGATTACTTACTTACTTAAGTGTGAATTGATCGAAGTATCTGGGATTATATGTGTTTTGCAGGAGGCTCTAAGGACAGTGACGATCCAAGACGTCTATGGACATCTCATTATTGCATTTCCTACGTCTATTATTCCATTTCCTGAGTTCTGATGATCTGATCCTCTAAGTTGCTCTTACTGACAATTTCATAAAGTCCTCCGAGACGGCTGCTGCTGCACATTCGGGCTGTACGAATTTAAGTGAAATTTAAATTGAAGTTCTTAAACGTTATATACATGGGACAGTTATCCAGTTCTCTCTCCTCTTATGTGAAAACCAGTGATTGATGAAACTTGATCTTTCTGACAGGCGCCAAGCCAAACCAAACCGCTCACGACCCAGATACAAGAACCATCATGAAAAAACGTCCTATTAGCAGCGGTTATGTAGAGCTGGAGTCCTGCCACACCCCCCCTCCCCTCACACAA
This sequence comes from Knipowitschia caucasica, assembly GCA_964034765.1. Classification (NCBI taxonomy): domain Eukaryota; kingdom Metazoa; phylum Chordata; class Actinopteri; order Gobiiformes; family Gobiidae; genus Knipowitschia; species Knipowitschia caucasica. Next base: position 18,915,767 of record OZ035840.1, read on the forward strand.
CGACTGACAGATTTGTAAACATGTCCGACCTGGAGGCCATCTCACTCTGACTTTCTGCACTGGTCTCATCGCTCTAGTTTGATTCTTAACTCTCTCTTCTCTTACAAAGCACTCTCCACATTCCTCTGTGTAACCAATCATGTCTTTTCTGCCCGGTAGGAAACTGCTGTCCAATCCATAAGTCATGATAAGCCGCTTTCCTCCTTTTTTTCCCCCCTCCCACACACAGAGAGGAGCGGAGCATGATGTCAGCCGTCTGCGAGCTGACACGTCCTGCCATGGGAAAAACACACACTTTTTTTTATATATAAATCTGTGTGTGAGGGCCACCGGGAGCGCAAAGGTCCCACTCCTCTGCAGACTGACAGAAAAGCATTAGTCTATAGTCTATCATACATTCACACAATTATAAAATATTAACTTTACTTTTAGAAACCTTTCTGTTCTAAACTGGGGGAAAAAACTATAAATGAAAGCTCCATCTTCTTTGGCATTTTTTTTTCTATACATAGCTAATCGCCATGGTGACAAGCAGGTAACAGAACCAGAGTATGGTCAGATCTGTGGAGAGATAAGTCCACTTGCTCTCCCAGACATATTTACAAATAGACCTTTAAAGCTGGGGTACCTAACTCTTAAACCACACACCATTTAAAAACGATATAATGATATATATCTACAGTACTCGCATGACTTTTAGGCAAGGCAGGTTTATTTGTATAGCACAATTTATACACAAGGCAACTCAAAGTGCTGGAAAAAAGCAAGACAGAAACAACCACACAAGGCATTAAAATCATAAATAATCACTGTACTTTAAAAAGAGTAATTATAAAGTTGTATGCACAGCTAACCTCACTGTAAACCCTAACTTCAATCGTACTTCATATATCAAAGTTATTGTAAATAGATTTTTCCCAGTAAGTAAATATTACTCATTTATTGTTAGTTTATTTAAAGCTTGGCTATCACTCAGTGTTTTCTTTGAATTTGAACTGTCTCTGTTGAAGTAAGCCTCACTTTTGACATTTTGAAGTGTAAACTCTTTAATAAGGCAGGTGTATCAATGACAGGGTGGCCCGGTAGCTGAGTGGTTAGCACCTTCACCTCTCAACTACAAAGTTCTAAGTGCGAATCCCACTCGGAGCATAAGTTGAAATTTTAAATATATTCCATTCACTTGAGTTTACTTGGTAATATCAAGTAAAGGATGTACTCGAGGAATTCAAGTGAAGTTAATATGCAATTTATTTCCAATGTTTTTTCAAGTAAACTTTTCTTGTCAGGGTTTACAGAACTGTTCTAACCGGGATTTAAACATTGTCTCACATTTTTGGGAAGATTGTTCCAGATTTTTGCTGCATGAATCTGAATCTCTACAGATGAAAGTTCCATCTTCCTTAGCAATTGTTTTATCTATCTTATCGCCATGGTGACAAGCAGGTAACAGAACCAGATAGTGGTCAGATCTGTGGAGACATAAGTCCACTTGTTTTCCTAGACATATTTACAAATACATCTTTAAAGCTGGGGTACCTAACTCTTAAACCACACAACATATAACAACTACATAATGATATCTATCTATACTTGCAGGACTATATATTAACTGCACCAGCTAAAAAATAAAGCCACTTTTTGTTGAATAAAAGAATGGATGTTTTCAGTGATTACAACTTAACAAAGTGGTGTTTTACCACTCTGTTAACTCGTGATGATCAAAGCACTCAATCTATTCTAATATTCTTGATAATAAATAATAATAATAATAAAATAATAAACAGTTTGCAAAAAGAGTCTTGAAAAGGTCATAAATCCAAATTAGACACAACATGCTGTCTTTCTGTTATTATATACTGTAACATAATAAGTAACATACTAGCTGATTATCTGAGTGAACCTTCGTCATGTGTCTGAAATATCTGATCCAAAAATTAGATCAAATTCAAAATGAATGCAATTTAATCTAATCAAAAAAATGTGACATAGCCCAAAAAGTACACACGGGTTCAGCTCCATTTTATGTAGTTTGAAAGTTAGACACCGCAGCTTTGAGCAAACTGTATATTCTAGACTGATTTCAATTCAAGGTTAAACTATGCATTAAAGCTCAGAATGATGAAATATTAACTTTTATAATGCGATTTGAAAAGCCATCTATTCTCTCTGCCTCCATTCATCCTGCCGCCCGCCTAAAATGCCCCGTCTGCCGTATATGGCTGTGTGTATTGATTTGCCATTATGTTGTATGGGGGTAGAAAATCCATGGCTCTCCCTTTAAATAAGCATCAGATGAAGACAAGGGGATACATCATGGAGCATGCGGAGCGCCAGGGTCGAGCTAAAGCTTTGTGTTTGTCTTACGTGTGACAAAGACAGAGCAAGCGAATTAAGCCTGGATCTGCTGAGTCAGCGCTAAATTATAATGCGGTTTTACTCAAATATAAATAAAAATATGGTATGAAAATATATATATATATACATATCCGCAGCTTATGTTTTGATAATGTTGTCCTAGTTTGGGATTTATTATAATTTAATATTAAGAGATTCTTTATTTGTCCCACTGGGGAAACTTCACTGTGGCATCATCAATTACAGAACAGAAGGAATGAGACTGATAAATGAATAATAACTCTATACTAAAATAAAATGAAATTAAAATATAAATCTCTAGCTTTAGCATAAAAAAGAAGCAAGTATGAAATCTCTAGCATTAAGAAGCAAATCTAAAATCTCCAACTTTCGCATGATGAAGAAGCAAGTATAACATCTCTAGCGTTAGCATACTATAAAGTAGGTATAAAGTCTCTATATTTAACATAACAAAGAAGCAACTATAAGTACTGTATATTCATTTGTTCATGTTTAGGACCATTTAATGAATTACATAATCCTCCGTTTATATCAGTATGCTAACGGCTTTTACTTTTGCTGCATATGCTGTGGTAAGGTTACAGGGCTGCAAAGTGCGTTTCTTTTTCAGCGCTTACTTTGTCAAACTATAAGAAAAAGCTTGCGGTGAAATGAACACCGACGTCTCATACGGCTGATAACGAGAGAGAGTGAAAGTTGACACTGTTTTATTAAATCTATCACATGCATTTACAGCAGCAAGCGTCAAACCAGCATCAAAACGGAGAGATCTCACTACTTCTTAAGCTAAGCCACTGACACTATGGCTTTTTTCTTTTTCTTTTCTTTTTTAATTATGTGGTGGATGTGGAAACACTTGTCACCTCTCACAGTCAGTCGAGCAGTTTTGTCTGATAAAAATATTCAAAAGTGCAAGCTCCTAGCGGTTACTCATTTACACTTCCTGTGAATGCGCCACATCACTTTCAGCTTTCATTGCCGCTTCAATGCAAAAACCCAAGTCAAGGGAAATGCCCAGCCCATCGCCATGTTGACTTGGCATTTTGTGTGTTCAACAATATGTGCGTACACTTTTTATTTGCACTATAAAGGAAATCTTATAGGCCGTGCAAAAAATATGTATATTTCTGTGTCGTTTCAGGTTTTATCTATATTGTAGAACATTTAGGAAAGTCTGTGTTTATGACTGTATAAGAGATAGACATGCATCATTTCAAGATTCTACTAGATCCCTGTCAGACCTCAGAAGACAAGGAGGGCAGGGTTAGTACTGTGATGGGAGACCTCTGGGAACACCACAGTGGGGGGGGGGGGGGGGGGGGGATGCTGTCGTTGTGTCCTCAGGCAAGACACTTCACTCACATTGCCTTGTATGAGTATGAAATGTTTGAGATGATTGATGGTGGTCTGAAGGGCCGACGGCACAAATAAATAGCCTCGCTTTTCTGTCGGTTTGGCCCGGGACACATGTGACTGCAGCAGTAGTTTATCTTACAATGTATAGAGTGAATGAATAATGTCATGTGAAGTGTCTTTGAGTGTGTATCATATCCAAACAACTTTGTGAATGCATGGTTTTAAATGTCTTAATCTTTTTTTTCTTCTACTTTTAACATATACTTTCTCAAATGTACTGTTCAAAAGACGATAGAAATGTTCACAAGAAGGATTATGTATGCGCATGTATGTATGTGTGTGTGTGCGTGTGTGTATGAAGTTGTGTTGCGTGGGAGTGATGAGTGACACAGTGCTCTCCTCTTCAGTCCTGACAGCTCTGCCTTGGGCTATCACTGAGAAAGTACAACCTTATTATTACACACAAATACACACAAACCTTGTTCTTTTTTGTCTCCAGAAAGATTCTCAAAACTTGTACATTTGTCCCGCCTCATGTGTCTCTCTTTTACATGATATGGCGTAGACAAAGCAACCTCAAACTGAGAAAGCTTTTGGAGGCAAATACGGGCTATAGTTTCAAGTAATTAGTATTCACACAATTCAGACATAACACAGTATCATTTCCACTCCTACTTTGTCTTTCTCCCCTCCCTATTCATTTTGACTATCTATAAACAACACATGATAGAGCCATTTCCATAATCTACTAAGCTTTCCAAGAGCTGCGACCGGCATATTTCAAACTGAATGGCCCTATTATCTCTGCAAACACAATGCAAATCATAAATCTCTGTGTTGCTTATCTTATCTTTTCCTTTTCTTTCTATACACAAGCCCAAACTGAATTATTGAAGGGGAAAAAGAAGCACGCAGGCTGGCAGGGTTTGGTGATGACAGCCAAGTAGCGGTTGAATTTCCATATAGATAGACGTGCACATTAAACTTGTCTATCGGTCCACTCAGAGTCCTATTACATTTTGATAGAGAGAAGCCCAGTTCATTTACATTACCAATTCCCACTATCTCCCTCTCTCACATGTCGCGGCCCTATCTGTCTGGACACTCCGCCGCTATTGACCCCATAAAAGGACTAGAACTTGATCTTGTTGTTTTGTTATGTACACAGGAAAGTCTTGGCCACCATACTGGGGCTCTCCACAGTTCACAATGCCACCGGAGTAGAGGGAGAAAAGACAGGCTTCTCATCACCAGTGCTCCGAGGCTTACATGTAAATTAAAACGCAATTAAAAGCAGGCAAATAAGCCGTTCCCGGGAGATGATGGGGGAGAGCAGAGAGGGGTTACGGGCTCTCAGAGTAAGAGTCTGTGTCAGTCTTCATTAGAGTGGCATTAGAGCAAAGACAGCCACATCTGAACTGGGGTGTGCTCCCAGATTGCAATAACACGAGAAGGGGAAAGCTATAGACAAAAGATGGCGTTTGGTAAAAAAAAATATATAAGGAGAGCCTCAGACATAAACAATAGTATTACAGTTTCAAAAGAAAAGCGATGCCAACGCTGGATGGGTACAAGTGCAAACCTCACTTTACTTTGCAAAAATCAGACAAAAAGATATCTCAATTTGCTTTCAATTCAGTATCAGAAAAAAAATAAAACAAACTATCTTTGTGTCGCCACCGCACAGCAGCGGTTATTGCTTGTGCTTCACAGGAAGAAGACGCTGGGGTCAATTCCACTCACAGACAGGGCTTTTGTGAGGAGTTTGCATGTTCTCCCTGTGTCTGTGTAGCATTACTCCATGTGCTAAGGCTCGCTCTTTACCACTGAAAGTATGTACAGAGTGTGTGGGTGTGTGTGTGTGTAAATTAACAAAATGTGCAAAAGTTAAAGTTCTTTTGCGCTGATCCAAATTATTGCAAATTCACAATTGTCCGGTACATTTGGTGCAGTTTTCTCCACCACTGAGCCCAAGAACAAAAGGTCAACAAGAAAAAAAGACTTATTACTCATTACTTACAGTCTAATTAGTCAATATCCACTCGACCTGCAGAGTACAGTAAAGTTATGCGTTGAATGTTGAATATTGAAATGCCTGATTAAACAATGACTGAAATAAACATCTACAAAAGGACTGTTTCATTACGACCTTGTGAAAAACATGTTATTGTGCGGCTGTTTGTCATATGTGGCATAAGAATGACTTGACAATGACACGGCCTGCTCTTGTCGCTACACATTTGCCCAGGTAATTGGCAATTACTTAAGTGTCTTTCTCATTAGCTGTGTGCGCCGCTGTGGTCCATGTATGAAAGCGGATGAAAAGTATATAGATGGCTGCATTATGCTCACGCACAAACCACTTGAGGCTGATCATGGAAAAAATGATTCATGCAAAAGTTAAGCCGCTTTACTTCAGCAGCACAACTTTGAAGGCAGACCTCTGTTGCCACGGTAACAGCATCACTGTCACCTGGTTTGCAAAATATTTTTAAAGGGAGAGGACCGAGTCAAGAAGCGATTTGTGTTTTGTTTTTTTTGGGGGCTTTTTTATACAGCAGTGGTTTTGAAATCCTCTTCTCTCCAACTGCTTCATACAGTAATAGTGACGGCGTCTGCGTTTCTCTCCAAAATTCCACTGCACCCCATTTTCTCTCCGTGCACCCTGTACCACCATGGAAGACACCCCCTTACCCCCCTCCCCCCCTTTCCCTCCCTCCCAGGCTGTGCTCCGAGCTGCCCGGATCAATGGGGTATAGTAGAAACCGCACACGTTGGCAGCTTTGCGGGGGGAGACTATAGCACTAGTGGTGATGGGAGAGAGGAGGGAGGGGAGGGGAGGGGGGGCTGCGTGGAGAAGAGCCCACCCTGCTGCTGGCACCCCAATCTCTTCTGCTCCTCTCCGCAGACCTGTCGACTCGCTGCAACAATGGCTTTGACAATGACACTGGAGGAAGAATTTCCGCTATAGTCACCCCCCTCTCCCCTCTCTCCCCCCACACACACCCTTACCCCATCTTTCGGCGCATTGAACCCAGTGGTGCCACGATGAATGGCCTGCTAATAGCTTTCATTTGTTACAATTATCATAATTAAACATATGTCAGGAGCAGACAAAGGGAACGCAGAGATTTCTGTGTTAGCACCGGACGGAGGCATGCTAAATATGGGGATGGGTTTTTGTTATGGCACAATTAGCCCAGATTGAGTCAAATATTGTAATCATACAGCATATTTAGAGTCACTAATTATGGAAGTTTTTTTAACCAGCTCATCAGCCGAGTTGGGTTTGCTTAATGTGTGTATGCGTGCGTTTGTGTGTGTGTGTGGGATTGTATATGTCCTCGCTACATCAGTCTGTTTGATAGAGGAGTTTAATGACCGCCCGCTGTGCTCTGTGAGAATGGCTGTAGGGCCCTCTTAACATTTTTGTAATACCAGCCTCCTCCTCCTCCTGTCCTTGCAGTCTCCTGGACCAATCTCTGCTGTTCCTTTGACATGAATTAGATGCTTGGCTGTTGCAAAAAGGCCTATCTCTCCTTCCCCTGTATACAATCCTGTCTCGTTCCCTTCACGATTCCTAACTCTTTTCCCCTGTGAGCTGTTATTCTATTTCCCTGTCCCTCGCTTGGCATTGTGGGCACTTCTGGATTGGAGGTTGCCAAGGGGCCTTGCAAGGAGTCACCATTTTGTGTTGTTATGGTGCAAGGTCTTCCAATCACTATGGAAGTGTTTTCAATATGACATTTTGAACTCATCAGAAATTAACAAAAGACAATAGACAGCAGGGTATGATTTTTCAACTATTCCTACATCTTATAAGAACTTTTCTATTCTTAGTTTGATTCAAGGTTGAGGAATTACTTGAGATATCTTCAAAATGTTCAAAGAAGGTAAAAAAATGAAAAGCATGCTGGGAGATACTCTCATTTTACTTTCTTGTTTATAATTTTGTGTGAATTCTTGAATTGTAATGTAGTATAATTCATGTATTTACTAGCAATAGCAGCTTATACAGTCTCTCATATATGCAATTATATGTATCTGTGTTGTAAATACAATCCTAAACTTGCGCTATTGCACTACTGGTTAGATGCTAAACTGCATTCCGTTGCATTGTTCTGACTTTGTAATGACAATATAGTTGAATCTAATCCAGAATACACAGTACTTTATACTCTTTATATAATGTTAAATTTTTACATCTATCATTATTTTCAAGATAGAGTTTTTATACTTATTATAGATGCTAGAGTTAGAGATTTTGCTTTATTTTAATTAGGACAGCTACTGTTCAGGCAACGTGTGCTGTGTGCTCCTCTTTCCTACTGTTCTATTACTTGTGATGCAAAAATGAAATTTCCCCACTGTGGGACAAATAAACGATCTCGTAATCCTAATCTCTTAATCTAATTGAACTTTTTCCCATTAAACCTATACAATCACCTATAGGGCAATGGTGTATTTTAAACACAATTTACACTAAATATATATTATTTATATAAAGTAAACCATTGTATACTTTATTTTTACAAAAGACTTGAAAGAGTTTGAATGGATGGATGTGTTCATGCTGCTACTGGACGCCTGAATTTTATGGGGATCAATCAAGTATATCTATCTATCTATCTATCTATCTATCTATCTATCTATCTATCTATCTATCCATATCACGTGCAGGTTAGGAAAAGTCAGTTAAAAGACCATAAACCTCTTCATGAGTTTCAGGGCATCTTCCTGATTCAAGCAGGATTTAATCATTTTGTTTCTGTTATTAATTGCTCAGACCTTTCCAAACTCACATTGAAGGCAAGATGTTTGTACTTAATTTGAATAGTTTGATCTGTTGCCATGAAACCAATGAAAAAAACTGTTCTATGCGTGTTATGCACATACCTTTTGCCACGATGATGAACGTATTTTGAAGTATTTGCAGCTCTTTCTTTACACTTTCTCAAAGACATGTGTGGACTCCCTGCCTCAGACGCCTAAACGAGGGAAGACAAAATAAAATAAGAATTAATGCCAGGATGTTGGAACAGAAAAGGTCAATATAGCATAGAGCTGTTGGCCTCCTGCTGGGACCAGACCAGGGATCAGGACTCAACCTGACCTCAGCCCTCCTCCTACTCTCAGCTCAGGCCACACATTCATTATTTCACCCACATACTGAAGCACAACCACTGACTTGAGAAATACTTCAAACTTCATCTCTCCAGCCATTTGCATTTTATAGAACGCATGCTTGAAGGCAGTGAAATGTGTTTTTTTGAAAATAAATTCCCGCCCAACAACAGATAAACACCAAACCTGCTGACCCTGGTTTTATCATCACTGGTAGATAACAGCTCGGATGACCTTGGCGCTGGCAGCAAGGACAAAATGCGTTGACAAAATGTTTTCGCAAAAGCCCACACACGAGCCACAAGTGGGAATTCCATGGACAATCTTTAACAAAGTAAATTGAATAAAAAATAAAGAAACATTCGTCTTATTTGCCTTGTACAGTATACGCATGTCTCTCGTCTTCACCCAGATCTCTCAGTAGAATAAAAGCATTTTGGAAGCGTATGCAAGGTGGTTGTCAATGACCGAAAGCTTTTGGAACGTCTCCAGACGCAGGTGAACAATTGCGAGCTGTCTGTGCGCAAGGATGAGGTGTGACCAACATGTTTCTTCTTCTTCAACTAAATCCTTTAACTCACCGATCGTCATTTAGCCAATAAGTTGTCTATGATTCAAACGCAGCCTCCATAATGCTTTATGATTAGACAATGCGTAATTGTTTTCCACATACAACAGAAAATGTGCAAACACGCGCACTAATGACGCACATGCACAATACCATGTCAAATACAGACGCAGTCATTTTTGGTGGATTTAAAATCACCCTGTCTGCTACATACCTCAGATCACATTAATTAGACACAGGGATTGCCTTTGAGTGGTAAGATTTTCCAAATGAGCGTGTGCGTCTCATACACAATCCTCTTTACCGTCAGAAGCGGACTAAATGACAGATAATTTGTATTTTGGGTATCTGGTTTACTAAACACAGAATGATTGCAGACAAAAATGCGCTCGGCGGTGTATAGCCTACATACAGTGTATCTGGGAACGCTTCTAAACATATTACGACGTGAATCAAAGCGCTCTTGAGAACATCACGTCTACCAGCCTTATGTCTCTATAGTTATATTTATGAAACTTAAATTGTGTGCTTGTGCTGGCGGCTGCTTCTGCCTTCCCTTTCGCTGTTGCTAGGGAAGCAGGGCGTTTTCGCTGCTTGAAGGGCACGGGGGGAACCGGGGGAAAAGCGCCTGGTCCGTGGTTCTGCTCGGTCATGGGTCACCTACAGCCCCGACCTAGTTGCGCACGCTGTATGCACGTGAATTGCGCGAACGTGTGGTGAAAATCGGCGTTATTTGCACGCTTTCTGTCCATTACCTTATATGGCAGGCAGAGATATATCGTGCCTCTGTTTAATTGGCCAGTCGCGGCAGCCCTGCTCTCGTCTCATGCGTTAACCCTTATTCTGCTGAATTACTTTTTACAACGGGAGAAGCGGGGTTATTTATTTATTAATTTTGGACCGTAACGCTGTAGACGTGTTTCATGCGTTTACTTGAACGTGATTAAAGCCACACGTTCTCTTTTTAGTTATTCCATCCCCTGTAATTATGTTGAATTCAAACAACAGCCCATATTTCTACAAGTCCATGTGGTGACAGTAACGCACGGTGGTCATGCAATGAGTGGATCTATAGTGATTTAAAAATACCTGCGTGCATCAAGACTAATCACGCACAACGTAGAGCTTTTTCCGTAAGTTGTAATAGTTGGCAAAACGATTTCTTCTTGTCAAATTGAAGATGTAGGACAAGGCAGGGTTAAACTGGCTGCTTATGAGTGTGACCTATATTGTCAAGATTGTGTTCTTTTTAATTTCCGAGGTAAGGAAAATATGATTAAAAGACAACAGAGTGGTTACAAATACTTCATTACGCACGGGAGCCTCGGTTAATCGGTTAGTCTGTATTCTATTGCATTTCTGTGCAGCAAATGTGCTACCACGTTATACCGTTAATGCTTGTTTTATGTAAACATTGTAACATGATCCACTCAAATAAACTACCTTACTGTATTACCAACTTAAACTGAGCTTAATGGAAAGAGAAAATCCCAAGGACCCACACATTTGCTATATCATTGTCTTGAATCCTTCCACCGCGTTTTTTGGCTCTGATCTCCACCCACTTGGCGCATAAAAAGTAACGGCACCACAATTTGAAAATGATTTTATAGGATCCCCGAACTGTGGGATGACCCTCTGCTCAGCGTGAGTGTGAGTCCACCCCCCCCCCCCCCCTTCCCCCCCCCCCCTCTCCCCCCCCGCCCTGACGTCACGCGCAGAGCTGGAGCAGTGCGCCTAGCTGCTCTCTCCACCACCGTATACAACTGTGATATCTGCGCGCTCGCTGCTGCTGCCAGGGGCTGCTGAAGCGGCGTGTGCAAAAAGGAGGGAAGCTGGAGAAGGATTACGCTTCGTTTACGTGTGGATCATACCCGAAAACACGGATTTATTGGCACCGGAGGAGAGACACGCTGCTGTTATTCATCCCGTTGCGCGTAAAAAACAGCCTGCGTTGGAGGAGCCTTCCCCCTGTGTTTTTGGCGAATCGGGAATTTCGAGGCGAGAATGGAGCTCCCTGCCGCCGGAGAGCACGTCTTTGCGGTGGAGGGCATAGAGAAGAAACGCATTCGCAAGGTATATCCACGCGCAGAACGTGCATGCGCTGCGTTTATGGCACGGAGCGCATATTCCCGATTCTAATCCTTGTTCTGTGTCCATCCTCTCTCTCACACACACACAGGGGAAGACGGAGTACCTGGTGAAGTGGCGAGGCTGGTCTCCTAAGTAAGTTTAAGTGCAGTGTGTGTTTGTATATACAGATCATGCAGCATTATTATGATCGTTGCAAAGGCACAAAGTTAAGCAAATGCACGGCGTTTGAAGGTGGGATGTGCGCGCGTATGTGGTGCTTGTGTTGTGTTTGCTTGGCAGAGCGCGCTTGGTATGTGTTTCCACTGTATCCGCGGATGCCTTCACTAATTTATGCGAGAGAAGGGGGTAGGCATGCAGTGTAATCCCGTTTTAATTATTTCTGCTCTGCCAGCGAATTTACGAGACTGTGCAGCGCGAAAATGGCCGACTGTATTCTGCCAGTGCACAGTTTTGGCGTGAAGGGAGTTTTTGACATATGAGTTGCGTGTGGCGGGACCGTGATGTAGAGCACGCATATGCATCCAAACGTGTGCATGGAAACTGGAGCCATACACGCTATGTCCGTGCATATGCAAAATGTGCACGTTCCATGGTTTGACTTTTAGTTGTTATGTTTGCTGATGCATGTGGTTTTACTATTTGTCTTTGCAGATATAACACGTGGGAACCTGAGGAAAACATTCTTGACCCCAGGCTGCTAGTGGCGTTTCAACACAGGTGAGAGTGACAGCGAGTAGTGGACTTTGGACAGCTGCGGACTGGAGCGGAGGCCCCAAACAGCAGTGCGCCACCTCCACTTCAACAGTGACCTTATATGGGCATGGGAGGAGGGGCGCTCCAGTAACTCTATCACTCTGATCCCCCCTCCCCTCTCCTCTCCCCATTACTGCACTATCTCCTTGGGGAAAAGGCTCAGGGATGTGTGGCAGCAGACTAGAATCTTTAAACTCGTACTGTAAATATAGGATAGAGGCAGAATATGTCTAAAAGGCAAAAGTGTAAAGTATTTGCTTTTCATGGGGACAAGAGAACGTTGACCTACTTTGCTTTGAAGCGCTGTAAATTGTAAAAAGCTTATCAGAGTTAGTCTATGCGGAAAGAGGCTAGCACACACTTCTGCCATACACATTAATTTAGATGGTTTCCACTATGTTGCTGCATCATTTATCTCATTCAGGGGCGAATTAGTGCAGCTATGCTTTCTTTTTCACACACCATGCACAAATCTCTCATTTATAACACGTTATTACAGCATGTCGACCTCAGCTATGCCACCAAACTATTTGTAATTCATGATAATGGACTGGAATAATGACAAATGCGGAGATGTCAGTGGGAGGTTGAAAGAGTAATGAATACAAATGCATCTGTCATTTTGGCCTGTTCACTTGGCATTAGCGGTGTATGTGGGATATACCCTCTCTGCGGGCCATCAGAGCACCCGTGGGAGCCCAGCTAAGACAAGATGGCTCCTGAAAGGAATTTACATTTGTGAAAAGGCTAATTGACACGCCATGGTGCCAGTGTAGGATTTCATTCTCGGGTTCCCCTTGCAGTCCGCTTTGCCTCTTTGCTAGCCCGTGTAAGTGTGTAGCGATGGTCATGGAGGTCTGCTTCTGTGTGTGTGCGGATTCCTCGCGGCTCCCAGAGGATGGGGGAGGGGTGCAGTCAGGGGATAGAGAGGGAGCCTGTAATTGCCAAATCTTGTATGAATAGGGGTCACCACGTCGGACGCTGTTTGAAATCACGCACATTATAGCATTAGAGAGTTTCTTGTGGCAATTTTCCGGTTGCAATGACATTTGTAATGAAAGGGAAACAATAGCATGGTGGGGAAGCCTGTGAATAGGCCAGACATACTTCACACGCAGAGCCAATCAACGATGACAGTCATTATTCTAACCATCTATACTATGTATACCACCACGACATATGACCACACGTCCTATTAGTCAGTAAGTGTTTTTTGAGAGGCGAACGTAAACTCCAAATCTACCACAATGGGGTGTTTATCCGATTTCATCCCTACCTCATGACCCTAATTAGAGTTCAAGTGTAAAAGGCAGGACGAGCTGGCTCCAGGAGGAAGCAGAGATCCTCTGTGCCGTCGGCTTAATTGAATTTTCCCCAGGATAATGAGAATATGGAACAGGGCGATTACCATGGAGAGCTATGCAAATACGAATCATAATACTTTCTGTAGGCTGCACTCGGGCACTCATTACTCAGTCCAAATCTAAATTCTGAGTGTGACCTTGGAAAGGGAAGAGAGGAATGAATAGATTTGCTCATGTCAAAGATGAGCAAAGTAAGTCCCTGTGTCATCCTGATTATAATTGTAAATAATGCAATCCCAGGTGTTGCGTGTATAAAGCAGATGTGAAAACCGATGCTAAACTTCTTTTTTTTGTTACCACAGAGAAAGACAAGAGCAGCTGATGGGATACCGGAAACGAGGACCCAAACCGAAACACATGCTCCTCCAGGTAACGCGCACATTTAAAGATTAAGATCAAGATGAAGAGATCCTCTATATGCCCCACAGTCGGGGAAATGTCAGTGTTTCCTTACAAGTTACAGATCAGTAGGAATGACGAGAATACAGCACAAGATAAATGAATAATAAGTGTATAGCAAAATGAAATAAAATCACTAACTGTAGCATAAAAAAACAGCAGAAAATCTCTATCTTTCATTCACAAAATCATGGCTCCTCTGTTGAGCTGTGTGTTAAATGACTAAACATTATTTCTTATTCGCTCAGAGGAAAAACGGATTTGCAGCTGAGATTTTGCATGCAATTAATGAACATTGTGAGGGGAGAAAATAACGACTAAACTTGCGCACCATGTCTGACAGTTTCCTGATTTACTGCCGCTTATTTATATATATATATATTTTTTTGTGCTGCTGATTCATTGCCTTCATTTCCCTTTTTGTAAAGTTGAAAATAGATGACTATAATTAGACACAGTTTCAGGCCTATCCTCTGAGCCAAATGTGATTATATATTTGGAGAGGCTTGAAGCTGATGTCTCTGCTGTGCGTCCTTTAGAGGCATGCCACTCCTCCTCAGTCACACATGGCCAGTGCTCAGGCCTCAAGCGTGACACGTCGAATGGCAGCTCTCTGACCCGGGCCAAAGTGGTCCAGGGTCAGTCGCACTAAATCTGTGACGATTCAGGCAGGCAACGTGTGGGGGGGTGTCCATTTTTAGTCTAGAGGGGTTTTCATTTATACAGTGGACCCGGAATTTAAGACAAGAATGTGTTAAAATAAAGAGGCTTATGACCTTCAAGACTTCTAAAATCTTAGGAGGGATTTGCGTTAAAAATGACTATGACCGATGAGTTGATCATCCATGTGGAATAATATAGACATTTCCCAGCATGCAACTTTATGAGAGACAGAGAAGCGCATGTAAAAGCCCAAAGTATTGTCTCTTATAACCTTCACCTGACACAAATTTAAGCAATATGCCAAGAAAGTGATATTTTCTCCACCTGAATTTCAACTACCCTAACCTCAATAAAGTATCTATCTTCCTTTTCTGTCTAAATCTAGTCTGCATGTTCACACGGAGCAAGCCCCTGTAAAAATTGTAGGCTAGAAAGAGGGTTATATGCTGAGTAGCTGTGGCCCACCAGCCTATGTTGCTCAATCTGATAGGAATTTTGGTCGGTGTGAAAATGCCTTCATAATTTGTCTGTTGCATTACTAATATTATTATAGTAGTTATTATTTCAGTGCTTCAAATCCTTAGTATTTTTTCACAAACACTGACATGTTTTTCAATGTATAGGTGCCGTCGTTTGCACGGAGATCAACGATCCCTGATGCACTGGAGGAGGCCCCTCAGGAACCAGAGAGCGGCCCAAAGGATCCTGTCCTGGTGCAATGGTCCCAGCCACACTACCAGCTCAACAGTAAGAAGCACCACCAGTACCAGCCCAGCAGCCAGGAGCTCCCTGTCGACCAGAACATTGGCAAAAAGAAGTTTATTTACCAGTTAAACAGCAAGAAGCACCACCACTATGAGCCTGACCCCAGCATGTACGACAGCCAGGCCTCCAGGCTTAAAGAGGTGGTCAAAGTTCAGGAGGTGCCGAGTAAACTATCCAATCCTGGTTGGAACTTACCGCTGGCCCTGCAACAGAAATGGGTCAGGGACAAAGACACAGGCTGCTTGAGTAAAGTGAAGGAGATGGCTGTGGAGGTGAGGAAACCAGCGAAGGAGCTTGAAACTGTTGAAATGGCAAAATCAGATCCTAAGGATACAAGCCAGCCCAGCACTATCAACAGTAAAATGAAGATAATCAAGAATAAAAACAAAAATGGACGTATTGTTATTGTAATGAGCAAATATATGGACAACAAGGTCAATGGACTTAAGGCTAAACATGGGGAGTCATCAGGAGACAAAACGGACAGCACAAAGCCTTCAGAAAACACTCCAATGCACAGAACCCTCGGTTCAGAGGCGGATAACGGAAAGTCTCCTCCAGCGGCTGAAATCCCAATCAAGTGTTCCCCAAAGGATCGGCACTTTTCCAAACCATCCCCAAGCACAGCAGAGGAGAACAATACGGAGGTGGCACGTGGTCAGGCGGACTTACCTGATGACTTGCCCTTACAGCTGACCGCCAGCTCACCTCCAGTCTCATGGACTGTTGAAACCAACATCCCCACACCCACCGCGGTGGACCAGATAAGGATACCCTCTTTCCCCATTGACCGCAAACGTAAGCTATCGGATCCAGTAGAGGAAAGGAGCATTTCTAAATCACTCCTGATGTCCCGCAGCCTGAGTGTGCCCAGTGCTATGGTCAGCCCTCCTCAGGACGCACCTATGGACCTTCACTGCAGCCGCTCGCATGACACTGTATGCACTTATCCGATCGCAGACAGCCAAGAGGAACCCATGGACCTGAGCTGTCCCAAGAAAACACCTGAACCACAGGTACAAGTAGAAACAGAGCCAGAGCCTCTGTGTCAGCCTGAAGTCAGAGACCCTCCCCGAGAGGACGCACAGGAGCCCTCCGAGAAGCCACAAGAAGCACCAAAAACACCCTCTCCTTTTATGGGCAATATTATAATTACTGACATTACAACAAACAGTCTTACTGTCACCTTCAAGGAATATGTGACTTATTAAAAAACTCGTCAGAGTGACTGCGTAAAGGACAATGCATTTATGTAAATATGTAAAGTATATAAATTTTGAATATATTGAAATTTTTTATTTATAATGCAAAATTCAATATGTTTCTTATCTTTTATACAGCAACCTATCTGTGATGTAGCCAAGAAAAAGTGCCCTCAACAATTTGAGTGAATGCATTCTTGCGTATGCATTCCACTATTTAATAATATCAACTTGTTATAGACATATATAACTTTGTAGGAGTCTTGTATCAAATGTATAACCCTATGAAGTTTCATACATATTTTGTATAATTGATATTAAAACCTATTTTGGTTCTAAATGAAATGGATGAGAATGTTGATCAAAGATCAAATGAAAGCATTTAGTGCATTATCGTTGCTAGTTGTGAAAGTGATGAGTTCAAGTTGAATTGTTCTCATTGTTGTTTAGTTGTTATTCTTACAACTGGGAGGATCTCTTATCTCTAAACACGAGTGGAAGTGTCCCGATCTTTGTGTTTAGAGAAAAGACCTGTGCCTTGTCAAAGGGCAGTTCCCGTTCCGAACTGGTGTCATTTTTCAAACTCACTCTTGTTAAAAACTATTGATTCTGGCCGTAATGAGGCTGTGATGGATGACCTTGTTATGAACCTTCCAACTGGACTTTCTTTCCTGAAACAGTGATTAGTGCTTTAATCATCTCGTTTGAAGTGACCGCTCTGAAGAATATGTGAATGCTTTATGATGAGAACAAGCTATGATTCCCACAAATTCCACAGACCTTTTTGTTTGTGGAGCAGGTTTATTTTGCTGTAGTTTCCTTTTGCTGCTTTTAGATCAATGTAATTTTTTGTTGGAGAGAAAATGTGTTGGATGTAACACATTTTGCCTTCTATGCACAGTTAATGCAAAATCTCTATCATAAAGATTTTTGGAGGGTTAATTATAGTTCAAAACAAATGTTCTCTGCATCAGAAGCTGAAAGTTCCATAAGCTGCTTCTACACATTTAGATTGTGTACTACTTCATCGTTAATCCTTTGCTTTTTGTTACTTTGCACTTGATCCAATGTCAAAATGATTGTTCTAAAGTATGTTGTCGAAGACAGTTTGGTGTTGGCACAGCTTAGATCTGCTGGAGGCTGTCTTACAATAAAACAGAAAAACAAACTCAATCCTTGTATTGTATTACATTTTTGATTCACTCTTGAATTTATTCACCTAAGTTTAATCCATAGAAGGGAAGAGAATATTGCAGGGCAGGGCTGGTAAGGCTGCAGTATTGTAATGCATAATATTTCACCCTCGTCCCTTGACATCACAACATATAAAGAATAAGTACCATTATGTGAATCTGGGTCACAACTGCAAAAATGTTTGACTTCTGTTTTTAGACGAGATCGTGGTATTCAAGGGCCGCCGTGGAAAACATATTATTTTTAGAATATTATTTTAAAGTGCTTGTTCTGGATATTAATATATCCGCACACAATCCACTTTTCTGCTTTAGAATATGTTTTGACTTATGTTGGCTAAATTAGGGCCAGTTATGCTCCAAACTTCAAGACGCACTCAAAGGTCACTACTCTATTCCTCTGACAAAGTGTGCGTAATCATACTCCACAGCTCCATACGGGGCCCGTGGCTGTGTTCCCCGGGCGACAAGGCGCACCTAAGATTACAGACGTGGAGAGTGTCTTTGGCCTTTAGAGCCAGAAAGTGGATCAGGGCTCAGAGCACAGACATATTTAAAGAGGCAGTGTGGTGTTTCACATTCCCCCTTTTTTCAGTGCAGCTACATGTAGCAGGACGCGCGGTGCGAGTTTTACACGTGCTCTTGTCACCACCAAGATCAGCTGACTGATTTAGGAGCCCAATGAAGGAATATGCATAGACAGAGACCACGTATATATATAGGCTTTGACTTTTCATTAGGCAAATAAATAGGCTGACTGACATTGTGTTGTATACGGCTGTAAGTCTATGCGTGTTTTCTATAGGCTGCTTGGTGCAAATTAAGCCTTTATGTTCACAGCACGCAGGGGTTGTACTGGAGTGGGTGTCTTTCCGAGCAGTTGTTGGAGAAATATGGCAGGTTGCAGCAGTCATGTTCGCTCTGAGCTCGTGTGGTTTGTCAGAGTGACGCAGCATGGCCACAAACAGAGCGGCACCAGTCTCACGGAGGCACAGTGGCGTCTCTGTGTGTCCACGTCCCCGTCTCGGCTCCCCTTTAGCTGCACATGAACCGTATAGTCAACCTCGTCTCGCTCTACATCCGAACAGGGAGCAGAGCAAGAGCCACCGCGTCGTGAAATGTCGGTCCATGCGCGCTATCAAAATGGTGGTGCATATAATTCCAGCGGTTGGAGCCCACAGTGTTAAAGTGCGCGTCTCGGATCATCTCGGAGAATCGGAGATGTGCCGTTAGAGAATATGACCGGGTAATGAGTCAAATGTCATAAATATGCACTCCACCGCGCAGCGCCTCATGCCGTTTGGCTCAAACATTTCTGAAAAATAAATAAACCTAAAATAAGCCCCTAAAATAAAGTCTACAAATAACCCACATTGATGATTTGACAAAGTGAAATGCTCCCCGAATAACCGTTAAAGATTGATTGATAAATATAATAAAACGCCCATTTCTGACGACGGGCTGTCCAGCGTCAGTCCATTCACAAAGTTCATTTCCATCAGAATATTTGCGCCCATTTCCTCTAAGTTCCTCTGTTTTTGTTAATTTAAAACTATGGGAAATACAGAATTCCTTAAGTTTAATGACACTATTTAAATTCTTAATAAGTGTCAATAATCAGGAAAAAAATGAATGCATTGAAGGCACCGGTCTGTATATTTGCACCTAATCGAATATTTGAGCCAGAAAAAAAGGGAAAATGAAATAAAGAAATAGGCCTAGTGGACCTAATAATAATAGGCGAAAAACGACAATGATGAGATCATAAATAGAATTATTATATGATTATGAATAGAATACCTATGACACGTATAGGCTTATTAAAAATATTATTAATAAAATTGTGCCATCATCAAATCTTTTTAATATCTTATCATGCGTTTTACCGATGGTTGAAACAGTCAAAAGGAATGCATGCATGAAAGAATCGCTAATAAAACATTTAGTGCCGCAAACAAGAGATTCATATCACCAACATAAATATATAAATATTATAGTAAATGCCCATTCTCAGGCTTGTGCGTTTTATGTTTAGGATAAATAAGTATCGGCCAAAAATAAGGGAAAGAGTTTAATCCTGAAATGTAACGTGACTGCAGCGACAGTAAGCACAGGGCTGTGAATATTTTATCTAAAACACCGTTTCAATTGGCTAAATTCTGAAGTTCTGTCTTAAATGCTCCACATGAAACAGGCCTGAAAACGTATTCGAAGTCTTTACAGAATAATTGTCTTTGAATTCTTAAAAAACAACTTTTCACAAGTTCTTTCAATCTTTTTCGTTGTTTCTTTGAACAAAACTATGATTTTTTTTGTTTCATGGATATGTGACTAGTGCATTGTCTGTTACATTTATTATATATAAGAAACCCGCGTGGCCCTACTCCGAGGCCCGCGTGCCAATCGCGCACGCACACATTCCAATGCACGCGCGCAGCAGCGGGGCTCCGCCCCCTCCTCGCGCTCACAAACTCGAGGCACGTACAGCGTGCTGTTCCTGTGCCTGGCAACGCACTCAAACGTCATGACGTTTTGGTGCGTATTATGGGATGTGGCGAATTAAAGCAGCTCCAAGCTGCACGAGGACGTCTATAAAACAGAGAGAGCGCGCAGCGATGGAGCTGTCTGCTGTGGGCGAGAGCGTGTTTGCAGCAGAGTCCATCCTCAAAAGGAGAATCAGACGGGTACGCGGCGCATTCTGCTTCTGCCCACGTCTTCGCGCCCACTGGGCTCTTGTGCAATCGACAGCCAGCCCTCTGCTAACCTTTGCCGTGTTTATGTTGCAGGGTCGCTGGGAATATCTGGTGAAATGGAAGGGCTGGTCTCAGAAGTGAGTATGAGGCGGGGAAGGACAGCGCTCCTGTCTGGACGCTCGCACTATTGCAGCGCGGTGCTGACAGCTTTCCTCCGCGGCTGTTGCTGCTGTTGTTCACATTGTTTGTTTACTATCTGCGCACATCAGGCAGGAGTTAGACACGTCTGAGCTGCGCACATGCATGTTCCTCTCGCTTTAGCTTCTGCGTCACGAACCGCTATGATAAGCAACCGCAGCACAGCGCTGATCCGACTATGGCGGCGATTGTACTGGTCCAAGTTTGGAGCTCACAGACTTTACGTGTTCGCTGCTGTTTGTTGTGACGCAGATACAGCACATGGGAGCCAGAGGAGAACATCCTGGATCAGCGACTCTTCGCTGCTTTCGAGGAGAGGTGAGGATCTGACAGGCCCGAGCTCTGCTCTGGATGGGCTTATGTAACCCGCTAGAGCTGGCTCTATGCCGCTTGCACACTTCGGGTTTGAAAGACAGCGCACCACATTACTCCATATAATTCTATAATTATGCATTGTATCTTCTGTTATTATTATACAACATGTCTTTTTTAGGGAAAGAGAGAGAGAGCAGTTTGGTCCCAAAAAGAGGGGCCCTAAGCCAGAGACATTTCTTCTAAAGGTATATACCGTTCAACTTTAAATCCTTTGTATTTACTTATTGGTGATCAATAACTCATTTATTTCTGAGTTAATTTTGTCGAAGTAGTTTTATAATTTATCTTTCCTGGGCTTGGCCCAGTACATTTATCCTGTACCAACTCTACAATATTACTGATGTTTCTCTCTAATGAAGGTCCGATAGGCTAATGTTTGTATTCTGTCCTCAGGCCCGGGCCAAAGAGAGAAACAAGCCATATGAGTTCCGTAGAGAAGTCTCAAGGGCAGTTGGTCAGGTCTCGTATACCCCCACAGAGTGCATCATTACACCCAGGGCCCGTGAGGGGCTTCGTGCAGTTGTGCCCACTCTGTATCCACCCGGCGCAGTCAACAGAGGAGAGACTGTCCCTGTCGGATATACAGAGTTTGACAGAAGGCGCAGGTCACCTATAACTGACGCAGAATTGACGCCCAAAAAACGTGGGCGAAAAACTAAAGTGTCTTTAGAAAAGCCAGAGGTCAGACGCAGCAGGTCACTGGAGAGTCCAGCATCAAGGCCCTTCCATTATTCCGCAGAGACGTCGGAGCACACGCTCAGCATGCTGACGAAACGCTTTGAAGAGAAGACCACGATCACCCCAAAGTGCAGCGTGTCGTACGCGTGCACGCTGGGACGCACAGGGGACAGAACTGCAGTAAACAGAATGTCTCTCCATCCCCTTAAACATCACCCCGCCATCATCCCCGCACTTTCAGACCCGCACGAGCACGCGCACGCGCCTCCCCAGCACTGCTCCTCGTGGAGGCCGCCGCTGACCCGCATGGACGCTGTGACCGTGACTGACGTCACTATGAATTTCTTAACAGTGACCATCCGAGAGAGCACCACGGCAAAGGGCTTCTTCAAGGACAAGAGAAAAGGGGTTTCTGGAGCAGAGACCAAAAGCTGAATGTACACACTCAAAGCTGCTAAAATAAATGTAACCTGTTTGTGACATTTGTGGAGATTTGTGGATATATATGCCTTTATGAGCGTGCATAGACTTCAATCAAGCAGGCAGTTATATGAACCTGGCGTTAGAAAATAATGATCGTATTAAGTACAGAGATAATGTGTTCAGGCGTCAGTAAAGAGGACTCGAAGCAACATAAATTTTGAGGCTCTCTGAGGGCCACGCTGCATTAGGCCCAGGGAGGCATGCCCTGAAAGGTCAGATCTGAGAGGCGTGTGGCTCTGGCCTAGAAAAGTGTTATAATTCCCAAGTGACGTCTGTTCAGTTCTTATTATTTACTTGGTTGGGACAGTACATTTTAATGAACACATCACTCCGGATTATATAGCCCTGGTATAATTTGCATCCGTTGTCCCACATTCGCACTCACAAACACACTGATTCAACCTGAACTATTGTAATTATCCGGACCATTTTAAGAACAGGTCACAGATGTCGAAACCACCTATATGTCCTTTAACCTGAGTTTCAATAAATGTATTTCCGCAGAGAACAGTATACGCGTCACGTTTACGCTGCGTGTAGCGGACACAATTATTGAATGACAAATGACATTCATGGCGTGTGATTCCAAAACCAGATGCGGTTAATCAAAACTAAATTTCCAATATAATATTTAGTAAGGCCTTGCAACATCAGATTTCATAGCCATTTAATGGCTCTAAAAATCAGAGTATGATAACACAAGATCCCAGAGCTTTTAGTGGATTAAGGTAATTGTGTCAAACAACTGTCTGTTCATTCAGGTATAATTCAACAATAACTAAAGTGAGCCAGATTAAATATTTAAAGACCCTGGTGATGTTGGCCTCATAAAGCTTTGTGTCGAATTGTAAATGGCAGTAAATCAATCCCAAAAAAACTCTTAAAATGAATCTCCTCTGGAACATGTTTAAGAGAAAATGTGCAGAACTGATTTATTCTGGCAGCAGGCTATAATTTTATAACATTTTCTGCCACGCGCGCCTTAAGCCATTGCACCAAATTGTACAGTTGCGGGTTCGATTCTGATGTCGGCCCGGGCGTGTGTGTTTGAGTATCTTCCAGTGTCTGAATGGGTCATCTCCTGGTTCACTAAACTGTAAGTAAATCCTCCAGAGTCTTTCTAAAGATAGGTCTGCAGCGACAGCTTTGTTGCCTCTGAGCCGATACAAGATCAGTTTAATGCAGAAGATACATTTCCAATACGGGGACAATAAAGTGTATAGCTGAATACTTTTACCAGGCTTAGCACATCAAACCGTTCTTGTTCATTTGTAAATTCACCATAAGGGCCAACCCTCTCTCTAACCTAAAAATAAAATAAAAATTAAAAAAGACCCAGAAATACACGCGGATGCGACACACGTTAGTCTTCGGCCATCTCCGATATGGATTCATGTTTTTTATCTGACATTATGATGAGCTGATGAACTGTGCATGCCAGCAGCACTGCGTGGTCATGTGCAGCTGTCCTGTCGCTGGAGGGAGCCCAAGAACCAACATATTAGCATTCTTTCCAAAGTATATAGCCGATAACAAGCTGTTGACCGGTGATAACGTATTTATCCCATGAGAATCTACAAGACAACAGGGCCTGATACATTAGTGGTCGATTTTTTCCAAACGATTATAAAACCTGAACAATCGCCAATGTTGCATTAGTGGTAGATAAATGGACATCCCCCATGGATGTGAGGGAGTCCACATGCAAGTGCTGTAATGTATCATCAATCAGCAGGCTAAAAAACGAGCAGAATGGAGGCTGCGTAACTGGGAGTAGTATAGCCAAATGAAATGAGCAGGGGGCCTCCATCGCAATATGCACGTAGTCAAGTTTGTGGAGAAGCAAGCCCACCCCAGAGAAAAGGGGGGCAGAGAGAGGTGGCGAGAGAGAGAGAGAGAGAGAGAGCAGGGTGGTATACATGCGGACCTCTCTCAACATCATGCTGAGAGCTGCAGAGTGCGCCAGTGTGTTCGCAATGTGTCAACACAGGTTTTATGTAGGAAGGCGCAGTTATGGATGAGATGTTGTACAGTGTGATCATTTTATACCATTTATCAGCGTCTTTAATATGCTGCACAGCTGATTTCTGCAACTGGACTGGGAGGTGAGTAAGACATAAAGCTTATAAAACATTAATCCTCCTTCTTTGTCACGAACGATGCGTTTTGATGCAGCTCCACACAGGAAGAGGCCGGGCTGGTGCTGCAGGTGCGGCTCCGCTGCGCTGCAGGTTGGGTAAGGTGGTTCTCCGCTGGTCAGGCTCTCAGGGTGGTCCTCGAACCCAGTCTGTCCACCTTTAGCCCTAGGGTCTGCATCCAAGCCTCCCCGACCTTGCGCGGGCTCCACATGTTCACTGAGCGCTCCGGGCGGCTGCAGTTGTTGACCACGGGGCGGGAGAAGACGTCATGTATTGACGCTCACGGAGAGACTGTCATCTATCTCCAAGTGAGTGTCCAGAGTCCTGCGTCACGGGGACGCACTGTGGGCTTCCAGTACGAGCTGACCTACCCGGGTCCCGGGGCCAGCCCTCACCTCACAGGCCTGGGAGGTAAGTGGCCATAAGCGTCAACAACTTTGATCCAAATGAATTGCGTGACCTCTGCTGTCTGATTAATTATAAACTACACCTTTATTTATATATTATACTTTAATTGGTTACATTTTTTAATTCACGCTGCTGGTAGGCCTTTTGAATACTGATTTTAATTATTTTTGGTTATTTATAGGCTTGTTTTTATTCTTGCGTTTAGTGTAATTATAACTTAGACATACAGAGGGTGCATTTCATAGCCTGTAATTAATTGTCAATGTAACTTACAACCTTATTGTGTACACTAATATGGTGCAGGATTGCATACACAATAGAAAAAGAGTTATTTTATTAGTTAATTTCTGATTAAATTGTAGGTGGTCATGTGTGTGTGTGTGTCTGACGGCCTGGCTTCTGTCCAGACACAAAGGCACAGGGCAGCACAGGGCAGCGGGCCAGAGCCTGAATGCAGTGGTCAGACCCGGCTCAGATTCCTCAAATGCCTCTTGATTGTCTGTGAACGTCTCAAGGCCCTGATGTCATTCTGGATCTATATTAAGCACAGCTGCCTGTCTAACTTCTAAGGGCCTCATTTATCAAGGCAAGACAAGTTTATTTGTGCAGCACAATTCAAACAGGGAAACTCGAAGCATTTGCTCACCGTGCAAAAGTACTAGCACCCCTTGGGGCAGACTCACTTCTCATGCACCCCTTGTACAGTTGTTCTTGAGGGTTAAGCAGACATGTTGTTTTGACCATATTAAGAATGACAACACATTAACACGTTTTCACTCATCCTTAAAGCAATTTCAAAATTACTGGAGGCTTTTTCCCAAGAAGAATGGTCAGCTTTACCATCAGAGAAGAAAGAACCTCATCCACAACTACCACCTAAGACTCTAAGCTGTCATAGATGTTAAAGGGGAAATACACCCAACTGAGTTTCTGTTCTTATAATTTGAAAATAGAAAACATCTTTATTTGACATGAAATGGCTTCACACGACTAGTATACACTCTCAGACACAACTGGAAGTAAAGCAGAAGAATTCTACACACTGTTTGACTTTGCACCCTCAGTTTAGCACCGGGTTGATAAATAAACCGTATGTAATATCTTTTGTAGGGTTATTCAAGAGGGTTCCATTCAAAGTTAGTCATATAGCAGTCGAGTAAGTTGTAAATTTGTAAAACACTAATGCTATTTTTATTTTCTCACAGATCCTTGTCGACCCTGTAGTGACACTCAGCTGCTCATGGCCATTTGCACCAGTGACTTTGGTGAGTACAGAGCTGGACTAATTTTATATATTAGGTGTTACTTTTTTCAAATACCTCTTCTTTCAAAGCCGAGAAGATACACTTGATGTGAGAATATGGAGGGTATGCACAAAATAATATTAATCCTGATTATAACTGATGCGTTTATCTTTGCAGTTGTCCGAGGCACCATACAGAAAGTCTCTCATAACTCCGCCAGACAAACCTCTCTAATAAACGTGTCGGTGACCAAAGTATACACGCAGCGTGGCAGTCTGTTTGAACAACCACCCACCTCTCCCCTGGACCCCAGTCTCCCGCGGTCTGCCCACATCTCCACGCTGCTGCAGTGCCACATAAAACCAGGAAAGGGAGAGTTTCTATTTACGGGGTCGAAGCACTTTGGGAGAGCCTGGTTAGGGTGTGCCCCTCGATTCAAAGACTTCCTGTCAGTGTACCACAGCGCCAGGGCGGCACGGAGCAACCCCTGTGATTTCCTTTTAGACTGAGGAGCAGCGCTACATGCCCCATCCACAGGCCTCCTCACCTCTGCACAGCGCTCAGGGGCCATCGTCATGTTTTCAGCTGTGCACTGGTGGAGCAGGCAGCAGCAGGCAGCAGCAGGCAGCAGCAGGCAGCAGCAGGCAGCAGCAGGCAGCAGCAGGCGGCAGCAGCAGGCAGCAGCAGGCAGCAG
This sequence comes from Knipowitschia caucasica, assembly GCA_964034765.1. NCBI lineage: Eukaryota > Metazoa > Chordata > Actinopteri > Gobiiformes > Gobiidae > Knipowitschia > Knipowitschia caucasica. Next base: position 18,942,535 of record OZ035840.1, read on the forward strand.
CAGGCAGCAGCAGGCAGCAGCAAACAGCAGCAGGCAGCAGCAGGCAGCATCGGGGTTCCAGTCTCGGCTGGAGGGGCTCACAGGGGCATCCCACTGCTGCACGAGGCTCTGAGGTCTTTGTTCCATCCTCTGGTGCCCCACCCCCTCAGCCGCGCAACCTAACTGACCTCACTTTATCAGTTCTTTTAAGGATGTTTCTTTTGTATATTCAATACTTTCAGAAGAAACCCAGACTGTTTTCAGATGAAACAGGAATGTGAATAAATATTTTGATGATCATTTGTGTTGTTTTTGAAAAGATATTTCTTGCTCATGAACAAAGACAAAAAACAATTCTTTCCCATTTGTCTCCCCTTGTAGAAGAGTGAAAGGGGAATGTATTCCAATGTGGTTTTACTGCAAATTGCAAATAAATGAATCTGAATCTGATCTTCTGAATGTCTTTCCACTATATAAATTATCTACCTATTATCAAATTATGATAATATATATCCTTCAGATTTATGATTGCACCCCTTCTGTCATTCAAAACCCAAAATGTAATGAAAGAGCCAATGCTCTCCAACATGACAGACAGAAAAAGAAAGTCAAGGGGACCTGAATCCTGTATAGACCGGTCTGAACTCCTCTCAACAATTACATGTCTTTTGAAACAAATTTAAGTGTTTTTATACCATTCATCATAGTCAAGCCTGGATCAAACCCAAACACAAGCTTAAAGCAGCAGACTGATGTTACAGTCATCTCCAAACCGACTGCCAGGAGCTGATACTGGTATTCAACAAAAGCTCTGGGAATATAAAATGATGAACATTTTGGTCAACAAAATAATTGCGGATCTGCTGACCAATTGCCCTTTTCAAATAATGGGGAAACATTTAAAAATATGGGTTCTATTTGTTTAATGCTAGACAAAGGTGCAGGAAGTTTAAGATCTAAATCAAGATGAAACAGCCTGAATTATTTAGTTGGATCATGTTTTATCTCACTTTAATCTACAATAAAGAATTGTAGATAAAAATATACAAAAATGAACCCACAACTAATACAATATTAGTAAAATAATTCCCCTGTTGCCCTCCAATCCTGACCTAAAGCCTGTTTCAGAGTGTTCCTTGTGCATTGTTGCCGGGGCCCACACAGCAGCCCACCTCACCCCTCTCCAGGCCTTTGACAACAGTTTCATGTGTGGGAATCCCGCGGCTCTCAACGGGACAGACACCCGAGAGGAGTGAAGTAGGAGCTGGACAGGGCAGCGGCAGGAGTCCACCCAGCCTGGGGGGTAATTGGTTTATCCCAGCGCCTGGACCACTTTCCCATGTGGGCCACTGCTGAGGGGAGGCCCAGGGTACAATATGGGAACAGCGTGATGCCCAGCAAGACTCAACCACTATTCACCAAAGTGGAGCTGCAGATGGTGCAGGGATATAAATGTTTTAAATCTATGACCAATGGACTTTGGGTAAAAAATGGACAATGATTTGATTTCACTTTTAAGTCGCTTTGTATCCACAGGCGTCCATGAATGAGTTTAATGTCTTATGGATTTAAAGCAAAATCCTGGAACTTTCTGGAGGAGGCAATGATTCCTTGAAATAAAGTTAGAACCACTTTGCATAATATTATAGTCCGGGGTTATGTTTCATATTGAGTGCCACCTAAAAACAAATACCTCCCAAGGACCACCATATTTAAAGTTGTGGCCTTCTGAGGACCAACACGTCAACACCAGGTCTAAAACAGGTTTTAGGACTAAAACCTATACCTATAGTTTCAAGATTACCCCAAAAGAAGTAACCAAAGAATTGATAGAATTGCAACAACAACAACATCATGTCAACTGTTTTAAACATAAGTTTGGATATTATTTTGCAGTAGTTTTGGATTCAACCACAACTGGGCCAAATATCAATAAGACATGTATTGGAAGACAGACAGATAGTTAAAATAATAATAATAATAATTAAGTAACTATAACTTCTAATTACATTTTACTCAAGATGTGAACAGATACAACGATATGGTTGTTTTCCTGAGACAATAGGCTTTAAAATGAAGTGCAATGCAGAAAGTTAAATCCTTTCAGGGGCCAATAAAATTTGTCTCATGGGCCGCATTTGACATGTATGATCTAGAACAACTTTTTAACGCAATGGGCCACATGAACCCATAATAGTAGGATGAGGACCAAACCAACTTCACATTTATCGATGCTCTTTTGATGGTAAACATTATATAAGCTCTGCGTGACTGCATTAAACCATTCTGCCACTCCACTTTTAGACAATCTGTTTTCTATGTGAGTGTGACTATAAAGACATGCTACAATAAAGTGCATGAAAAATGATTGAAGACGTTACACTTCTGTCCCACTGGCCCCGAGTGGGACAGAAGATGTGAGAAAGTGTGTTTTTATTTTCCATGTACAATCCATTCAAATACAAACATGTGAATTTGTTTTTAATATGAGAGAATATGCCTAAAATGATGCTGTGACAATTTGTCATTTGCCGATTTCATCCAAAAGACTTCAGGTCTTAAAGTAGGGCTACATGCCTAGACTTGTTTTATTTTTAAGAAGATATTAATGTTTTTAATATGTTCGAAGTTATTTATTTCATTGTTCTTACTTACATTTATTTCTTGTTCATTCAATACTTGATCTTTGTGATTTTATGGACTCTGTTTCTTCTCCTTGGTGCAGGCCTGTAAAGAAGCAGACAAATGACAATACTATAATGGTAATAGAAATAAAACAGGACACCAGAAGTGAAGTGGCTCTTTAATGGTCTCTACCCTCTGCTGCTTTTTGGCTCAAGTTCAAAAGGAAGAAAGAATTTGAGCTTTCAGTTGATGATTTAATTAATAACATTATCCATGATGTCTGCGGAAAGCCAAGGAACCGCAAGGGGCTCTGACAGTCCAAGCAAACTCTGCTCTGACAATTCTGTGTCATGTGTTTTGGGTCAAACCAATATTTATATAAGAAATAGCTCAGCACAAGTGCAGAGCGCTCCTGAGAGACACAGGGCAGGTACTGGAGGTGCCTCACCGCCTCCTCTGCATGTGAACTATACATGTAATCACATTACAAATCATCAATGATCAGCTTGGGGCTATTTCCACAAAGACACATCAACAATCAATCCTCCAACCAAAGTTAGACCAGAGTTTCGACTTTGAAGAAACATTTCTAATTCTAATCATTAACATTTTACAGATTGTTGGGTCCATGCCAAACTGCTACACACTGAAATGGCCACCAGATGGCAGCACATCTATCTGTACCATAGACTGTATATTATCTGTACCCAAACAGCTGTGGCGTGTTGCGTGCAGAATTGAAAGTACTTCAAGAACATACAACTGTTCTATGTTCGAACATATGAAACGTGAAATCCGAAAGTTGAAGATGTGAGCACAGCATGTTTCGTCGTGAGCTGTAATATGTGAAATAGGCAGAAGTTAAAGTGAGATTAGCTGCAGACTGTGGTTGTCCAGCCTCCTCAACACTGTGTTTGAACACTTCTTGGATACAACGTGATTACAACTTGTACTTTTATGATAATATAATATCTCACTTTATCCGGACAACAAAGGCCGAGCGAAGGCTGAGTCACTTTCCCTCCTCTGGGCTCTGTGTCTGGGCTCTGAGGGCTCTGAGGGCTCTGAGGGCTCTGAGGGCTCTGAGTAAGGCTGAGGGCTCTGAGTAAGGCTGAGGGCTGAGGGCTGAGGGCTGAGCAGAGGTATCACATGTCAGAGCTGCTCGGGGGAAGTCGACGCACTTCCTTGTCGCTCGCACTGAACATTTCTTGAGAGCAGAGAGACGTGTCAAAGTCACAGAGCGGGTTATGGACGCTGCTTGTGGGGGTCCTGCCGACTGTAGAGGGGTCTCACACGGACACGTCTGCAAGACTTGAATGTGTCTTTGTTACTGGATTAGTGCGCACTGCACTATGGCTGCCACATAACTTTTTCTTTTCCTTCTGCGGAAAAACACGGAGCTTCGCCACCTCGTAAAGGAAACTGAAGAGAAACGACCATGAAGAAACAGTTCAACCGCATGAGGCAACTCGCCAACCAGACAGTGGGAAGGTGGGTATACTCATACTCAGACTGTAGATGTACAGCTGAGCTGCGGATGATGCAGCGCGTCTGTCCACTGCCAAATCTGTAATAGATCTTATACAGTCACAAAGAAATGCAACGTTTGTATCAGAATCAGAGTCAGAATTCATTTGTTTTGCCAGTGTGAGTAACAAAAAGCCACAAACAAGGAAATTGCTTTGTATGAGGTGTTCCTGAGAAAGTTTCATGTTTTTTAAATCCTGTGGACACATGCATGTACACATGGCAACTGACTGATAGTTCCAACATATCTCAACACAGATACAGAAAAGTCACATTAATAGTATGTGAACATATAACTAGAAACTGCATCACATTGTCATGTTATAATTGTTTTAAGATGAATGTGATTGAGTCAAATCCTGGGTAAGGATTAGTATTGATTCATAGCCCACTGATAACAGCTGGCCTGTGGAATCCTGCTGTACTTAACCTCACCTGTTTATGAGCCATTCCATACATTATACATTAACACATTAGGAGCTGTATATTTGTGTGACACACGTGCTGGCTCAGTAAGAAACCAACACATCAAAGTTATAGCAAGTATCCTAATGTTAAAGCCTGTTCCAGGCGGCACACCCAGAGCCAGAGCCTCAAGTGCTCTTGTTCCTTTCATCTGCAGACTTCTGTGGTCCTCTTGCCCCACATAATGTCCATGAATGTTGCAACAAAATAACAGCTCCTTGCACACAAGTTGTAAAATCTGATTAATTGAGGGCATTTCACAACTATTTCTATAACCACAGAAGGCAAAAAGTCAAGTCCTAAGTGCACATGAAACAGTTAGTGTGAAGGGCCTCAGCTTTTGTGCAGTCAGCAGCTTCATAATGAGGGACACAGAACATCTCTGGTATGTTGGAAACAAGGGAAACTGGTCAAACTTAAACAAGCTTACACTTTTCATGGACAAATGTTGTCATGTATGCTCTTGCATAACTACTACTCATATGTGTGTGTACCTGGACACCTGTGTCAGGATGATCCACAATAACACATGTTTGTATCGATCAGTGGGAGACCTTTCTGGAACCTGCAGCTTCTGCAGTCGACCTGTGCTTTTAGTCAAATCAATGTTAACAGGATATTGACCAGAAACTAATATAGTACATGTAGTGTTTTATGTAGAGGTGTAACATGATCACACTGTGTATGCTGACCGGAGAGTAGGGATTGTATTCAATACACACATACAAGTCGGCAGAACAATAGAGCAATAAATACACATCTGACAAACCCCTAGTACCTTAATCATCCAAAGGCACGACCTAAGCATTGTTTTGTAAATGATGTAAACAGTTACAGTTTACAATTATCTCCAACAAAGGCACAATCCAATCAACAGATACTTAACAAAGTCACTGCTTTGAGTAGTACTAATAATAATGATTATATTATTCACAGTGCACACAATAGTGATAAACTACTGCTGTAGCCACAGCTGCCCTGGACGTGAGGCTAATCTGCCATGGGATAGAGCTGCATGATTTAGTCATTGTGATTCTTCTGACATTGCAAATAGATTCATTATTCATAAGTACAAGCTAAAACAGACTTTTGAGAACATGTTTGGATCAGGTTTTCCACAAAGCATTAAATGTCTTGTTTTATTTAAAATAGTATTGACGAGAATGAAGTGGGAGAAGTGGGAGTAGCACAAGAGGAGCTGGTATTCAGTGTTTTCTAAGGTTAATGGAATTTCAACATTTTTGTGAGCGTTCTGGATCGAGTTTTCTAAAGTATCAAAACTCAGTCAATCGATACTAAAAATTTGTGAAACTAGATAATAATTTGTAAGACACAATTATTAAACGACAAAATTATATAAACAGGAAAATATTGATATTTTTTCAGCATCCTCAAACTCTATCAGAAGAACTCAGTTAGAAGTTAAAATTACAGTTTATTGTCAAAATGGAATACTTATAGATTATTTTTCTAGTGCGGAATTTTAGTTTGAAGTTTAGTCATGTGACACTAGTTGTGACAATAGTCCTGGCACCAATGTCTTGTTTGGTCTGGAGTTTTTGATGAAGGCTCCCTGTAATTACACACATTTACTTTTTCACTTCTGTGCTGTCGTCATCACTTCTGTCAGATGACCCCAGGGCTTTGTACATTAGCTTTAAGTTTGAGGTTGTAACATTAAGATCTGAGCCTTACAAAAGCATTACAGTTTTTTTTTTAAAGCCTTGTAATTGATCCCTGTGAGATTCAGACTGTGTGCGATGAAGGGCGGACGTGAGGCCAGAGCCGGCTGCAAAGATTTCATGTTATTGAGACGACGTAGGCTAAATGATGTCATTCCTGCAGCCCAGAAGAAACCCACACCAGCGCCTGTGCTTTAAATCTCTAACGTCTAAAGGGGCGTTCACACCGGACTTAACTTCGGCGTCAAAAGCGTCAGGTTTCCATTGAAAGTGAATGGTGAAGCGCGTCAGGTGAAGCCGAGAGCCCCGGCGTCACTTGACGCGCGTCAAAAGCTTCAAGAGTCGCGCGTACTACGCGCTCACTTGAAGCTTTTGACGCGCGAAACGCTCGCGTATCACAACAATCCCTTTGACGCCGAAGTTGAGCAAAGCTGAGCTTTTGAAGCTTTGACGCGGGCTTCAACCAATCAGGAGACGAGGAGCAGCAGCAGCAGAGGGTCTGTCTCTGTCATGGAGAGAAGTCATGTATCTGCTGCTGCTGTTTTATTGTCATTATTGTTATTAGTAATATTATTTGTATGAGTAGTAACATTCTGAGTAACAAAAATCATTGTACACATGCTGTGTAGTAAACGTAGTTTATTTAATATAAGAACAGGCTGACGATGAGTCTGGCTCAGAGCAAGGCAGCTCCGGGCGGGCGAGAGCTGGGGAGAGGCAGGGAGAGGCGAGCGAGAGCCGGGGAGAGGCGGGGAGAGGCAGGGAGAGGCAGGGAGAGGCGAGAGCGAGGCAGGGAGAGGCAGGGAGAGGCGAGCGAGAGCCGGGGAGAGGCGGGGAGAGGCGAGCTCCGGGGTTTGAGAACTCAGACTGGGCGAGTGACATGCGGAAGTACCGCTGAAAGCGAAACTCCTCCGTACGCAGCTCCTGGAGTAAATGACGGAACTCTGCAAACACTGCAGCCTCTCAAGTCTGTGGTGAACCCAGAACATGTTTTGTTGAAGCCCTACAACAACGTTATTTTGCTTTATATAACAAATAAAGGCTCGCTGCTCATTGAAAAATCCACCGCTGTCCTGACTACAGGCAACAGAGAAGCTCCTCCCACCGGCGTCAGGCGCGTCACTCGCGTCAAAAGCTTCAAGCACCAAAATGACAAAACTATCCCAGCGTCAGTTGAAGCGCGTCAAAAGCTTTTTGAAGCTTTTGGTCTGAACGCGCCTTAATACATGTAATCTTTGACAAATCTGCGTTTTCCTCATTTTTCCCTCTCTCCACGAGCATGATGTCACTGGCCATTTGTGCTTTGTCGAACAGCTCTGAGATTCCCGCCCAGTTTCACACACCTTCACTGTTGCCATAACAAACAAGGTGCAGATGACACAACAGGAAGTGGTGTCGGGGGAATCTTGACAGCTCTGCCATGGAGGGGAAGGAAAAAATGAGCAGAAGAATACTCGCTTAAATACACAAACACACTGTTATCATGCAAGGACCGAAACTTTGAAATTGCTCAATAGTTCTTCAATAACGTGTTGGAAGGTGAAATGTGTCATCCTGTAAGAAACTTTTACAGGAGGACACTTACACTTGAGTTGTTCTTTATCAATTTAGGAAGGTTAGAGATGATACAGGACATTTAGGGACATTTAAGGACATTTATTAACATTTATGGACATTAGTCATGCGCCCCTTATGGACCAATGGCTTCTTTTTTTTTTATCATTGCATTTCCTGTTTTCAAACTGTTAGATTTTCTGATCTGTTGTTGGTGTATCGACAGCTTTGTTCGGTCCACCGAGGCGACTGCCGTTGCTAATAAACAATGCAGTCTGTGATTTTTTCCAGAACCATTGGGATTCGTTCATCTCCAACGAACCAATGGGATGCGTTTACCCCCTTCACCCTCTTCCTGTTTCTCGCGAGCGCGCGCACCTGAGTTATCAGATTATTTTCTAAAACCTTAAATAGCTGAACAGAAAATGCCAATTTCACGTTTGCAACCCTCTCTCCCTGTTGTGACAAAGAAAATGCTGGATGTTTGGTTTGGTCAAGGGGGAGGGGGGGGGTGGTTTTGAGTTGGTGCTACGGCTAAGCTAACAAAATTACTACTGCACCTTTAAGGCTATACAAAAATACAGTGAATTGAAAATAGAATAGAATTAAACCCACCGCTTTAGAATGATGTCAAATCTGGGGTAGCTCACTTATTTTGTCCTTAAATAAAACATTCTGATTGTTCCAACAAAGAGTCTTGTAAAAGTAAAATGATGTGAGCAGGTCAAACCACAACATGAGGTCTTCATCTTACAAGAAAACACATTATCTTTAGCATACTTCTAAGATACTATTAGTATCTAAGTCACTATTTGAGGAGGGCTGAAAGAGCGCACTTCACTTTTCCGGAAAAGGTGAAAGAATACAGGCATTTGAAAACCAGTGATAAAACCGAACTGTTTTGAGACTGACAAACTAGTTAAATTAATACAAATTCAAATAAATGATTATTTAAAAATATGGTTAAACGTTACATACCCAAGCTTTACCTAACTGTTGCATGTGTGTCCTTCTTCTTCTTCACAGGGCTGAGAAAACCGAGGTGCTCAGCGATGATCTACTGCAGGTGAGCCGATTGCACAAAAGCAAATTAGACAAACATATATTCACATTTAGATCCATTTGAATTATCCTAATCAGTATTTCTAAGCTGCTAAACCTTTTGAGATGTGCCTCGATCGGCCTCTTATGTCCATGTTTAAAATAATGTGCGTACAGTAGATGCAGGAGGGCTGAACTTTCTAACGTTCCTTCACAGTTTTAGTCATAAAATTTACAAGGCATGAAGTGGCTAATGCAGTGCTCTTGAGTGTACTTCTAACGCTGTTTTGGGGCAGATTGTAATAAAACATAATCTGGTAGACTTACGGTTTCCAATGAATTCTCTGTTAAAGCTATCCAGCCACAGCGACCGTCTAACTTCAACTTATGACATTCTTCCACTGTTGCCGCACCACATCTGGCAACGCAAAAAAAAAAAACGTACCGAACATATTTTTCAATTCTTTTTTTTTTGACGTTGTTTGCGTAAGTACATGGGCGCAAGGAAAGGAAAGGGTTCACGTCTGGGAGTGGAAAAACCTTGAGCAAGCTTTAATTAGTAGTTTTATGACATGTAGCGGTGATCTTTGAACCCTGTGTGGCTTGTAAGTGGTTTTGCAGAGGAAGTTTCGTTTTTGTGCCTAAGTTTGCATTTATCAGCCGTATCCAAAGCATTTTTCCCATCAACGCTACTATTAATCATTTTGTCCTTGGCCTCAATCTTATGTTTTTGTTTATCACCAAAAGCTACACGGATAAGCTAACGGAGCTCAAGGGCTGGAACATTATTGTCAGACGTGTTATTGACGTATATTGGATTTGATAAATGAAACTGTGATATAGATATAGCTGCAGGAGACTACGACAGATGGGTCACACAGAGATTGCCGGATGTTTCATGCATCTGTTTCTATTGCCCTGGTTTTAAATACCTGCATTTGGAAGCCAGATCCTGTCAGACTTCTGAAGCTAAGCAGGACAGGGCCTAGTTAGTACTGTGATGGGAGACCTCTGTGAACACCAGGTGCCACAGTGGGGCCGCTGCAGCTGTAAAGTGCCAAGCTGTCGTTGTGTCCTTAGGCAAGACATGTCACCCACATTGCCTAGAATGAGTCTGGTGTGTGAATGGTTGGTGGTGGTCGGAGGGGTCGATGGCACATATTGGTATAGCTTCGCTTCTGTCAGTGTGCCCCAGGGCAGCTGTGGCTACAATAGTAGTTTATCATCACTGTGTAGTATTTTTACATGTAGGAGTGAAAGAATTATGACATGTGAAGCATCTTTGAGTGTCCAAAAAAAAGCTCTGTATAAAACCAATGCATTATTATTAGTATTATTATGGAATGTGGAAACTAAAAACACCAGAGACATTAATTTCTTTCTGAATGGATGAATGCTACAGCTCAAAAGAACCTTTTTCTCAGCTTTATATAATTGGTTTGTAAATGGTTCCACTCAGCCCTAATAAGTGGATGTTTTCTCCCATTCCTTGGTGCTTGTCTCACTGGCAGCACTGCTGTAGACATTCCTTTTGCTCATTACAAAGAGCAACACATGGAGATCTATTAGAGATCGTCCATACTTGTAAACGGCAACTTGAAGCTGATTTTCATTTGTGGTTGTTTTTATGCACTGCCCCCAAGAGCACACAGATCCTGCTGGGACAGGTTTGCAGTGTTGATCCAGCAGAGAAAGCTGTCAGACTAGAATTGTAAACTTCCAAAATGACAGATTTGAATGATTTTGTGTCTTCACTTCCTACATACACTAAGGACAAGGCGGGTGATTAGGGCGTAAATAAAAATCTAAAGTTTCAATGGCGGTTAATACAAATCTGTGTGGTTTTAACTTTTTATTCACAAAGAGTTAGAAAACAAGTTAATGCTTGGTATCTCACTTACTTGGTTTATAAATGATATCTATCATATAATTTATTGATCCCCATAAGAGAAATTCAGGTGTCCAGTAGCAGCAAAAATAAAACATAAAATTAATCGTTAAAAATAGTAATAATCAGCAACAGTCCTTCGGTTCACAGCAGCAGAGGTGGAGTAACCGCTGGGTGGAGCAGGACAGGTCACAATGTGGAGTAGCCGCTTGGTCTGGACCATTTTCTCTGCTCTAGTCCAAAGTAAAAAGCTGAATGCTTCATTAGCAAAAAGTTAGCATTCCTCCGGTGGATTTTCACCTGATCCACATGGTTCGGACCATGAATCCTCTCCGCTCCGGTCTGGACCAGTGTAAAACCATGAACACTGTACTGCAGCAACCTCTCAGGTAGAAAAAAGCTATAAAAATAAAATTCAAAAGCACAAAACAACAACTGTTTCAGAGCTACTTAGGACTTGCTGCCGTTTTCCAATGCATTCAAAAGTAAAATAATACATGTGTTCTAAAAGTAAATTAAAAGAACTCGTCAGACCACTTCCGCAGTCTTCATCTTAGTAGAAACCATGCTATTTTTCACATATTTTTAAGAAAGAGCCCCGTGAGTGACTATGACGTTTTGGGCTGAGTGAGGGTGGACCTCTCTTTTTCACTTTGCTCTCTGAAAAATCTGATCTAAAGATGAGACAAAAGCCCAAAATACTTGCATGTGAAACCTATTTTATTACAGAGTTACATTACCCTAACTTTAACTGATAGATTAAAGTACGGAAAATAGTTGTTTTTAACCATGGTCAGAACACTGATGTTTTAGTGCAGAGACATTTCGACCGTGAAATATTTGTTTTTGCAAATTACCGACATTGATCACAGTTCCCTCATTTCCAAATATCAACACAGATTTAACCGTAGAAGTTCAAAGTAACAATATCATCACACTTGTTCCTTACACACTTCCTCTTCTCTCCGCCCTGGATGAGATCTCTTCTGAATCTGTGACTTGGACATAATCACTAAAAATCAAACAAGCAATCTCTCTAGGGTTGTTCTCCAGCGGCATCACGTTTGGTCAAATGACTTCCCCAACTAATCAATTATGAAAAAATACTCTCAGCCCTTTATGAAGTCATGTGTGTGATTTTCCACTGAAGGCGGGAAATCACACATATGATTCTCCTCACAACAGATATCATTATTCAGCATTTCAGTCACTTACGCACATTTGCACAAGAAGACGAGACCTTTCGTTCCCTATGACAGAAACATTTTTATTTTGCTTTAGAAACTACTTTTTTGCGCAATGTTGTTTTCATGCCTAAGAGGTCTGGAGCTACAAGTGAAAGTTGATAAAAAGTGAATTTATTTCTGTAATCCAACTTCAAATGTGAGACCAACACATGATTATTGCACACAAAGTGACATATAAACCAAGCCTTTTGACAATTATCCTTACAGGCCATTTCCATACTATTATAATCTGCTGCTATAATAAGCTGTTCCCCAAATGTCAACAAATACATGTAATAAGCTTATCAGAATTTCTCTCCAAAAAAGAAGTTCTGTCTGTATTTTCACGTCCCAGCTCTTTTGTTCCGCCCACACAACTTCAGCCTGGCCTCTTTTTATTATTAGCCTTTTTGGCACTAAATGCACGACGTCTGGAGTCAATCAGTGTCTCCTAAAAAGCATTAATCACAGCCTGCGATCGATATGGGATCCAAACTCCAGTTGTGGTCTGACCCAATGCAAGAGTCCGTCTCAACAATATCGAAAGAAATATGGAATGTCTTGAGCATTCATAAGTCTTTCTCTCACTAGTTACAACCAGACAGTCCTATTGCGTTCTTATTCATTGTTATTGTACAGAGATGGGAGCATGAGCAGAACTCCCTCTGTGCTGTTCTGAGACGACCATAAAGGAACTTAACTGGAGATGGGAATCACAATCAAAGACTGTTTACACTGAGACGACAAGAGGAAGTTTGTAATGAACCATGGAACAATTTTCTTCCCTTTGAATTTCTGCATTTTGATCAGGGCAGATGAAGGAATAGCAATGATCGTCTGCAATTTGCCATTACACAAATACACATATAAACTGCGTCGAGAATTGTCATGACACAATATTTAAAGATGGCGTGTGAGCTGCCTGTTCTGGAGGTTCTTTATGAATCCAGACTCTTAAAATGATCAATGATTCTTCTGGTCCCCTGGAAAAGCCATGTTACTGCTTCTTCCCTCTGGCAAAACGAGATGTCCTGTATCTTGACGAGCGATAACAACCTCTGTCCACAAGCTGTGACCACTTTAAACCAGTGGTGTCATTTTGGTCGGGGGCAAAGTTTAAAAACCTAAGATTTATTTTGACAATTTGATTTAATTTGATTTAATATGAGTTTGGACAATATTTTCTACTAAGTTTAGATTCAATCACAACTGGGTCAATTATCAAAAATATCTGAAGAATCATTGTTAAATATAAAAAATAGATCTTAACATAATTTTTAATTACATGTTAGTTAACATCCATCCATCCATCCATCCATTTTCTTCCGCTTCATCCGTTGCCGGGTCGCGGGGGCAGCAGTCTAAGCAGAGACGCCCAGACTTCCCTATCCACACACACTTCCTCCAGCTCGTCCGGGGGGACCCCAAGGTGTTCCCAGGCCAGCTGGGAGACATAGTCCCTCCAGCATGTACTGGGTCTTCCCCGGGGCCTCCTCCCTGGGAAGACCGGGGAGTTAACATTTTAGAACAAATTCAATTATATGGTTGTTTACCTGAGAAAATAAGCTTTAAAATGAAGTATAACATGCTCATTACCACCAATGCTGCAAGTTACTGTAATAATGATAATGGAAAATCCTTTCAGGGGCCACTAAAATGGTCTCCAGGGCCGGATTTGGCCCACGGGCCTAGGTTTGACATGCCTGGTTTAATGCACTTAAATGATCTTGCATTTGTATTGAAACTGTTTTTTGTTGACTGTTTTCACAGTTCTTTTTAAGTTTGTTTAATTCTTGTACCGTGTTTTATCTATGTACTTGTCTGGTGCACACTGGGGACTTTTGCAAATGTTTTCCAATGTGGTTTTAGATAGATAGATACTTTTTTGATCCCTGTAGGAGAAATTCAGGTGTCCAGTAGCAGCAAAAAACAAACATGTTTTTAATTTTTTTTTTTTTTTTTTTGCGAATGGCGATTAAACTGATGTGAATGTGACCTGTGTGTGTAATGCCTGTTGCAGATTGAGAAGAGAATGGAGTTGGTTCGTCTGGTTTCCCACAACGCTCACAAGAGGCTGGTGTGTTGTCTGCAGGGGCAGCTGGGCACAGACACAGAGAAGAGACACGTATGTAACAAGGGCTGTATTTTCACACTGCGCCTCAGGACTTTGCACCGTCGTAAATGTGTTATAACTTTGTAAACAACATGGCTACATGTGGAGGGATGCAGCTCCCACAGGAATGTCAAGTGATCCAGTGTGACTGCAGCGTCAGTGGTCGCAAGGCCTCGCTAATGAGAGCAACGGGCAAATGGCTTCTCCGCTTATGTAACGCTGATACTCAGGAGACAAATATTCAGCTTTGGACGAGGGCCAGGTATTTCCTCTGAACAGGACTCTGCTTTTGGCCACGAGTCTGGAAACGGCTATCGGGATATTAGTGTTATTATTATTCACATTATTCAGAAAGTTGATTGAGCATCGACATAATGACTTTGGTTGTATTTAGTTCATGACAAATACAAACTCAGAAAAATTTGATAATTGTTCAAAAATGTATTAACTTAAAATGTGAAACCAATATATGATATAGACTCATTACTGTATGGTCAAAGTGACGCATGTCAAGCCTTTGTTTGTTAGAATTGTGATGATTATGGCTCTTTTGGGCGGCACGGTGGCTGAGTGGATAGCGCTCTCAGCAAGAAGGTCGTGGGTTCGAATCCCGGTCGGACCAGGGCCTTTCTGAGTGGAGTTTGCATGTTCTCCCCGTGTCTGCGTAGGTTTCCTCCGGGTACTCCGGTTTCCCCTACCACTAAAAATATGTCCAATAGTTCTAGCATGTGCCTCCTGTACTGGCGACCCCGCTCCCATCTCTGTGTGGAGTGAGAGACAAATGCCCAAAATTAACAATTGTAAACCGCTTTGAGACTCAGATCTGCAGTGAAAAGGCGGTATATAAATAAAGATTACTTACTAAATTACTTACCTTTATAGAATATTTTCAAAATATTTTTCATTTTCTGAGATGTTTTATTTGGGTTTTTACAGCTGTGAGGCAGATGGATCCAAATTTTAACAAGTAAATGCTTGATTTATCTCAGTTTGTGTGTAATGAGTTATGTATTAGCTTCACATTGTAAGACAAATTCCATGACTCTAAAGCTGTTTTACAGAAACATTTGCAATTGAATAAAGGTTGACCTTTTTACAAAAATCCTTTAACATCCTAGTTCAACGACAAGTTTCTGTTTCCTTTGTGGAGATGAACTGGATTCCTCTCATTGGACTAAGTTCCAATGCTATAGAGGGGCTGTGTTTCCATATTTAGAAATAAAACGTGGAGTGAGTGGAAGTAGTTCTTTTACAAAAGTCAGTATTGTTAAATTGAATACTTGTGAAATAATAAAGGTTGGAACTACCTGTTTGATGAAAAACAGTCCAGGTGTTAGAAACATATGTTTAACAGCAACTTTGGACTTTGAACAAAAAAGCACTTCTCAGCCCGGCACAATAACACAGAAATGTATTTAAATAAACACGTACTATTAAAACTCAACCTGAAAACAACTAAGTCTAAATAAGAGCTGCAAATATTGTTCCAGCTGTTTGCCTGAGCATCAAGTAACAATGTAAGTAAGTAAGTAAGTAAGTTATTATTTATATACCGCCTTTTCACTGCAGATCTGAGTCTCAAAGCGGTTTACAATTGTTAATTTTGGGCATTTGTCTCTCACTCCACACAGAGATGGGAGCGGGGCCAGTACAGGAGGCACATGCCAGAACTATTGGACATATTTTTAGTGGTAGGGGAAACCGGAGTACCCGGAGGAAACCTACGCAGACACGGGGAGAACATGCAAACTCCACTCAGAAAGGCCCTGGTCCGGCCGGGATTCGAACCCAGGACCTTCTTGCTGAGAGGCGAGAGTGCTATCCACTCAGCCACCGTGCCGCCAATGCTTTTTTTATTGAACACAAAGGTTTCAATTGTGCAGTATTTGTTTATTTTCTCCAGAAAAAGCTGCCTTTGACGGCTCTGTCCCAGGCCATGCAGGAGGGGGGCGGTCAGCTGGGAGACGAAAGCATGATTGGGTGAGAATTATCCATCAAAATAAATATTAATAAATACATACATTTTGCAGCCACAGTTGAAAATATAAGGATGTAACTCTTAATTTGTAATGTTGGGGTTAAACAGTAAAATGATGGATGCGTGTGGAGAAGCCGAGAGCAAACTGGCCTCAGAGCTGATGCATCACGAGGTTCTCCTGGAGCGGGACGTCCTGGAGCCTCTCAATCAGCTGGCAGAGGTTCTATCACTTCTCATTACGTGGCACTATTCTCTACCATGTTTTTAAAAACAATTTTTTTATGAGTAATCAAGTTTCCCACAGTCGCATCAGTCGTAAAATACAAGTTTGTTCTCGCTCTCGTTCTCCCAGGTGGATATTCCAAACATATTAAAGCAAAGGAAGCAACTGGCTAAACTGGTGTTGGATTACGATTCAGCCAGGACAAGGTTACACACTTTTCTTCGCGCAACTACCGTATTTTTGTTTGTATTTTTTTGTGTGTAAACTTTGGTCTGTGCCCTCTACAGATGGTACCAAGCAGTGAAGTCGAATAACCCAGCCATGGCAGCTAAGGTGGACTCCCTCAAAGATGAAATGGACGAAGCACATAACAAAGTAGAAATATGCAAGGTCAGTAATGATGAATGAATCGCACGAAAATGTTTAATGATGGTGTTAATTGTGTTTTGTGAAAAGTCTAAAACTGCATCGTTCACATTTTAAATCCCACATTTCTCTTTTGAAACTTACAGGACCAGCTCTCGGCAGATATGTACAACTTTGCTTCTAAAGAGGGAGAATACGCGCGCTATTATGTCATGGTGGGGACGCTTGCTCAGCAGATTGGACTTTTTCTTTTAGATATTTACTTTTATAAAAACCAAATCTCCTTCTCTTCCTGCGTTTCCAGCTGCTGAAGGCCCAGGCTGACTTCCACAGACAATCCCTGGCCGTGTTGGAGACGGCGATACCCACGATACAAATACAACAAGGTGCTGCATTCTTCACTCTCTCACAGCAATATGAAAAGTTCAAAATGAAACCAAGTGGATTTGTTTTTGGCCAGACTCCTGGATGGAGAAGCCTGCATTTGGTACAGAACTGGAGGAGCATCTGAAGAGGAGTAACCGCGAGATCGCGCTGCCGTTAGAGGCCTGTGTCATGATGCTCCTGGAAACCGGAATGAAAGAGGAGGTATGTAAGATAAGGACTTTTGCTTAGAGTCAAACTATTTCAAGAAACGAGTCAGCTGACTTCCTTTGCACCTACCACGACCATGAAATCTTTTTATGTTTGTTGGTATTTTTACAGAAGGATAAAAAATACACACACTAAACAATGCTCACTCGAAATATAGTTTTACTGCTTAAGCATTCTCACGTTTTTATGCATTCTTTTGATAGTGTTTATGCATGCTTTTATATCTTTTTTTGACTATTTTTGTATTACTTGTTATTGCACCATATGCCAAGGCAAATTCCTAGTATGTGACTTCCTGTTTTTTACAAAGGCAATACAAGTTTTCTGATTCTGGCATGCGTTGGCTTCAAAGAGTCAAAATGGTCTGTTTATTCCTTTCAAATCAGGATGTATTATGATATAAAAGATAAAGGGAAAGTCCTAACTCTGATACTTGAAGGATTGTGTTATTGCATCGCTAATGTATTCCCCTAAAAATATACAGCATTTTCTAAAAAATAACTGATTTTTTTGGGTCTATTCAAGAAAATCATAAAAAGAATGCCCGGGTCCTACTCTATAAGTGGCCATTGTGCTGTGGAGTAGTATCACTGATAAATCAATGGTTGTATTTATACATGATATTGATTGTTTGTAAGAACCTAAACGGACCACTCCACAAAGTTTTGTTCTCACTTACATAGTCGACTGTGATAATTCAAGTCCTACGCTTTCTCAATTCCTCCTTATGTTTGTTTAACTTCTTCTTTGTAGATTCCAGTACTTCTGTTTTCGGTCTGAAACTGGTCTGTTCCTGTCTAAAGCATGCGCCTTTTGTTTCCCCTCAGGGCCTTTTCCGAATAGCTGCTGGTGCCTCTAAACTGAAGAAACTAAAAGCAGCGTTGGACTGTTCCACTTCACAGCTCGAAGAGTTTTACTCGGATCCCCACGCCGTGGCCGGTACTGCTTTTTCTGTAACTGAGGCTGTATCTGAAATCTTAAAAACTACCTCCTTGTCCTATCCATAGACCTTATATGGTTTGATCAAGTTACATCCTTTAAAATGTAGAATGTCCATGTGTAGGAGAAGGAAGGATAAGGACTGTTATTAATGGTGTGTCTGTGTTTGTGTCTGTGTCTGTCTGTGTGTCTCTGTGTGTCTGTGTGTGTGTCTGTGTGTTTGCATTTGCAGGGGCCCTAAAGTCTTACCTGAGGGAGCTTCCTGAGCCTCTGATGACGTTTGACATGTACGATGAGTGGATACAAGCCTCTAAGTAAGAGGAGGACTCACCTGCAGTGAAATGTGTCTATAGGGGACACGCCTATGCTCTGTACATCTGTTTCCAGGACAAGCTCTCCCAGCTCAACGTGCCCGATTCCACCTGCAGGTGGATCACTGACTTCCTGACGGACAGGAAGCAGCGAGTGCGTCTGGGGAAGAATGTCTCGGACTCTCGGATTATAAATACAGGAGCCCCACAGGGCTGTGTTCTTTCTCCCCTGCTCTTCTCCCTGTACACCAACCACTGCTAAAACCTCCAGCCACGACTCCGTGAAGCTGATCAAGTTCGCGGACGACACCACCCTCATTGGACTTATCTCCAACAACGATGAGTCCGCCTACAGGAGGGAGGTGGACCGGCTGGTGTCCTGGTGCAGTGGTAACAACCTGGAGCTGAACGCCCAGAAGACAGTGGAGATGATTGTGGACTTCAGGAAGAGCACTGTCCCCCCGCCCCCACCCTCCGTGATGGACTCCCCCATCACCTCTGTGGAGTCCTTCCGTTTCCTGGGCACCACCATCACCCAGGACCTCAAGTGGGAGCCGACCATCAGCTCCCTCATCAAGAAGGCCCAGCAGAGGATGTACTTCCTGCGGCAGCTCAGGAAAGCCAAGCTGCCTGCACAGATGTTGATGCAGTTCTACACGGCCATCATCGAGTCCATCCTCACCTCCTCCATCACCGTGTGGTTCGCTGGAGCCACAGTCAGGGACAAACAGAGACTACAGCGCATTGTGCGCTCTGCAGAGGAAGTGATCGGCCGCAGCCTTCCATCGCTGCAGGACCTGTACGTCGCCCGAGCTCGAGGCCGGGCTGGTCGTATCACAGCCGACCCCTCTCACCCTGCACATGGACTATTCCAACCACTCCCCTCAGGCAGGAGGCTGCGGTCCATCAGGACTAGAACCTCCCGCCACAAGAACAGTTTCTTCCCCTCTGCTGTTGGACTCTTGAACACTTCTTAACCTGTCCCCCCGCCCTTTATAAAGTCACTTTACTGCCCATCATACGTCACTTTACTTCACTGTACTGCTGTCACCTTACATTGTGTGCACCATGTGCACTTGTATATTGTAAATAGTAACTGTAACTCTATTTTAAATTTAAATTTATTCTTTAGAAGTGTTTTTTATTCTTATTTTTATTATCTCTTTTTGACTGTTGCACTGAGCCAAAGCAATTTCCAAGTCTGTGACCTCCCGTTACTTACGTTGGCAATAAAAATGATTCTGATTCTGATTCTGATTCTGATTCTGATTGTGTAACCGGTAATAACTTGTGTTGCAGCGTATCGGACTCGGACAAGAGACTCCAGGCCTTGTGGGTGACATGTGATCAATTACCAAAGGCGCATAAGAGCAATTTTAAGTAAGATCATCATCACTTTCTCGGGTCATAGTACGAAGCTGTAACAGACGGATCTAATGTTGCCTTTTAGATGACAAAAAATCAAAATGGTGTTTTTCATATGAACTTTCTGTTGCAGGTATCTTGTTAAGTTTCTGGCGAGACTTGCTCAAGACAGTGAAACAAATAAGATGACTCCAAGTAACATTGCAATAGTTCTGGGGCCCAACTTGCTCTGGCCAAAGACAGAAGGGTGAGTAAAGCAATGGACTGTATACCAAATTAAATTTCTTTTCAGAGGTCGGATGATATATTAATATTTTGACAAAATTGTTGCTCATTGGTCTTAGAATCTTTCCTTGTTAGAGCCATATAGTTATTACTCAAGACAAGCTCATTTTGCCTGGAAAACCAATTACACCATTGATTTAATTTTTCATCTTCATTTAGTATGTTTTGTGTGTGGCTCGGGGTGGTGTCAGCGCACATGCTTATGGACGTTTTTGAGGCGGGACCCGCCCCCACTGGTTTCAATCCAAGCATAACTGTACTCAATCTAAAAAGAGTTTTCAAACCCAAACTTTGTTTAAAAATTAAATACACAAAAACATATCCACAGACGCAAAAGATGAGCTACAAACAAACCGTCCACAAATAGAATACTGGAGATCTTGGTATGCATTTGTTCTTCTTTCAATATCCATCAAAGCATTATGAAATACAGTAACCTCTAATTAGCGGATTAGCGTTAGCAACAATCCACTGTTTATGAGAAATCAAAGTTAAAATCAGTAATTGGCCAGTATTAGTTTTTAAAAATCCACATCGGTATCACCCATCGAAAACCCCAATTGTCAACCTCAAGTTCTTTACTCGTTCATTTCTGTCTCCAGAACCTTGGCAGAGATGGCCGCTGCGACTTCTGTAGCTGTGGTCGCAATTATTGAGCCCATCATCCAACACGCGGACTGGTTTTTCCCTGAAGGTCAGATGCTTTTCTAAGGAGCCCAAGTATATGACTGTACTGTAAACTGTATACTGTACATAAAAGAAACAATAGCTCATGCTATATGTGTGTTTTATCACCAGAAATGGATTTCAATGTGTCTGGGATGTTTTCCCTACCTACTCACCCACCAACCCCGGACCCTGAGCCCAACCTGGAGAGGAGGCGTCCTGGCAGCCAAGGGGGGTATGAAGGGGAATCTCATCCCCCCCGTAAAGACAGGTACCTGTCCCGGGCCAACTTGAGCCTCAGCCTGCCCCTCCCATCCCGCCCCAAGACTCTGAGCAGACAGGAGTCAAAGGGTGCTGTGTCAGCTCTGTATGTTGTGGCAGATGAGTCTATCAGAGTGTCTGAGAGCCCAGCTGAAGTAAAGCTTGTCCAATAAACCATTTGAATCCAGGAGAAGTTTAAAAAGGCCATTTTGATTTGTGTAAACATTCTGACATTGCTCATTGGTAAATGTGATATTATTCTGATTGGTAATCAACACAATAATTATTATTCCTCCATATAAGTCCTGAATTGTTCTTTTCTGTTTGTGTGTGTTTTTTTTAATTAAAACTCAGGTTAACTCTAGGAGCTGGTTCTGTCTTCTGTGGGCTTCTTCTGCATTTGTTCCAACTTCTGCTTTGTCTCAGCTCATTTTTCTGTTCAAATCTTAGGAAAACTCTTCTGTGCCTTTTGTTCTGGTTTGATACAGCACCATATGGTGGTGTTGACAACTCAGTGTTCTTTCTGCTATGAGTTCATAGAGCCATGGTTACAAGGGTAACTTCCTGTGTCTGTCTGGGTTTGGTTTGTGTCCTGAACACTCTGCCCTTTACTCCTCACCAGCACCAGTAACAAACACCCGGAGCCCGCTCCTCGTAGATCCGGCACTGTTCATAAAAAGCAACCACTAACCTCACCTACCTTTCAACCCCCACTGCCCCCTCTGGAGGGGTGGGGTGCTGCACAGTCTGAGCCCCAGGCCCTGTGTCCACCTGCAGAGGCTGCGCTGAGTGTGGCTGCTGCTAATGCTGTTTCTGTTGGTGGTGGGGCCCCTACAGCAGAGCAGCCCCTTGTAGTCCAGGTCACCTCAGACAACAGCAGGTAAGACCAGCACCCTGCCGCCTGCCTGCAGCCAATCAGCCGCCTGGAGCTTTCCCCTCACTTTTGTTCTTTGTGCGACTGTGTTATGCTGTTCATGTTCGTGAATAAATCATACAACTTCAACGTTCACGGTACAGATGTGTAGTACTACTACTACTACTACTACTACTACTGCTATTACTGTAGTAGCGTTGTTGAAAAGCTTCTCTTCATGCTACTGTCAACTATTCAATTTATAAATCATGTCTTATTCTGTCATTCTTGTTTTCCTGTTTTTGATGTTTGTGTCAGTGATTTTGGCATGCACGTGATTATTTATATGTTTTAATACACTGCATGGGATCTACTAACCTAAAAATGCCTTTATTTCTCCAGCCCTGCTCGAGAGCTCACTTCTACGCCCCCTTCACAGAGGAATGGATCGATCCACCTCGGAACACCACAGTCCCTCAACAGGACCAGGGGGGCTAGCCCGCAGATGATGCGAAGAGGTGAGATCCATTTCGTTTCAATATTAGAATAGTAAATACAGTTTCTCAGCCCTTAAAACATAATTCAAGCGCACAAAGATGAACAGTGAAAATAAGTGCAATGACTAGAAATCATAAAATAGTGTTAATTATTCCGCAGTTACCCACCCTTCATACATACAAGCATTCTAGAGTGTAATAGCTGTGGGCAGAAAGGACTTCCTATCTTAGCTCCAGCTGAGGGTGGTCATACAGCTACAATATAGTTAGAATTCAGTCTTAATCAGAAAATAAACAGTACTTTTATCTTGGTCTTTCAGTGTGGTTGTGTATGTTGTCTGCTTCCATCATTGTTAGTGAATACAGCTGTTCTGGTTTACGAGTCAAGGTGAACGTCTCGCCACAATGCCTGCACATCCTGTTTCATTTATTTAACTCACTTTCATTTCTTTTTTTGTGTGAGCGCTGTGTGAGAAAGTAAGCTTTATTTATACAGCGCCTTTCACAGACCAAGGCCACAAAGCGCTTCACAGTTTAAACAGACAAAATACAATTTAAAATCTGCGTACAAAAAATAAAAATATAATGGCAAGACAACTCGGTGACAGGTTTGTTACAGCCGCAAGAAAATTATGTAAAATCTTGCCCAAATAAATAGGTTTTTAGCTGACCTTTGAATGAATCAACCGACTCCATCAGCCACAGAGAGAGCGGAAGATTGTTCCAGAGCTTAGGCGCAACAGCCTGGAAGGACCGTTCTCCCCTGGTCCGAAAGCGCGTGCGTGGGACCATCAACAGGTTCTGATCCACAGACCTCAGGGCCCGAGTGGGGGTATAAGGCTGAATCAGATCGCTGATATAAGGGGGAGCCTGACCGTGCAGAGCTCTGAACGTCAGCACCAGTATTTTAAAATGTATCCTGTAGGACCGTGTCCTACAGGATACATTTTAGCCAGTGGAGAGCTTTGAGGATCGACGATATGTGAGTCCTCCTGTTTGTGCGCATGAGAACCCGAGCTGCAGAGTTTTGCACTAACTGCAGACGCAACAGCTCCTTCTTGTTCAGACATGAAAACAAACTGTTACAATAATCTCAACGAGAAGACACAAAGGCATGGATTATAAGCTCCAAGTCGTTCTGTGACACCATTTTCTTAAATTTGGAGATGTTTTTCAGCTGAAAGAAGCAGTTTTTGGTCAGCTGTTTGCAGTGTTGAACTAGTGACATATCCTTGTCATAAAAAACACCCAGATTTTTAAGTGCTAATTGTAGAAAGCACATTTAGCATTTTTCACTGCACACGGATAAAACCATATATATTAATTTCAAACATTTATTTTCAGGTACAAAGAAGCAGGCTCCAGCTCCTCCCAAACAGGCCAGCCCATTCTCATCTCAGTCCAATATCCAGACGCCTGGCTCCCCACACCCCACCGTCACCCCCAGACGCAACCCCAGCAAAGAGGCTCTCATTGCAGTTCCCAGTCACCCACCACCACAGCCTCCTGCGTCCCACCAGAGCCCAACCGAGTCGGAGCCCTCACCCCCACGGACACCCACCCCTCCCAACACTCCCCCTCACGATGGACCACCCCCTGTGCACCTGTACGGCTCCCTGCCTCGCCCCAGCCGCCCCGCCCCCAAGCCACGCCCACGGCCCAGCATACCCCCGCCACCACAGCCTGGGGGAAACGAGAGTAACGGGATTTGCAACTCTGCCTCCAAAATCATCACAGGTAAATACAAAACAAATGATGGTTTATAGTAATTAGGAAAAAGCTGGTTAATTGTTATGATGGAAGTTGTAAACACAAGATTTGTAACAAGTCTCCTAAAACAATGTTCTCTTGATGTGTGTTGAACAAGTCGTCTGTAGGTGGAATGGCCAAAATTATGCTCTTGCCATCTGCTGATACTGAATAAGTATCACATAATTTTGGCTTCTCGTAAAGGCTCGTAGGCTCATTGGTCTCTGGTGTCACTGTTACGATGCTTACACTTACTCATAACTGTGGTGATGTCATGCATGATGGTAAATGTGTAAATATTCCAGATGTGTGAGCAGCTGGCCTGCCTCTAAGAGCAGCTTTGCAAGGCAGGTAATGGTAAGGATTCCAATGGCTGATGGGTTTGCCCTGCTTTGGTTTAACTGCATGTGTTGCTGTGTGGGATGTGCTCAGGAGTCCATCGTTCAGTTTGTCGGAGTGTGTCTTGTGTGTAGCCTTCCATTAACAACATTGACATGCTTTGTTTACTAAAAGGCCTTCAGCATTATTCTGCTGCTTTCAGCTTCACCATTTTATTTCAATCTCTGCTTTGAGTTTTGTATGTTTCAAACAAAGTGTTGTTAGTTGTGAAACATTATTTCACACTAAGTATTTTCCTCTGATACTTCGTGTTCCCCAGTTGGTTTGAAACATCCCTTAAATGTTGCTTGTCCATTACATTCACCATTTTGACCATTAACCTCACTTCCTGCTCTAACTAGTATTTTACATATTTGTGTAGACGCAGGACCCATTCTCAAAGGAACTGGCCGAGCCTTTGTCCCAGCGGTCATGGTGGTGCAGCCGGAGGATCGTTCTGCTGCTGGTCAGGAGCCTGACTCCGCCCCCTTCTCTGAGCTGGTCACAGAAAGCACCGTTCTGTGAGGAGTTCTGACTGAACATTGTTTCTATCTCATCTGGAGGAAACCGCAGCTCTGGAAAGAACCGCTATGCACGTTTTCTACCTGTCGAAACATTGTAAACTTGTACTATCCTGCACAAGCTATTATTGTTGTAAATGCCAGACAATGTCCTGTTGTCTTAATATTCACAAATGAATGAGAACTGTGATGAAACTATATAGTTTAAGTTCACATTCTATTTGCCACTTTTGTACTTCAGCTTCGATTCTAATTTAAGACATAAGATCTGCCAAACTAGCTCTGAAATGCACAACTTAAAGTGACCAAAGAAATAATGAAAATAATAGTTTAACCAAATGCCTTGAGGAAAAGATATAATATATATATATCTAATGTACTAATGTACATAGATATATACAAGTCTGAGATGGCTGAAATATCAGTCCAGTGCTTATATTTATTGCAAGTTTATTTTTAAAAACATTTGACCAAAGTGGGTTTTATTCTATGCATTCATTGAATTTAAAATACTTCACTCTTAAGTTAAATGCAATGCAACAAAGCCAAAATATTTTTTTTTAAACAAATATCAATGCCCACTCTGTATTTCTTTTGTATATTTGATGTTTTTATTTCCTGCCAAATTTTTGTTTTTCTGCACATACAGAAATGCCTATACATTGATTAAATTGTTTAACTATCAGCTTCAGTTTTATTTTTGTAAATAAATAAAAAATATATGCACATGAAATAAAAGGTTTAGGACATACACACAAAGTTTAAAACCAGTTGCTTTTTGATTTCTCACACCCAGTAGCCAAAAATAAATACTGTTACAGTCAGCGAAATGATGAGATTGACGTTTACAATCATTTTGAGATGTGGCTTTTCGTCCAGTGAATCAACAGCCGGAGGCTCAGGGGGAGGAGGGGGGCTGTGATCCTGTCGGCGCTCCAACCCACACAGCCAGTAGAGGGCAGACATGAGCCGCGACTGACGCACGCTCACAGAAGATGACGTGGATGCTACAAATAATAGAATTCAATAGATTGTTTTCAAAGCTCCCACGTGACTTGCATGTTCTGCACTCACCCCTGTGTTCAGATGGATCTCTGGTGTCTGTGTGGTCTGTCTGAAGGTCATTATTGTCCTCTGCCTTGTTACTGCTCTGCTCCACTGTGGGCACCTGCGTCTGTACAGGGTCAGACTTTGTGAACCAGGTGAGGCGAGAAATCTACCACACAGGAACAAAAAGCCAATTGAAATATGCACGGTTAAAAAGTGAAACACATAAAAAAATAAATTTAAATAAGTGGAACGCAAGGCCACACTGCAAACACTGAATTAGATTAGATTCAACTTTATTGTCATTACCATTTCAGAACAAAGCAGTTTAGCATCTAACCAGTAGTGCAGTAGCGCGAGTATAGTAAATATTTACATATGTGAGACTGTACAAAGCTGCTATTGCATATACATTAATTACTGTATATTATATTACATTACAGTGCATCTAATGGGCTTTAACAGAGTGAGTACAGGAGTGACTGCTCTGTGATGATAAAAAAAAAATCTATTGGAGTATCTGGACTTTTTTTTTTTTAACTCAAACTAAAATTACTATCATAGATAGATCATAGAAAAAAAAAAGATTTCAAACACAGACATATCAAAAAGATGTGGATAAAATGAAAAGAAAAGATTGACAAATATTGGCTAAATGTTAAACAACCAGATCAGCCTCTGATTGGATAAGGCGACTGACTCCAGTTATATAGAAAATAAAAGGTCCTCAGTCTGAAAAAGAGTCAGATGAACTCCCACAATATAAACATGGCTAACAAAACATCAGTAAATCACTTGTTTTAAAAAGGATTTTTTTAAAAATATATATTCAAAACAAATTTAAATGACCCTTGAAAAATGTGTAACAGACATGATGGTTTCCGTCAAAACAAAAATCTAAAAATTAAACTTGAGGACAAAACAATGATGGTCTGGTTTCACAATTGATTTACTCTATTAAAGTAATCACTTTGTTTCTACTCTAAAAAATCTATTAATCAAAGGTGGACATCTGAAAATATGTAACAAACTTCAGCAGCTCATTCAGCCAAAGGATCACGTTTTTTACACAAATAAACAGAGCCGCTATAGAAAACTTGACCAATGTATAAAACAGTTACTTTCTAGGAATTACTAACGGACTGAAGAAGGAATGGGATTTGGATAAATGAAAAACATCAAATATCTATTTTGGCCTTTTGTCACACTTTTGTACCCTTTAGTGAGAACAAGCCCATATATAATATAAAATCACACATGTAAGATGGATTTAATTACGTATATTTGCCAACGGGGGTAGTCTAAGTATTTCTTTCCCCACGTGAGCAAAGGTTTCCTGCTTGGTGATATATTGTAAATGATCAAAAGCATCTTGAAATTATTGCAAAACTAAACTAGTGAAAAACTAGAAGAACAACAATATCCTATGTTCAAATAACTATACATAATTTAGAAGTTAAATGTTTTTTTTGTAGTGTTACAGCCCTTGTTTTTGTTAACTTATTTACAGTTTTTGTTAACTTATTTACAGTCCTGTTATTAAATTACTTTATTTACTATTTAACACCTTGGTTTTTGACACCTCACTCTTGCAGAACAATCACTAATAAGTGATTGATATTGTTTGGATAAGTTCAAATAAAGGGTTCCATAAATGACCACTACAAAAACAATTGACAGACATTGAATTGGTGTTTGTCTTCTTGGAACCAGGCCAAATTAATGATGTATGCAGCAAACCTAAAATGCCGTCGAGTTCACAGGTTGGTAGCGAACAGCAGTTGGCTCACCTGCTCTGGCCGCGGCTCCTCTGTGACCAGGCTGATGACCACCACCACACACAAGGTGATCACAGAGAGCAGCGTGGAGAAGTAAAGGTAGTGCACATATTTTAACACTCCCGGCCGTGTGTCCGCTTCATAGCACTGTGGTTGGGGATAGATGAAATCCAACAACATCCGTATGCAACCGATCAGCAGGCCGAGAGCCAGTCCCCAGAATGCACCCTGCACAAACAGAAAGGAGTGAATTCAAAGTGTGAGTATGTTAATCCGGGAATACACCTTAAGATAAGCGATCAACACCACTATATACAACTTTACGGTAGTAGAAGATTGGTAGAGATGTATTATTTTTTTACTTTTTCATACTATTTCATGTTTAAGAATGTGAAAGAGTAAAAAAATATATGACGAAACATGCATCAGGATAAAAGGGGTATCTGTATGTAATCCCATATAATGCCACTAGAGGGAGTTGATTTATATTCTTTTAGTCTTTTTTGAACATTTGATAATTACCAGCTGCAAACACAGGCATGTATTTAAATTAACACCTTAGACATTGACAAAATCGGTATTTTATGGGAAATATTTTTTATAAAAAGCGAAAAACATTGCACATGCGACAGAAAGCCCTGGGCCAGACATCTCTATGGAAACCAGCTGATGGCAGGACCACTCCCAACATAAATTAATTCCTATCACATAACTTCAATCTTGACCTTTTCGTTGGTTCTCTTCCAAAAACAGCCCAAGATGAAGACTATGGAAACAGGAGGCTGGAGGTAGGTGCTGATGGACTGGATGTAGATGAACAGTTGTCCCCCCTGACTGGCCTGGACCACCGGGATCCACATCACAGAGACCACTACGAGAACCAGTACAAAGACTCTGGAGGAAAACACATTGTAAAATAGCACAATGCTGGTGAAAAAAGTTTGCAGGGTTACACTGGAAAATCGTTTTGTATGTAATGTGGTGTCATGTGATGTATGTAAGTATTTTTTCTGTCAAACATTGAGCCAGAAGTCAGGGTGCCACAGCGATGATTGACTGAGAGACCAGGAACTGAAATAAGGCTAGAGATGTATTTCGATGTGTATTTACTGTGTTGATATGTTTTTATGCTATGGCAAAATTCATGACTTTAATTGACCAAAAAATATGCATTTCAACAGTTACTCCAACCAAAACCTTAATCTACTACAACAAAATTCTCATTTCCATTTCCTCATTCTTACACATTTCTTTTCCTCTTTTCTATCTTCATGTTCACCTTTTGTACGAGTTTATTGTGAACTTACCTGCCAACGATCATGAGCTCCCACTCTGTTGCTCTCGACCGAAACGTTTTCCACAGATCCATAGTGAAGATGGTGCTGGCGCTGTTGAAGACGGATGTGAGGGAAGACATGAGTGCAGCGATCATGACGGCCATCATGAGGCCACGCAGACCTACAATAGAAATGACCGGTGAAAAAAATATAGATATTAGTTCATCTTCTATCTGAGTGTGGGCGGTTTGTGTCACCTGAAGGCAGTAGCTCCATGACCAACCTGGCATACGCCGTGTCTGTACACCCCACTGGGTTACCACAAACCTCCCGACACACATCAGGGTCTGCACAGGCCACGTCGTCTATAAACACATAGTATACAGTTACTGAGAGCTTGCTCTGAAGTTTGACTTTAGCGCTCACACGCCTCTGAAAAGGACTGTACCTGTATATAGTATTCTACTGATCATTCCCGGTAACATCACAGCAAAGAAAGGGATGATTTTCAGGTACACGGCCAGAAGGGAGCCTCCTTTGGCATGAGTCAAAGTCTTAGCTGCGAGAGAGCGCTGCACAATAACCTACAGATGAAATAGAAATCCAAAGTCATTTTTCAGGAAACATAAAGCTTTACATAGGAATACATAGGTGCTGTTTAAACGAGGACGCTGCAACAGTAAACCAAAAGAGTTGGGTGTCGGATTGGCCTTTCATTTACATTAAGACAGTGTTCTTCAAGCGCTACACGTAGGAGAATTCTACACCTTTGTTCGTCCAAAATGAAACCATGTGACGCTGTAGTTTCAGTTTCTATTTTCGCAACTGCTGTTAAATGCAGAATGATGTTGGTGCATGTCACTCCCGTATTCGTCCCGGAAACCGGATTCGTCCGGAAGTTCAGTTTGATCCAATAAGCATACGCAGCAGTAGATTACATCACGGAATCTGGACGGAAGCGGAAGTAAATATAAAAAACTACCTATTCATGCCTAAACTTAACCAGCCATTCCCATAAAATAACCCCAACCCAGCCTTAACCCTAAACTTAACCATCTTAATCAGACGCCTAAACTTAACCAGTCTCCACTTAAGGACATATTAAACTTTTTGACATGCGCAAACTGAACTTCCGGACGAATCCGGTTTCCGGGACGAATACGGGAGTGACAGTGCATTCTTTCACGTCTTTGCAGTGGCCTGAGGAGGATGTGGTTGAGGAAGTGATTATACTGCTGGGGGTTACACTTGTTGTGTTGTAAAATTCCAGGCCCTACTGGCCAGGCGCTAGAACTACATCATTTTCCGTCATTGTAAAATAAAATCTGCTTGTTGAAGCCTGGTCTTGTCATAAGATAAGATATGAGATATTCTCAAAGTGGGGAAATTCCAATGTTGCAGCGCACATACAGGACAGTAGTAAGAGCACACAGGGAGCACACAACGTAAAAGCTCAGAACAAAACAGATCCCAGATGTTAAGTACTGAAGGGCATCTCCATCCAAGTCGTTAAAACCAAAATTGCAAACTGTTGTGACCTTCACCTACATCGACTCGCACGAATGTTGTGTGTGATATCTGGTGAGTGATGGTGGAGTTGCTATAGCCACAACAATATTTCACCACCATCAGAATGAAATGTAGCAGTGAAATGGATCATTCAGTGTGAGAGTCCAGACAAAGTGCTCTATATCTGCTTCATCACAGCACTGACGGTCGTGGATACCTGATCGGAGCACCAGTACCACATGGAGGGGATAGACATGCCGATGAAGAGCCCAGGCCAGGGCAGGTCTGACGTCACTGGGTCTCTGAACACGTTGAAGGAGTCTTCTCGAGGGATTCCACAGGTGGTGTTTGGGACACGCACAGAGGGGATGGCGTAAGCGTAGCCCTCCATCAGACCGTTCCAACCTCCGACCTCCACAAAACCTAAACGAACCTTCAAATCAAAATGGATTCACTGAATATACTTTTGTTTTGGATGATCCTTACTGAAGGCCATGAGCGTCAAAGCCCCCGCTAACATGATGACTGTCTGAGCTGCATCTGTGTAGATAACGGCAGCCAAACCACCTGCCACACAAACGTACATGAATTATAACGCAATGCACCAGAGATGTTTAAATTGTAAATAATATGGGCAATTAAAAACAACCTGCTACTGTGTATATAGCGGTTATTGAAAGAAGCAACCCGACTGCAAGATAGATATTCCACTGCAAAGCCAGCTGAATGAACAAGGCTCCAGCATACATATCCACCTGGGAAAATACACACACATTTTTAACAAAGGAAACCGTAATCTTAATATAAAATTACTATAGCAACCTACTGAAATTTTGGTGAAGATGTAAATAAATAAGTATAAGACAGCGATCAACAGCTGCGTTCTTCTGCCTCCGAAACGTTTTTGTAAATACTCCGGCATAGTGGTGACCTATACATTACAAAACAAAGATTGAAAAAAATACCACAATACATGTGTCTGTGCATTTTCAACTAGACATACTGTAGTTTAAGAGATGACAGTATATTTATATTGCCAAAAGTTAGAAAATCACTGACTCAGAGATGTACTTGTCTTGTGCACACTGGGGACTTTTGCAGAAGTATTCCAAAGGGGTTTTACTGCAAATGGCGAATAAAATTAATCTGAATCTGAATCTCATGGGGCTCATTTCTGGAAAAATCTCAGCAGAGACATGAATAAATGCAATTCCTTCTTTGTATTTAAGAAAAAATTGTCACAGTGTGTTGTGGACGGATACCGAACTGAATGATTTTTAAGTGTAAAACTAATTGTTTATTCTTTGAAACATGTTATGGTAACTTATGGTATTTGTATTATGAATATGTAATGAGCGCACAAGTCTGATGCGTCTGCCCTAAACTGAAACTGAATAAACTTTAGTGTCCTCACTCCAGACGCGAGGTAGATGGGCAGGAAAACCCATCCGAGCAGCAGCACCATGAACATGCCCTGTTGAGTTCAGAAAACATAATTATAAAACATTGAGAAAGATGAGAGAGAGAAGACGACATCGAGCCTCTTACGTTCCATTCGTACGCAATGGCCCCGATTCCAGCCGCAGCTCCTGACCCTGCCAGGCCGATGAAGTGACCGCTGCCAATGTTACTGGCAAAGAGAGACGCGCCCACCTAAAATTAGACAAAAGTTAGTCGGCTATTTCTGATCCCATGGCCCCGATATCAAAATGAGGGCAGGATTGTTAGAGGATTGCAGTGTATTTAGCATGGACTCACGGGCCACCAAGTCATGCTCTTTCCAGCCAGAAAGTACCCGTCCACTGTGCTGCGCTTGGTCCTCCACATCGACTGAGAATGTGCAAGGATTAGAAAAGTTATGTTGAGTAAAGTTAGTCATATTTATCGTTTATCTTATGATACTTTCCGGATGAAAACTAGTTTCTATAATCCGGCATATTTACATTTGTTTTATACTGATGTGCATTAATGTGCATTGTCCCTATCAAATGAATGAATAAATAGAAAAATAAATACATATATTCAAAAAAATTATCATTAATGGTTTAAGTTGAATCGCATGTAAGAGGCATGTAACGATTAGTTCAAAATGTGTTCGAAATATATTTAAACTGCT
The DNA here is from genome assembly GCA_964034765.1 of Knipowitschia caucasica. NCBI lineage: Eukaryota > Metazoa > Chordata > Actinopteri > Gobiiformes > Gobiidae > Knipowitschia > Knipowitschia caucasica. The sequence goes on from OZ035840.1 coordinate 18,975,348, forward strand.
TAAAATGTAGATTATATAAAACTTTTTTTTTTTCACAATGGCATGTTAACAATACCAACTTCTTATTTGGTTGTAAAGTTATTATACTGATACAACAACAACAATGCAGATGTTAAAATACTGGATACATATTTAGTTATACATTAATGTAGGTTAAAAATGATAATAAACAATTGGAATAGGTCATTTAGAACATTGAATTGGTGATTGAGTGTATCATGAAATCTTTTAGTAAAGTTGCATCCCTAGTTGCGATTAAGAAAAGAAACATTTCGGAACATTCCGGAAAACTACACTATTTGCATTCACTTCTGCATCGGCAAAACTGATTTTACTCTAGAAACATGCCTTCTTACCCAGAATCCAACAGCCAACACAAGCAAAAAGTACACAACCAGGACGCCGATATCCAGAGGGGCCAGAGAGGTCTTAGGGGGAGTAGGGGGTGATGGAGAGGGGGTCATGGTGAATCGCGGCTGCTCCGGATCAATCATCTGCAAACGTGAAACTATCAATGACTCCAGATAAAATCCAATACTTTAAAATCAAAAATCTTACCTTCAGCTACAGTTTTCTACTTGGACGTCATTAGTAAAATCCCAGAATCCCGTTTGTTGTGAAACTTCCTTCACTGGGAGCAGGTCAAACTCCACTCACACCTCCTCCACTACGTATATGTTAGTTACACTGTAAATAATTTATCTCACTTGGCAGGAGAAAGGTGTTCTCAGGCTCGTAATAATGGAGATAACATATCCTGGGAGGAGCCCATTAACAACTGATTTGATATCACGCTTTCAGATTCCAGATTTGAAGATAAAACATTAACACCTTCTCACTTTCGAATCGTGCCCGGTTAAAGTCGGCAGAGTTTTGGTGGTGCACAGTGGGCTAGTCTCGCACAGTTTATCCAATATGGTTTTACTGCAAATGGCAAACACATTCTTGAATCTTGTTAAAATAAATCAGTCCTTTTAGAAAACAAAGCATTTATTTATTCCTCATTAATAAAACATTTGAATGGAAGCAGACAGTATAAGCAGATTTGTAAACACACATTTCACAATTAGAATTTTCTTTTGTATGTGTAACCTCAAAAAGCGAATAAATATCTAATCGTGACAAATGCTTAATCTGAATAACAAAGTCAGAGAATACACTGGATATTCTTATCATTAATCATTTTTATTTCAGCCTCATTAAATTGGTCCATATTTTAAAATTATATGACTATAAAACAGAGAAAATGCAATAGAATATATACAGTCAGTCCTGTATATGTTTTATTGCTGACTATTGTAGACTATTGTAATATGCACTTTGGAAATACAATCTCTCAGTGCTTATTTAGTACTTATTCAAGATATTCTTAACTCTTTCCTATCAATGTAATACCTAAAAACCAAGCTTCTGGCCTCATACATTTCAAAACATGGGAGTTTGTGCAATTTATTTCTTAATCATAATTTGCTTTAAAATCAAACAGATATTTGCTACACAAAGAGCAATATTTATTCTTTACTTATGTTATATAATCTCAATACACATTGGATAACTAAAAATAAATACATACAAAGGAACTGAGTGAACATTTGGACTTATATCAAGAGGTCAAACATAATCACGGACAGATAAAAAGACTATTTCATTTGGATATGTCACTAACATTTGTGTATACGTCTGCACAGTCCTGTGTGTGTGTGTGTGCGTGTACTTCCTGTGTTACCAGGCCAGGGGAGTGGTCACGCGTGGACTCCTGGGGCTTTTGGGTTTCTCTGAACTTTGCTGATCACTGAGAGCTCTCTGTGGAGCAGACAGAGCAGCGTGTTACAACAATCATGACTTTAAACTGGACAACAAGTCTGTCATGGATTAGGTTTAGGATTAGACGTTATCACTCGCCTCGAACTTTGATATGAATTCCGCAAAGATGCCAAAGAAGGCCTCTGAGCTGGTGGATTTCCCGTCTTCTCCAAAGTAAGAGGCCGTTTTGAGGAACTCCTCCACAGACCTCTGTTGTAACGACTCCACAGACTGGAGCGCAGGATGACTGTTCTCAAGAAAGTTCTGTCCACACGTTTCTGTCAAGGCCTATATTTTCTTCTTTCATACTTTTCTGTTTGATCAATGACACAAAAAGGATACACTCATGACCACTGCAAAGCGGTCCTCCGCAGTAGTGGGCATCTTTTGACAGGCGCTACGGATGTCCTGGATTGTTGAATGGAGGTCGTTCAGGTCTGATGCAAGACTCTTTTGGTTAACTAAAGTCATACATGAAGCAATAAACACACCCATTTATAGGATTTATGGAAAGCGTAAATATTTTACTACAGTTACCTTTTGCTGCAAGTGGAACCATTGTGAGATCTTTGGAAAAATCCAACACTTCGGGAAAGTGTTGGCATAAAGACTTGACAAGTATGTGCAGAAAGGTGGATTTCCCATCCACTGTTTTGGTGGTGCTCAGCTGTGAAGAGCGGGTCACACTGTATGTGATATATCAATTCATTTCATTATTTGCAATTGTACCTCAGTTAAAAAATTGATCTTGAAGCCGGTCGTCTTGTTGGTTTTAGGTTGGCTGTTATTCAAGTAATTCCCCATAGCCAGCACAAACTAGAAGTAAACACAACAAAAAACATTTTTTTAAAGGGGGATATTTCGCAAAATACCCTCTCAATACCTATGCATAAAAGGTGTACCTCAAGTATCTTGGCGAGCTTCTTGCTAGTTTTTAGCTCCATAGAAGCATTATAAGTACAATCATAAGCTCCTTTCAGCTCTTCGATCTTCTCCGGCAGAGTGCACTTGAAGAGGAGACACTGCAGACGTGTTTTGTACTCTGGCACTGACAACATCTGAGGACCAAGTTCAAACAACATAATAGTATGTCATGTTCTTTGTTCAGTAGTGGGATATTTACCTGCAGCACAAACTGGTCGGGCTCACTCAGTTTGCCGGGGTTCTGCCTGTACTCTTCATACTTGTGCAGCTCGTCTTGGTCAGGGCTGTACAGAAGCAGCTGTTTGATGTGGGACGGCTCCAGACGATCAGAGGTCATCCTCAGCAGCACTTGCTGCAGCTCTCCAGGACACAGCTTCAGGTGTGCGCTCAGGATTGCTGAAATAACCTCTGTTTAAAATGTGTGTCTTTAACAAGTGTAATACGTGAGCCAGCACTGTGCACATTACACTTTACTCACAGACATTGTAAGCTTTTTTATGGGATAGTATTTGAACCACATCTTTTGTTTTTGTGGCTTCAGGCTGAGGAGCGGATTCTGGGGCAGGTGCTAAGAACAGAGAAGGTTCAATTCGATCATCCTTGACAGAGTGATATTGAAGAATTATGCTAGCTCGTTGTTTTTCAGTTTGCCATACACCAACCTGAGTTCTTCTGTGGTCCAAAGTGAAGCTCTAGGTCCAGATACTTTACCATGTCATGCAGTTTATCATAGTCTGAACTTGCCCCAAGCTGAACGTGGACAGCAACAGGTTAGAATGCAGTTTAGGAACATAGAACATGATGGTGTTACCTGTCCCCATATTGTGCCCTCTGAGTTCTCCACCTGCTCCCAGCGCAGCCTCTTGACGCTCAGATGATGTGAGTCCATCCGGGACAGACTGGGACGGGGCAGAGGAGGGGGAGAGCAAGGAGGGGGCAACGGCGGAGGAGCCGGGGGGTCGAGACGCTCCGGATCAGACAGCGAGTGGGGCAGAGACTGAGGCTGCCGACTGTCACTGTGGGGATTCTGCAGTTTGTGATGGTGGGCTGAAGGTGGAGGCTGGGAGTGGAGCAGGTGATGAGAGGGCTGAGACTGAGGCCGACCGATCTGATTGGCTGCCTGGCTCATGACCGGCTGGAAGCTTGGGTGAGACAGCGGGGGCGGGGTGGGCTGGAGAGGTTGGAAAGTTGAAAGCAGCGGCTGAGGCCTATGCTGTTGTTGCTGTGGCGGGTGAATGACGTGGATCTGGTGAGGGTGATCCTGCGATGGCGGCTGTGGGGTCATGTGATGTATGTGCTGGATCTGGTGGTGAGTTTGCTGGACGGAGTGAGGTCTCTGAGGGGAGGGTTTGCTGGGCTGGGGGTTATGCTGGGCTTGTGGAGGCGGAGCTTGATGCTGTCCTTTCACACTGCGCCGGCTCTGGTGCGAGTGGCTGTCCCGGCTCAGGTGAACGGGGGGCAGAGGTGGGTCTGGTTGGTGAAGCAGCTCGGTGGAGCCGTTGTGCGTGTGGGGGGTCTGGTGGAGGAGCTCAGAGGAGGAGTGGTGAGGCTGAATCTGGTGCAGCAGCTCAGAAGACGAGTGGTGGACCTTAGCTTTATGCATTTGATGGAGGATCTCATTTTGTGAGGGGTAGTGAGTGTGCTGGAAGACCTGCAGACACACCAAATAATACTCACAAATAGTCTATAGGCGTTTATACAGACTTGTGTTTTTTGGCTTGGAGTAGAAATGCTGTGTCGACCCCGGACAACTGTGAGAGAAGGAGGCGAGTTGTTTGAACCCTGTCAGCTATTCACCGCGGGGAAGACATGAACGTGTCAAAGTCAAACAAACTGCCGACTTCTTCAATAGTGACAGCGCAGTGCACCCAGGACCCCAGGGAATCGCAGTATAATGGACAACGACAAGCTTCTCATCCATGTTTTTAAATTACAGCTATATTTGGCCAAAATGTTACCACTTAACATGTCTCGGTCTGTGTTGCTCAGAGTGTAATCAAGTTGGATCCGAGGTTTTTGGTTGAAAAACTTGTGGTTTTGCTCAGTGGGAGTGAGATATATGATGATATTCTCACGCTTGTGCATTAGAGATACTATAAATATATAAAATCATAAGTTGCTTGAGAACTCGCAAGAAGTTCCTGTCCTGTCCTGTCCTATTATTCTACCTAATATTATGTTTTGTTATATACAGTATGTAATAGAAAAACAAATGTACAAACTTATTGTACTTTCAAAACTAGAAATTATTCATTGTAGGTGTGCCTATGTTATGCGGAACCCACTTTTCCTTGTGTTTTATTCGACTGACCTCAGCGGGGGGGTGGTGGCTTTGGGCTAGCTGCTGCATCTGATGAAGCATCTCTATGGACGAGTGGTGAGGCTGGGACCGGTGCATCTGGTTCAGCATCTCTGTGGAAGAGTGGTGGGACGACGCTCTTGGCCCTTGGTGGCTCTGGTAGATACCCTCTGTGTACTGCCCTTGCCCTGTTTGCATGTGTCCCATGAGCTGAGGGTTTGGTGGGTTTGGAGGAGGTGCAGAGCGGGAAAGTCTTCTGTGCATGAGGTAATTCTGCTGCTGCTGTTGTTGTTGCTGCTGCTGCTGCTGCTGCTGCTGCTGCATCATATACAGTTGGTGGTTGGAGCGATGCATCATGGCGTCAGGTGGAGTGGGCAGTGGGGGCAGAGACTGGTGCAGCTGCTGGAGAGGCAGAGGGGAGGCCACTTTCTGTGTGGGTTGGGCAGGCATGGAGTGGTGGCTCTGATAGATCTGATGCATCTGTTGCTCTTCAAAGGCCTGCTGCTCCTCGTACGCCCTCTGCTCTTGGTAGGCTTTCTCGTAGGCCCTTTGCTGCCTTCGCTCATACGCCTGTTTCTCTTGATACATTTGTTGTTCTTTCAAAGCTTTCTGCTCCTCATATTCCTTCTGCTGCTCGTAGGCTTGTCTTTCCTTGAAAATCTTCTCCTGGTAGGCCTGCCGCTCCTCAAAAGCCTTCTGCTCTTCGTAAGCCTGTCGTTCTTTGTACGCTTGTTGTTCCTCCTGCCTTTTCTTGAACGCTTGCTGCTCGCCATACGCTTGTCTTTCGTGGTACGCTTTCAGCTCTTTGATGGTGGAACGGGACTGCATTTCGCCTCTTGCCGGGAGAGCTTTGTGAAGAGAGTGGCGTTTTGGTGGGACGTTGCAGCGGGGTGGCGGCGGAGGAGGCGGGCCGGATTTACGACGTACAGGGACGTAAGATCGGGGAGACTGCTCTGGGGTGAAGTTGACCCGTAGCTGCTGCTGCTGCTGCTGGCCGTGTGCAGGTGGGGCGGGTGGAGGTGGAGGCAGGTCGTTGAACTGGACAGGTGGAGGGGGGAGGGGGGCTCATGGGCGGTGGGGGGATTTGGTCGGAGGAGGAGGAGTAGGTGAGCGAGGACATGTGGTCTTCGCCGCCGCTGCTGCTCTGAACCTCGCTCGGGCTGCTCATCTCGGGACCCACGAAGCCGCCGCTGCCTCCTCGTCTCCCGCTGCCTCTTCGTTGACATCTTCATCATCCTCCTCATCCGGAAATCCCATCTGCACAACATCCTGGCATTAACACCAATTACATATCATTAGACTGAGAATCTCAGAGCAGTGCATTCACAACAGACAGCAACCACAGGCTACACTAGATTAATCGCCTTAAAGCTCGGGTACTATTACACATGCCTGACAAATATCTGTTCTCATGTGTGATGAGTGTCTGCGTAAGTGTGTGTGGGTTTGGTTCAGCATAGGACTGTATGAAAGTAAAGAACGGGGGCCGGGTGGTTTTCTTTTATGATAACCTGTGGTATTGTAATGTCTGTCTGATTATGTATGGTAATGTATCCATCTACTTTTATTAAAAAAAAAAAAAAAAAAAAAAAAAACATCCATCTGTCTAGTTTCACACAAATGTTTGTATCAACTTTTTCGGAAAGAAAAGTTCAAACAAGAAGACCCTACTGATTCAGCCAATCATCTCTCAGCCCTTAAGAGTCAACTAGGGTTATCCGGCATTTAAAGGTATGCAAAAAAATAGTTTTCCATGGTCTGATTTCTTCAAAACCTTAGATATTTATAGCACTCTTTGGATTGGGACAAACTGAATGTATTATTCATAAAACCAAAAAAAAATTTGGATTTTGCTCCTGGTTTGGCATTTTAAAATAAGTCAATATCTGGAATAGAAATGATTGTGTCGTCCAGCTCACAATTTTTGTAAAAAAGAAAAACACGGAAAATTACAATTAAACATGAATATTTGAATTTGCACACCTCCTCATAGTCATTGTCGGGGTTCAGGAAATCATCAACAATGGCCACTTTCTGTCCCAGCTGCTCGCTCAGGGCGTCCAGGAAGCGGTCAGTGTCCTCAGAGCGTGGCGGCTTGGAGAAGGTGTAGCGGCCTCTTGTTGAGACGCTGGGGTGGGGGGCTGGATGGGAAGTCATCAGGCTCTGGAGGGGAGGCGAGGGGGCTGTCCAGACTGATGTAAGGATTGGACTCAAGACTGGTCTGACTGGTTATTCCTCCAGGATAGAAATGTGACGAAGGGGAACTGGACAGGGGCTCAACCCAAGAGGAGGATGGGGCTGCGTTTCCTGAAATGACAAATGAATTCTGATTGTAATATTTGACTTCCGGTCGCGTAGTTGTTAAATACTGTCGATTCCAGAGGTGGCAACAAAGTATTTTTTATTATAATAATAATACATTGGTTTATACAGTGCTTTTTTTGGACACTCAAAGACGCTGCAGTAGCCCTGGTGTGTACTATCTGGTGCATTCAGGGGTAGTCTTGCACAGTTTTTCCAATGTGGTTTTATTGCAGATGACAAATAAATTCTTGAATCTTGAATTTAGATTCATTCAGTCATTATTCTTTCAATCTATACACAGTAGTGATAAACTACTATTGTAGCCACAGTTGCCCTTGGACACACTGACAGAAGCGAGTATTTTTACTGTAATCAGTCCTTTTTTATTTCATTCTTTTAAACCCAAATATCTCTCACTGCTTTTACTGCTCACATTTTTGCCAGTTGACAACTCTAAAAACAAGAGGAGCCACACAATATCAACTTTGTGATTTTATATTTTTATTTCTGTACAGTTGTTTGCATATTAAGTGTGATTACGTTGCTATTCTGGACCTGTTTTTTTTTTTTTTTGGTACATTCTCTTGGTTAGCCCTACTTCTAAGTTATTATAATAGATCCATTGACCTTAAACATGTAGGTTCTACATGTTTAAGGTCAATGCTTAAAATGTTCTTCCATTATTAACCATAGTACATATATTTAGTATATAGTATAGTATTGTGTTATATTATAGGATTCATAGCATATACACATTTTCTGAAGTACCAGCTCTGGTTAATTCTGTGTGTGTGTGTGTGTGTGTGTGTGTGTACCATGGCTGGCAGGTGACGCTGTGCAGGATTGACGGTCCAGCTCCGGCACATCGTCTGGGGCCGGAGGAGGGCGACTTTTTAAAGACTTGGATCTCTTAGACAAGTACATATTCTCTAGTTCAGCGTACACAGCTGACAGCTTGCAAAGATCAGAGTAAGAAGAACACAGTGAGGCTTTCTGACTTTATCTGAGTATTCAATGAGTTTCACACAAATGTTTCTCATACATTGGTGAGGTTGTTAGGGGTCTCAGGAAGAGAAGTGCCATCACCTGACTGTCTTTCTCCTGGAGCCAGCCTCATGCCCGTCTCGAGAGCTGGCTCACCTCGCATGCCTAGAGTGATATAGTCGTTAGATACGCTTAAAAACAACTCAGGGGGCTCTTTCTGTTTCTGAAGCATGGGATCAAACATATCATCCTTGGAAGATACTGCAGACATAAAGAAAAAAAGGTTTATGAAAATTAAATAAGAACAAGTAAAGCATTGTTTGTGGTTAACAGTATTGTAAACATTTAATGAAACAAAAGAACGTACCTGGTCCCAGATGTGTGCCGATGGCCAGGTCGTCTGAGCTGCGTCCTCTCACGCTGCTCTTGTAGGTGTTTCCCGTCACTCTCATGGAGCTGCTGCGGCGCTGAGGCTCAGGGGCCGCCTCAGACTCCTCTTCAGGAGGAGGAGGAGGAGGAGGAGGTGGGGGGAACTGCAGGATAGAAAATATACTGTATTCTGATAAAAGAATCGGAAAAGAATGAGAAACACTTGAGTAAGTTTTTGTGAGCACACCTGATGCTTTGAACCCTAGGAAGCGTGTGATCTTGTTCTGACAATGTTCTTGCTCTTCATAAGTCAAGAGCTGGTAAACAAACTGCCAGATAACCTGCTTTGCAGGGGTGTCGAGGACTGGAAAGACGTCCACAATTAGAGTGTCTACATTCCTGCACACAATAGAGTATATTAGAAATCATCAGACAGGAGATTATTCTAAATGAATCTTACCTATGCTGGAAGAAATTCTCCAGACCTTTGCAGATAGTGTAGCGCTCCTTGATGGTCAGAAGGTGTTCCAACTGCTGTCCAAAGGTGCGACCCTGAACCCGGATACTAGGAGGGAGGATCTCTGCGATCCACTGCAGAGAGCTGAGCACAGGAGAGCGGCAGCGCTCTGTGGGGCCGCTGCCACCAGTCAAGTCTGGCTCTGCCAGAGGAAAGTTAGTGATACCTTCTTCCACCACCAGAGTGGGCATAGCACCACTTCCCTGAAGCATGGAAACAACCTTCTCATGGGAGGAAGTCCTACAAACCAGAAACCACCTCAGTACATTATGTGATATATGTTTAACAGGCAAAAATTACCTCATGTCTAGTCCATTCAAAAACAGAATACGATCTCCAGGTTTAAGACCTGCCTTATCAGCTGGGCTTCCTGTATAAAAAATAATGCTCTGGTTGAAGTATTAGCAATTTTCATTCATTCAATTGAATCCATAACCAACTCACCAGAAATGACAGAGTCAATCCAGACTGGTGCATGCCCTCTGAGAGTGAAGCCAAAACTCATATTTCCTTTGCAGACTCTAACAGTTCTGAACAAAGCAATAAAATGATGCTCATATAACCTCATTTAATGCTCAAAGGTCACATATACATTGCCCTAAAGCCACTAGAGGCAGACCTGCAGTTGGTTGAGGAGCCGGAGTGTCCAGCGATGAGAGAAGTGGTCTTCCTCATGCCTCTGGAGGGAGCTGGAGCACCCTCCTCTGCGTGGGTACGGGGCACTGAACTGGCCCTGGTGGACACAAGGAGGCGCTCTGGGTCGTCGTCGCTACGGCTGCGACGAAAGTGACTGCGGCTGGGGTCCACTGAAGCTGCGCCCCTTCACTTGGCTCGTCAGATTCTGAGACACAACCTCATCGAAGCGCTCCCGGTGTTTCTTGGGGATGAAGATCCTGGTGAACATGTTAAGAATGGGAAATCGTGACAGAACCTTCCTGAAGAATCTTTGAAAATAAAATTTGTCAAAAGGTTAAAAAAATACATATTCTTACTCTGTTTTTCTCTTCCCTATTGTTCCAGCTGCATTATTTTAATGGGATTGAAAATAGTACAGCCCTAATGTCCCAGGGGTGAGCAGAGACAGGTAAAGCCAGAAACAGCCCACATTTATCGGCGTAAGAAAGGAGAGAGAGCTGATTCACTGTTTCTCCTGTCTCATTCCCAGTTGCAGGTACAGCTATCTCAAAAATGTTCAATTCAGCAATACAAGACGAGGCTGTCAAGTATCTACAGGGAAGGGCTCTCATCATCATTTTTCCATTTTTGCACCCAACATACTACATTATAGACTCAACAACATTTAATTAGACAATGATTTCAGATGGCTCTCCAGAAGTACCTGACTGATGTGAATAGGCCATTTTGAAAATGTTCTTTAAATAAATGTGATCTCTATGTAGGGCAGGGTCGTGTAACTTTTGGGAGCTGTCAAGTTGCTTTATGTCAGCCAAAAAAAACTTCCCAGAACAACCCAGTTAGAGCAAATAAAACCAAACAGAAGTGGGCCATTTGTAGTTTTGATGACAGATTAGTAACTCCAACGCAATCGGTTCAGTTTTGTTCTTGTTAAAATGGTATTATCCTTGTCAAAACTTTCACATTTCTTCACTTAAGTTGGATGTAGGCTTCCAGATGCCCTCAATTAGAAGGAGGGCAACGGCTATATTTAGAAATAGAGGAGGAGTGGATCAAGGACAGCGTGAAGAGAAAGATGAATGACTTGTGTGATCACTATTTTCAGACTATTTTGACAGGACCGCAAACAAAAAATGTAGACTAATTAGAAGCACAGACAAAAAACAGACAATGCAAAAAGAAGGTAGAATCAAAACAATCAAAAAGACCATACCGAAAGCGTCTGGCGACATTCCGGTCTCTTCCCATGACTTTCTGAGCCTTAGAAAGAGCAGAGGATGCAAAAGTCTTGGTCCGATTTGGTTTGTATTATTTTTGGTAAAAGACAGATGAAAATGCAGGTCCAGGCGCTCAATCTTTTTTAATGCAAACTCTGAAGGCAGACAGTGGTGGGCGTTTTCCATCCTCAGGCATCAGCTGTTCAACTTGATCAGGAACAAAACAGTTCCTGGTCCCAACGTCCTCCAAGAGTTAATTCATGGAGCTCCGGCAGGTGACAGCGTGAGTCCTGTCGCAGCAACATCCATTTTTATTGTGAGAATGGTGAAAGTGAGTTTTTCCCTCATCAGGATGTAGACGAGGGAGAGAGGAGTCTCAGAGGGGCTCTTTAGGCAGGTCGCAAAATGACTGAGAGGGAGAACAATAAGTGCCACCAGTGCACACACACATGCACACACACATGCACATACTGACACACACACTGACTCACACACACACACACACACACACGCAGTGACTGGGTACAGACAGTTAAAGGTGTTCTTTTTATAGACAGAGCTAATTTAAGCACAGAACAAAATTCAATTCTCCAACAGCAAAATAAATGAAATAAAAATCTCCATGTTCAGGAGAAATAAAAACCATAGCGAGTGCCTGACCTCCTCATAAAAATATGTTATTGTTACAAAAATATATGGAAATTATACTTTCACAATTGTAGACCATTTTTGTACATTCATAAATGTTGTTACCATGAATATTCTTTAATTAATGAGTGGTAAGGTGCATAAATGGCTCTCTTTTCTGGCCTATAATCATAATCACCATTATCTCGAAGGACCTTCTGGAATTGTCAATTAGCCAACAACATAATAGAGGATTATGTACTTATAGTACTTATTAAGTATAGTGTTATTATAGTAAACATATATCTAATATATCCATGGGTATGCCTGATCATTACACAGAGGAGGCTAATGGGATTTCCAACAATTAGTATCATTTTACATAACAGAAAATGTATTAAAGAACATGTTTGTGCTAATGTAAATCAAAGTTAATTTTCATTCAGAACCTAAAAGAGACTTCATCAAAAGAAGTAGGCTACATATAAATAGAACGCGGCCGGTGGGAGGGTGAGAAAAATCTGTGGGACAAAGACAGACTCTCGGTCCAGCTGATCTTTCTCATTTCTTTGTTTTAACACAGCACAACTCCAGAATTTTCACGTTTGTTAATTGTTGATTTGTTGATTTTAATCGTGATGTTACAACTCCCACATAGACCTATATCTAATCATTAACAGAATTTTTCTAATTGCAGAAACAAACTCAAGGCATCTATAAAGAAAACCAGAAAAGAAAAGATCCCTTTCTGCTTTGAAACATGTGCATAAAGGAAGTATACGGCGCTGAAACACTGTGCATACAATAGATATCCACAATAACAAGGTGAATATGGATTCACATGAGTCTGAAAGGTCCACTGAGTAAACAACGCATGCATAATTAATTCAAGGTCCTAAGAAACAAACAATACAATCCATATTTTTCAGAAAGCACAGACTAAACAGTAGAAAAGCGAGATGTTGTACCTATAGTGAAATATAAATGTCAAGTTTGGCTTGTAAAGTAAAGTGACACTACTGCAGAGGGAAAAGTGTCCTTACCTGAGGCAGCAGCGCATTTCACCCTCTTATACGACACAAGTGTCGGAGTGCTGCTGTTTCTGCATTCTCTACTACTACCAATCTGACTGCAATACTTGCACTATACGGAGAACATGGAATAAAGAGAATCTAATAATGTGGTCCAAAGTGCAAAATCAAAGAGAGCGGGGAGGACAGAAAAATGGGAAGAAATAGAGCAACAGAGAGAATGCCAGAGTGAGAGGGGGCAGAGAAACTCTACGGAAAAGCACTCTTGTCTTTCGGATTTTGGGCTGAGCAAGAGGAAATTAAATATTTCATACTTTCTTGGATCCTTGTACAAAAACCAAGTGACCATGAGACATGTCAAAGTCTCTCAATTAAGTCAAGCTTATAAGTGCTTGAAAAGTTTTTGAAATATTGATGTGTTTCCTAGAAGTACTTAAAGTAGGAATAAACACCTGTTTTTTGTTTCCTAAGGAAAGAAACAGAAACCCCCAGAGCCAGGTGCACTTGCAATAGAAACAGATTTATCTAAATACCATTAAAACTGGTGTATTGTCCTGTCCTGGTGGGCGGAGAGCCTGTCCCTCCTCAGGTGGAGGAGTTCAAGTCCTCTCCTCAGGACAGTGAGGAGATGATGGAGCATGAGACGGACAGATGGATCAGTGCAGCGTGTGCAGCTTGTGCAGTGATGCGGCCACTGCCTGGGACTGTTGTGGTGAAGAGGGAGCAGAAGTCCTCACCTTTGCTCATGAGTTTTGGATAATGACCAAAAGCACAAGATAGGGGCCATAATAAGTTTCCTCCAGAGTGACTGATGACTCCCCTAAAGGAGTTGTGGTTCCCAGCCCTCTTTCCTCATGCAGCCCCAAAGAGCTTAGTCAGGGCACGAGCACCTCTGTGAATCTAAAACGACCTCCAGATGTTGATTTTGGTCAGGCTTTGACAGAACTTTCTCTCGGTTTCCCTCACCAACAAAACTCTATGATGTACCCTGTGTAATATCCACGCGGACCTCATGTTGGAAAGCATTGCGGGAAATCCAGTAGAGCTCTTACTCCACCACATGGAGTGAGGGTAGTCTGTGCTCTGACTGCTGCCGCCACGACCTGGCCCTGGATGAGTGGAAGAAAATGGAGGTTTACCTTACGCTGTCAATGAGCTGCTGGTGCTCCTCTGTGATGAGGATGTCCGGCAGAGCTTCAGCTAAACTCTCCACGTCTCTGTCGGCTGCATACTGCTTCAACACTTCGAACAGGTGCTCCTTCACGTCTGTCTCCTCTCCCAACACCTCCTCCACCTAAAGCCAGAAATACACATAATGAAATACAAGTTGTCTATTTTTTCCAACAATCTTTAGGAGCCAATGGGTTTTATGAGCTGCTCAGATTCAAAGCAGAAAAGATTGAAATTAATTGTTTGTTGGTTTTAGTGAATATTGAATGATGGTTGCTCACACCTTCTTGTTAAACTCCATGGCTTTATGAGCTCGACTGTCCCTCACACTGTCTCCGCTCTGAGACACCACTCTCATGCTGCTGCTCAGGCGTTTGGGTCGGCGGGCCATGCTGAGCACGCCCAGGCGCAGAGGTCGACCTTGGGCGGCTTTGATCATGGCCGCTGCAGTTTCATGGTGTTTTACTGGGATACCGTTCACCTCCAGAACATAATCTCCAGATTTGAGACTACAGAGACCTGCTGGTCCCAGTGGGCGCACACTCCTCTACCATCAGGGGGGCTGTCTCCAACTATAGTAAAGCCGAAACGACCATCAGGGCCCGTCTGATGTCAATCTCTCAAAAACATTATTAACAAGTAATATGTTTGAAAAAATTTGAAAAGTTTGTTTTATAGAAATAGGGAAATAAAAGAAGATAACATTTATCCTTTTTTTTTTGTATTTCTTTTTTTCATCAGATTGACATCAGCCCGGCCCTGATGGTCGTTTCGGCTTTACTATAGTTGGAGACAGCCCCCTGATGGTAGAGGAGTGTGCGCCCACTGGACCAGCAGTCTCTGTATCTCAAATCTGGAGAATTATGTTCTGGAGGTGAACGGTATCCCAGATAAAACACCATGAAACTGCAGCGGCCATGATCAAAGCCGCCCCAGGTCGACCTCTGCGCCTGGGCGTGCTCAGCATGGCCCGCCGACCCAAACGCCTGAGCAGCAGCATGAGAGTGGTTTCTCAGAGCGGAGACAGTGTGAGGGACAGTCGAGCTCATAAAGCCATGGAGTTTAACAAGAAGGTGTGAGCAACCATCATTCAATATTCACTAAAACCAACAAACAATTAATTTCAATCTTTTCTGCTTTGAATCTGAGCAGCTCATAAAACCCATTGGCTCCTAAAAATTGTTGGAAAAAATAGACAACTTGTATTTCATTATGTGTATTTCTGGCTTTAGGTGGAGGAGGTGTTTTGGGAGAGGAGACAGACGTGAAGGAGCACCTGTTCGAAGTGTTGAAGCAGTATGCAGCCGACAGAGACGTGGAGAGTTTAGCTGAAGCTCTGCCGGACATCCTCATCACAGAGGAGCACCAGCAGCTCATTGACAGCGTAAGGTAAACCTCCATTTTCTTCCACTCATCCAGGGCCAGGTCGTGGCGGCAGCAGTCAGAGCACAGACTACCCTCACTCCATGTGGTGGAGTAAGAGCTCTACTGGATTTCCCGCAATGCTTTCCAACATGAGGTCCGCGTGGATATTACACAGGGTACATCATAGAGTTTTGTTGGTGAGGGAAACCGAGAGAAAGTTCTGTCCAAGCCTGACCAACAACATCTGGAGGTCGTTTTAGATTCACAGAGGTGCTCGTGCCCTGACTAAGCTCTTTGGGGCTGCATGAGGGAAAGAGGGCTGGGAACCACAACTCCTTTAGGGGAGTCATCAGTCACTCTGGAGGAAACTTATTATGGCCCCTATCTTGTGCTTTTGGTCATTATCCAAAACTCATGAGCAAAGGTGAGGACTTCTGCTCCCTCTTCACCACAACAGTCCCAGGCAGTGGCCGCATCACTGCACAAGCTGCACACGCTGCACTGATCCATCTGTCCGTCTCATGCTCCACATCTCCTCACTGTCCTGAGGAGAGGACTTGAACTCCTCCACCTGAGGAGGACAGGCTCTCCGCCCACCAGGACAGACAATACACCAGTTTTAATGGTATTTAGATAAATCTGTTTCTATTGCAAGTGCACCTGGCTCTGGGGGTTTCTGTTTCTTTCCTTAGGAAACAAAAAACAGGTGTTTATTCCTACTTTAAGTACTTCTAGGAAACACTCAATATTTCAAAAACTTTTCAAGCACTTATAAGCTTGACTAATTGAGAGACTTTGACATGTCTCATGGTCACTTGGTTTTTGTACAAGGATCCAAGAAAGTATGAAATATTTAATTTCCTCTTGCTCAGCCCAAAATCCGAAAGACAAGAGTGCTTTCCGTAGAGTTTCTCTGCCCCTCTCACTCTGGCATTCTCTCTGTTGCTCTATTTCTTCCCATTTTTCTGTCCTCCCCGCTCTCTTTGATTTTGCACTTTGGACCACATTATTAGATTCTCTTTATTCCATGTTCTCCGTATAGTGCAAGTATTGCAGTCAGATTGGTAGTAGTAGAGAATGCAGAAACAGCAGCACTCCGACACTTGTGTCGTATAAGAGGGTGAAATGCGCTGCTGCCTCAGGTAAGGACACTTTTCCCTCTGCAGTAGTGTCACTTTACTTTACAAGCCAAACTTGACATTTATATTTCACTATAGGTACAACATCTCGCTTTTCTACTGTTTAGTCTGTGCTTTCTGAAAAATATGGATTGTATTGTTTGTTTCTTAGGACCTTGAATTAATTATGCATGCGTTGTTTACTCAGTGGACCTTTCAGACTCATGTGAATCCATATTCACCTTGTTATTGTGGATATCTATTGTATGCACAGTGTTTCAGCGCCGTATACTTCCTTTATGCACATGTTTCAAAGCAGAAAGGGATCTTTTATTTTTCTGGTTTTCTTTATAGATGCCTTGAGTTTGTTTCTGCAATTAGAAAAATTCTGTTAATGATTAGATATAGGTCTATGTGGGAGTTGTAACATCACGATTAAAATCAACAAATCAACAATTAACAAACGTGAAAATTCTGGAGTTGTGCTGTGTTAAAACAAAGAAATGAGAAAGATCAGATGGACCGAGAGTCTGTCTTTGTCCCACAGATTTTTCTCACCCTCCCACCCGGCCGCGTTCTATTTATATGTAGCCTACTTCTTTTGATGAAGTCTCTTTTAGGGTTCTGAATGAAAATTAACTTTGATTTACATTAGCACAAACATGTTCTTTAATACATTTTCGTGTTATGTAAAATGATACTAATTGTTGGAAATCCCCCATTAGCCTCCTCTGTGTAATGATCAGGCATACCCATGGATATATTAGATATATGTTTACTATAAATAACACTATACTTAATAAGTACATAATAAGTACATAATCCTCTATTATGGTGTTGGCTAATTGACAATTCCAGAAGGTCCTTCGAGATAATGGTGATTATGATTATAGGCCAGAAAAGAGAGCCATTTATGCACCTTACCACTAATTAATTAAAGAATATTCATGGTTACAACATTTATGAATGTACAAAAAAATGGTCTACACAATTGTGAAAGTATAATTTTCCATAATATTTTTGTAAACAATAACATATTTTAATGAGGAGGTCAGGCAATCGCTATGGTTTTTATTTCTCTGAACATGGAGATTTTTAGTTTCCATTTATTTTGCTGTTGGAGAATTGAAATTTTTGTTCGTGTGCTTAAATTAGCTCTGTCTATAAAAAGAACACCTTTAACTGTCTGTAACCCAGTCACTGCGTGTGTGTGTGTGTGTTGTGTGTGAGTCCAGTGTGTGTGTCAATATGTCATGTGTGTGTGCATGTGTGTGTGAACTGGTGGCACTTATTGTTCTTCCCTCTCAGTCATTTTGCGAACCTGCCTAAAGAGCCCCTCTGAGACTCCTCTCTCCCTCGTCTACATCCTGATGAGGGAAAAACTCACTTTCACCATTCTCACAATAAAAATGGATGTTGCTGCGACAGGACTCACGCTGTCACCTGCCGGAGCTCCATGAATTAACTCTTGGAGGACGTTGGGACCAGGAACTGTTTTGTTCCTGATCAAGTTGAACAGCTGATGCCTGAGGATGGAAAACGCCCACCACTGTCTGCCTTCAGAGTTTGCATTAAAAAAGATTGAGCGCCTGGACCTGCATTTCATCTGTCTTTTACCAAAAATAATACAAACCAAATCGGACCAAGACTTTTGCATCCTCTGCTCTTTCTAAGGCTCAGAAAGTCATGGGAAGAGACCGGAATGTCGCCAGACGCTTTCGGTATGGTCTTTTTGATTGTTTTGATTCTACCTTCTTTTTGCATTGTCTGTTATTTGTCTGTGCTTCTAATTAGTCTAACATTTTTTGGGTGTGCCGGTCCTGTCAAAATAGTCTGAAAATAGTGATCACACAAGTCATTCATCTTTCTCTTCACGCTGTCCTTGATCCACTCCTCCTCGATTTTCCTAAATATAGCCGTTGCCCTCCTTCTATATTGAGGGCATCTGGAAGCCTACATCCAACTTAAGTGAAGAAATGTGAAAGTTTTGACAAGGATAATACCATTTTAAAACAAGAACAAAACTGAACACGATTGCGTTGGAGTTACTAATCCTGTCATCAAAACTACAAATGGCCCACTTCTGTTTGGTTTTAATTTGCTCTAACTGGGTTGTTCTGGGAAGTTTTTTTTGGCTGACATGAAAGCAACTTTCAGCTCCCAAAAGTTACACCGAACCATGGCCCTACATAGAGATCACATTTATTTAAAGAACATTTCCAAAATGGCCTATTCACATCAGTCAGGTACTTCTGGAGAGCCATCTGAAATCATTGTCTAATTAAATGTTGTTTGAGTCTATAATGTAGTATGTTGGGTTTTGCAAAAATGGAAAAATGATGATGAGAGCCCTTCCCTGTAGATACTTGACAGCCTCGTCTTGTATTGCTGAATTGAACATTTTTGAGATAGCTGTACCTGCAACTGGGAATGAGACAGGAGAAACAGTGAATCAGCTCTCTCTCCTTTCTTACGCGATAAATGTGGGCTGTTTTCTGGCTTTACCTGTCTCTGCTCACCCCTGGGACATTAGGGCTGTTTACTATTTTCAATCCCATTAAAATAATGCAGCTGGAACAATAGGAAAGAGAAAAAACAGAGTAAAGAATATGTATTTTTTTAACCTTTTGACAAATTTTATTTCAAAGATTCTTCAGGAAGGTTCTGTCACGATATTTCCCATTCTTAACATGTTCACCAGGATCGTCATCCCCAAGAAACACCGGGAGCGCTTCGATGAGGTTGTGTCTCAGAATCTGACGAGCCAAGTGAAAGGGCGCAGCTTCAGTGACCCCAGCCGCAGTCACGTTCGTCGCAGCCGTAGCGACGACGACCCAGAGCGCCTCCTTGTGTCCACCAGGGCCAGTTCAGTGCCCCGTACCCACGCAGAGGAGGGTGCTCCAGCTCCCTCCAGAGGCATGAGGAAGACCAACTACTTCTCTCATCGCTGGACACTCCGGCTCCTCAACCAACTGCAGGTCTGCCTCTAGTGGCTTTAGGGCAATGTATATGTGACCTTTGAGCATTAAATAAAGGTTATATGAGCATCATTTTTATTGCTTTGTTCAGAACTGTTAGAGTCTGCAAAGGAATATGAGTTTTGGCTTCACTCTCAGAGGGCATGCACCAGTCTGGATTGACTCTGTCATTTCTTGGTGAAGTTGGTTATGGGATTCAATTGAATGAATGAAAATTGCTAATACTTCAACCAGAGCATTATTTTTTATACAGAAGCCCAGCTGATAAGGCAGGTCTTAAACCTGGAGATCGTATTCTGTTTTTGAATAGGACTAGACATGAGGTAATTTTTGCCTGTTAAACATATATCACATAATGTACTGAGGTGGTTTCTGGTTTGTAGGACTTCCTCCCATGAGAAGGTTGTTTCCATGCTTCAGGGAAGTGGTGCTATGCCCACTCTGGTGGTGGAAGAAGGTTATCACTAACTTTCCTCTGGGCAGAGCCAGACTTGACTGGTGGCAGCGGCCCCACAGAGCGCTGCCGCTCTCCTGTGCTCAGCTCTCTGCAGTGGATCGCAGAGATCCTCCCTCCTAGTATCCTGGCCGGGTTCAGGGTCGCACCTTTGGACAGCAGTTGGAACACCTTCTGACCATCAAGGAGCGCTACACTATCTGCAAAGGTCTGGAGAATTTCTTCCAGCATAGGTAAGATTCATTTAGAATAATCTCCTGTCTGATGATTTCTAATATACTCTATTGTGTGCAGGAATGTAGACACTCTAATTGTGGACGTCATTCCAGTCCCTCGACACCCCTGCAAAGCAGGTTATCTGGCAGTTTGTTTACCAGCTCTTGACTTATGAAGAGCAAGAACATTGTCAGAACAAGATCACACGCTTCCTAGGGTTCAAAGCATCAGGTGTTGCTCACAAAAAACTTACTCAAGTGTTTTTCTCATTCTTTTCCGATTCTTTTATCAGAATACAGTATATTTTCTATCCTGCAGTTCCCCCACCTCCTCCTCCTCCTCCTCCTCCTGAAGAGGAGTCTGAGGCGGCCCCTGAGCCTCAGCGCCGCAGCAGCTCCATGAGAGTGACGGGAAACACCTACAAGAGCAGCGTGAGAGGACGCTAGCTCAGACGACCTGGCCATCGGCACACATCTGGGACCAGGTACGTTCTTTTGTTTCATTAAATGTTTACAATACTGTTAACCACAAACAATGCTTTACTTGTTCTTATTTAATTTTCATAAACCTTTTTTTCTTTATGTCTGCAGTATCTTCCAAGGATGATATGTTTGATCCCATGCTTCAGAAACAGAAAGAGCCCCCTGAGTTGTTTTTAAGCGTATCTAACGACTATATCACTCTAGGCATGCGAGGTGAGCCCAGCTCTCCGAGACGGGCATGAGGCTGGCTCCAGGAGAAAGACCGTCAGGTGATGGCACTTCTCTTCCTGAGACCCCTAACAACCTCACCAATGTATGAGAAACATTTGTGTGAAACTCATTGAATACTCAGATAAAGTCAGAAAGCCTCACTGTGTTCTTCTTACTCTGATCTTTGCAAGCTGTCAGCTGTGTACGCTGAACTAGAGAATATGTACTTGTCTAAGAAGAGATCCAAGTCTTTAAAAAGTCGCCCTCCTCCGGCCCCAGACGATGTGCCGGAGCTGGACCGTCAATCCTGCACAGCGTCACCTGCCAGCCATGGTACACACACACACACACACACACACACACAGAATTAACCAGAGCTGGTACTTCAGAAAATGTGTATATGCTATGAATCCTATAATATAACACAATACTATACTATATACTAAATATATGTACTATGGTTAATAATGGAAGAACATTTTAAGCATTGACCTTAAACATGTAGAACCTACATGTTTAAGGTCAATGGATCTATTATAATAACTTAGAAGTAGGGCTAACCAAGAGAATGTACCAAAAAAAAAAAAAACAGGTCCAGAATAGCAACGTAATCACACTTAATATGCAAACAACTGTACAGAAATAAAAATATAAAATCACAAAGTTGATATTGTGTGGCTCCTCTTGTTTTTAGAGTTGTCAACTGGCAAAATGTGAGCAGTAAAAGCAGTGAGAGATATTTGGGTTTAAAAGAATGAAATAAAAAAGGACTGATTACAGTAAAAATACTCGCTTCTGTCAGTGTGTCCAAGGGCAACTGTGGCTACAATAGTAGTTTATCACTACTGTGTATAGATTGAAAGAATAATGACTGAATGAATCTAAATTCAAGATTCAAGAATTTATTTGTCATCTGCAATAAAACCACATTGGAAAAACTGTGCAAGACTACCCCTGAATGCACCAGATAGTACACACCAGGGCTACTGCAGCGTCTTTGAGTGTCCAAAAAAAGCACCTGTATAAACCAATGTATTATTATTAAAATAAAAAATACTTTGTTGCCACCTCTGGAATCGACAGTATTTAACAACTACGCGACCGGAAGTCAACATATTACAATCAGGAATTCCATTTGTCATTTCAGGAAACGCAGCCCCATCCTCCTCTTGGGTTGAGCCCCTGTCCAGTTCCCCTTCGTCACATTTCTATCCTGGAGGAATAACCAGTCAGAACCAGTCTTGCGGTCCAATCCCTTACATCAGTCTGGACAGCCCCCCTCGCCTCCCCTCCAGAGCCTGATGACTTCCCATCCAGCCCCCCACCCCAGCGTCTCAACAAGAGGCGCTACACCTTCTCACAAGCCGCCACGCTCTGAGGACACTGACCGCTTCCTGGACGCCCTGCGCGAGCAGCTGGGACAGAAAGTGGCCATTGTTGATGATTTCCTGAACCCCGACAATGACTATGAGGAGGTGCTGCAAATTCAAATATTCATGTTTAATTGTAATTTTCCGTGTTTTCTTTTTTACAAAAATTGTGAGTGGACGACCACAATTCATTTCTATTTCCAGATATTGACTTATTTTAAAATGCCAAACCAGGAGCAAAATCCAAATTTTTTTTTGGTTTTATGAATAATACATTCAGTTTGTCCCAATCCAAAGAGTGCTATAAATATCTAAGGTTTTGAAAAATCAGACCATGGAAAACTATTTTTTTGCATACCTTTAAATGCCGGATAACCCTAGTTGACTCTTAAGGGCTGAGAGATGATTGGCTGAATCAGTAGGGTCTTCTTAGTTTGAACTTTTCTTTCCGAAAAAGTTGATACAAACATTTGTGTGAAACTAGACAGATGGATGTTTTTTTTTTTTTTTTTTTTTTTTTTAATAAAAGTAGATGGATACATTACCATCAAAACAATAATTCAGACAGACATTACAATACCACAGGTTATCATAAAAGAAAACCACCCGGCCCCCGTTCTTTACTTTCCATACAGTCCTATGCTGAACCAAACCCACACACACTTACGCAGACACTCATCACACATGAGAACAGATATTTGTCAGGCATGTGTAATAGTACCCGAGCTTTAAGGCGATTAATCTAGTGTAGCCTGTGGTTGCTGTCTGTTGTGAATGCCCACTGCTCTGAGATTCCCTCAGTCTAATGATATGTAATTGGTGTTAATGCCAGGATGTTGTGCAGATGGGATTTCCGGATGAGGAGGATGATGAAGATGTCAACGAAGAGGCAGCGGGAGACGAGGAGGGCAGCGGCGGCTTCGTGGGTCCCGAGATGAGCAGCCCGAGCGAGGTTCAGAGCAGCAGCGGCGGCGAAGACCACATGTCCTCGCTCACCTACTCCTCCTCCTCCGACCAAATCCCCCCACCGCCCATGAGCCCCCCTCCCCCTCCACCTGTCCAGTTCAACGACCTGCCTCCACCTCCACCCGCCCCACCTGCACACGGCCAGCAGCAGCAGCAGCAGCTACGGGTCAACTTCACCCCAGAGCAGTCTCCCCGATCTTACGTCCCTGTACGTCGTAAATCCGGCCCGC
Organism: Knipowitschia caucasica; assembly: GCA_964034765.1. NCBI lineage: Eukaryota > Metazoa > Chordata > Actinopteri > Gobiiformes > Gobiidae > Knipowitschia > Knipowitschia caucasica. The sequence continues at coordinate 18,998,618 of OZ035840.1, forward strand.
CTCCTCCGCCGCCACCCCGCTGCAACGTCCCACCAAAACGCCACTCTCTTCACAAAGCTCTCCCGGCAAGAGGCGAAATGCAGTCCCGTTCCACCATCAAAGAGCTGAAAGCGTACCACGAAAGACAAGGTATGGCGAGCAGCAAGCGTTCAAGAAAAGGCAGGAGGTACAACAACAAGCGTACAAAGAACGACAGGCTTACGAAGAGCAGAAGGCTTTTGAGGAGCGGCAGGCCCCTACCAGGAGAAGATTTTCTAGGAAAGACAAGCCTACGAGCAGCAGAAGGAATATGAGGAGCAGAAAGCTTTGAAAGAACAACAAATGTATCAAGAGAAACAGGCGTATGAGCGAAGGCAGCAAAGGGCCTACGAGAAAGCCTACCAAGAGCAGAGGGGCGTACGAGGAGCAGCAGGCCTTTGAAGAGCACACTCGATGCATCAGATCTATCAGAGCACCACTCCCACTGCCTGCCCAACCCACACAGAAAGTGGCCTCCCCTCTGCTCTCTCCAGCAGCTGCACCAGTCTCTGCCCCTCACTGCCCACTCCTGACGCCTTGATGCATACGCTCCACACCACAAAGTGTATATGCTGCAGCCGCAGCAGCAGCAGCAGCAGCAGCAACAACAACAGCAGCAGCAGATTACCTCATGCACAGAAGACTTTCCCGCTCTGCGACCTCTCTCCAAACCCACCAAACCCCAGTCATGGGACACATGCAACAGGGCAAGGGCATGTACACCGAGGGTATCTACCAGAGCCACCAAGGGCCTAGAGCGTCGTCCCACCACCCACTCTTCCACAGCGATGCTGAACCAGATGCACCGGTCCACAGCCTCACCACTCGTCCATAGAGATGCTTCATCAGATGCAGCAGCTAGCTCCAAAGCCACCACCCACCAGCTGAGGTCAGTCGAATAAAACACAAGGAAAAGTGGGTTCCGCATAACATAGGCACACCTACAATGAATAATTTCTAGTTTTGAAAGTACAATAAGTTTGTACATTTGTTTTTCTTATTACATACTGTATATAACAAAACATAATATTAGGTAGAAAAATAAAGGGGGACAGGACAGGACAGGAACTTCTTGCGAGTTCTCAAGCAACTTATGATTTTATATATTTATAGTATCTCTAATTGCACAAGCGTGAGAATATCATCATATAATCTCACTCCCTACTGAGCAAAACCACAAGTTTTTCAACCAAAAACCTCGGATCCAACTTGATTACATCTGAGCAAACAGACCGAGACATGTTAAGTGGCGGATAAACATTATGGCCAAATATAGCTGTAATTTAAAAACATGGATGAGACAGCTTGTCGTTGTCCCATTATACGGCGATTCCCTGGGGTCCTGGGTTGCACTGCGCTGTCACTATTGAAGAAGTCGGGCAGTTTGTTTGACTTTGACACGTTCATGTCTTCCCCGCGGTGAATAGCTGGACAGGGTTCAAACAACTCGCCTCCTTCTCTCACAGTTGTCCGGGGTTCGACTCAGCATTTCTACTCCAAGCCAAAAAACACAAGTCTGTATAAACGCCTATAGACTATTTGTGAGTATTATTTGGTGTGTCTGCAGTGTCTTCAGCACACTCACTACCCCTCACCAAAATGAGATCCTCCATCAAATGCATAAAGCTAAGGTCCACACTCGTCTTGCTGAGCTGCTCACCAGATTCAGCCTCACCACTCCTCCTCTGAGCTCCTCCACCAGACCCCCCACACGCACAACGGCTCCACCGAGCTGCTGTTCACCAAACCAGACCCACCTCTGCCCCCCGTTCACCTGAGCCGGGACAGCCACTTCGCACCAGAGCCGGCGCAGGTGAAAGGACAGCATCAAGCTCCGCCTCCACAAGTCCACAGCATAACCCCCAGCCCAGCAAACCCTCCCCTCAGAGACCTCACTCCGTCCAGCAAACTCACCACCAGATCCAGCACATACATCACATGACCCCACAGCCGCCATCGCAGGATCACCCTCACCAGATCCACGTCATTCACCCGCCACAGCAACAACAGCATAGGCCTCAGCCGCTGCTTTCAACTTTCCAACCTCTCCAGCCCACCCCGCCCCCGCTGTCTCACCCAAGCTTCCAGCCGGTCATGAGCCAGGCAGCCAATCAGATCGGTCGGCCTCAGTCTCAGCCCTCTCATCACCTGCTCCACTCCCAGCCTCCACCTTCAGCCCACCATCACAAACTGCAGAATCCCCACAGTGACAGTCGGCAGCCTCAGTCTCTGCCCCACTCGCTGTCTGATCCGGAGCGTCTCGACCCCCCGGCTCCTCCGCCGTTGCCCCCTCCTTGCTCTCCCCCTCCTCTGCCCCGTCCCAGTCTGTCCCGGATGGACTCACATCATCTGAGCGTCAAGAGGCTGCGCTGGGAGCAGGTGGAGAACTCAGAGGCACAATATCGGGGACAGGTAACACCATCATGTTCTATGTTCCTAAACTGCATTCTAACCTGTTGCTGTCCACGTTCAGCTTGGGGCAAGTTCAGACTATGATAAACTGCATGACATCGGTAAAGTATCTGGACCTAGAGCTTCACTTTGGACCACAGAAGAACTCAGTTGGTGTATGGCAAACTGAAAAACAACGAGCTAGCATAATTCTTCAATATCACTCTGTCAAGGATGATCGAATTGAACCTTCTCTGTTCTTAGCACCTGCCCCAGAATCCGCTCCTCAGCCTGAAGCCACAAAAACAAAAGATGTGGTTCAAATACTATCCCATAAAAAAGCTTACAATGTCTGTGAGTAAAGTGTAATGTGCACAGTGGCTGGACTCACGTATTACACTTGTTAAAGACACACATTTTAAACAGAGGTTATTTCAGCAATCCTGAGCGCACACCTGAAGCTGTGTCCTGGAGAGCTGCACAAGTGCTGCTGGAGGATGACCTCTGATCGTCTGGAGCCGTCCCACATCAAACAGCTGCTTCTGTACAGCCCTGACCAAGACGAGCTGCACAAGTATGAAGAGTACAGGCAGAACCCCGGCAAACTGAGTGAGCCCGACCAGTTTGTGCTGCAGGTAAATATCCCACTACTGAACAAAGAACATGACATACTAATTATGTTGTTTGAACTTGGTCCTCAGATGTTGTCAGTGCCAGAGTACAAAACACGTCTGCAGTGTCTCCTCTTCAAGTGCACTCTGCCGGAGAAGATCGAAGAGCTGAAAGGAGCTTATGAGTGTACTTATAATGCTTCTATGGAGCTAAAAACTAGCAAGAAGCTCGCCAAGATACTTGAGGTACACCTTTTATGCATAGGTATTGAGAGGGTATTTTGCGAAATATCCCCCTTTTAAAAAAATGTTTTTTTGTTGTTGTTTACTTCTAGTTTGTGCTGGCTATGGGGAATTACTTGAATAACAGCCAACCTAAAACCAACAAGACGACCGGCTTCAAGATCAATTTTTTAACTGAGGTACAATTGCAAATAATGAAATGAATTGATATATCACATACAGTGTGACCCGCTCTTCACAGCTGAGCACCACCAAAACAGTGATGGGAAATCCACCTTTCCTGCACATACTTGTCAAGTCTTTATGCCAACACTTTCCCGAAGTGTTGGATTTTTCCAAAGATCTCACAATGGTTCCACTTGCAGCAAAAGGTAACTGTAGTAAAATATTTACGCTTTCCATAAATCCTATAAATGGGTGTGTTTATTGCTTCATGTATGACGTTAGTTAACCAAAAGAGTCTTGCATCAGACCCTGAACGACCTCCATTCAACAATCCAGGACATCCGCAGCGCCTGTCAAAAGATGCCCACTACTGCGGAGGATCGCTTTGCAGTGGTCATGAGTGTATCCTTTTTGTGTCAGTGATCAAACAGAAAAGTATGAAAGAAGAAATATCGGCGTCCTTGACAGAAACGTGTGGACCAGAACTTTCTTGAGCAACAGTCATCCTTTGCGCTCCAGTCTGTGGAGTCGTTACAACAGAGGTCTGTGGAGGAGTTCCTCAAAACGGCCTCTTACTTTGGAGAAGACGGGAAATCCACCAGCTCAGAGGCCTTCTTTGGCATCTTTGCGGAATTCATATCAAAGTTCGAGGCGAGTTGATAACGTCTAATCCTAAACCTAATCCATGACAGACGGTTGTCCAGTTTAAAGTCATGATTGTTGTAACACGCTGCTCTGTCTGCTCCACAGAGAGCTCTCAGTGATCAGCAAAGTGAGTCCACGCGTCACTCAAAGTTCAGAGCAACTGTTGTGGTGCTGTCTCTCTTAAATGCAAAAGGCGCTTTTGGGACCACGCCCCCATCCAGGTGACGCAGAGTTCTACTCACCCGAGCGGCCAATTTTTGTAGTTATAAGCACAAATATCTATTATCTCATAGAAACTTTCTCATGAATCGCAAACATGAAGATGGCCTTCCTCTTTGACTGGAATGCAAATGTTAATTTTCGTTTCTCTTTAGTCCTGTCTTTTTTATCGACTCTTCTCTTTTTAGCGTTGGGATGCGCACAGTCTTTGGATGCTCACACGCCGGTTTGTTTACAACAGCGGCCGCCTGGCGCAGGGCCCCTCCCCCCCTAGGTCGCAGGTGATGTCGCACTACGTGACGGAAATGTTTTAAGTATTGAATATTCTTACTGCACAATGTACAGTTTTAAAAACTTTGAGAACGTTTTTCCTTTACAGAAGGAAAGAGACCGCATGCGGTCGGAGCCGAAGGTTCGAGCTCCTAGTTTATAACAGTATGTGGAAGCTTATGTAGAAGCAGTGTATTCTCCATCAAGTGGGGTCCGCGGCCCCTGGTGGGCCGCGGGGTTACTGGCAGGGGGCCGCAGGAGGTCATAAAAAAAATAAATTTATATATATATATATATAATTATTTATTGTTAAATTTATAAATGTTTTGTTGGTAATATTAAAATTTTTGTGTTCATTTATTTGACTTGAATAAGCCACGGTAATATTTTTGGATTAAAATGTTTGTCGCAGAGGCTATTTCCCCAAAAATTCATAATAAAATAACCAGAAGTAGCCTATTCTTAATGTTGTCTGTGTGGTGTTTTATTTTGGTGGGGCCACGCAGGACCCGTCAGATTTTTAAGGGGGCCTCGGTGTTACTGAGTTTGGAATGGTGCTGTAGAGATCAGGATATGTGCAGTTTCAACAATAAAATAAAATGCAAATTGGCTACATTGTACAAGAGGGGTAAGGACATGTATCAGAGTGAGGGAGGTGACACAGACAACACTATTGTTTGTTACAGGGAATGTCGAATTGGTCAAAAAGACTGAATTTACATATTGTAAGCCATTTTGCTGGCTCTAATCTGTCTCATTTGTCACAACATATTACTTTTGCTTTTCGGCTACAAACATGAACTTTTTATTCAATGCAAAATTTGTAGGATCAGAGCTTTATTTAGGGCGTTTTATCGCGCTTCAAGAGGAGAGGGAGCGCGCGGACTGTTTTGCTGCAGCTGTGTATTTTTTGGGTGAACAGGAGTACTCAAAAGACACGCATGGTGCCTGTTGCGCGTAGATGGGGTTGGGTACATGGCCCGTTGAGGTTGCACGCTCTGCCACAACAACGGTGGAGCGGCCGAGCGGGATGGACCCTCACAGCCTCCGCAGTCAGCAACATTCCACCGTGTTGTGGCTGAGGTGCAGCCTCAACGTGGCCATGTACCCAACCCCATAACGCGCACAGGGACCATGCGGGTCTTTGAGTATTCTGTGCACCCATTAATATACAACTGCTGCAGGGAAACAGTCCGCCGTCTCCCCTCTCCTATTGAGAGCTTGCGATTAAAGCCACTCAATAAAGCTCTGATTCTTACATTTTGCATGAAATAAAAAGTTCATGTTTGAGCCAAAAGTAATTTGTTGTGAACAAATTAGACAGTTTTAGTGCCAGCAAATGGCTGACAATATGTATTTCAGTCTTTTTTGACAATTCTACTTACCATGTAACACAAACAATAGGGTTGTTATGTTGCGCAACATCTCATCGAGACTTGTTCACCATTACCCTGTTTGTAATGTGAGACTATTGCATTTTATTTTATTGTGGAAACTGCACATATCCTGATCCTCTACAGCAGCCATTTCCAATCTCAGTAACACCGCAGGCCCCCTTAAAAACGCTGGACGGGGTCTGGGGTGCGTGGCCCACAAAATAATAACCAAGAGAACTAACATATAAGAATTGGCTCTTATGGTTATTTTATTTTGGGAAATAGCCTATGGGCTACAACATAGTAATACTCAAAACAATGATTACAGGGATTATTCAAGTCAATAATGAACACAAATATTTTAATATTACAAAAGCAAAAACATTATAAATTTAACATTAATAATTATATATATATATATATATAATTTTTTTTGTTTAATGACCTCCCGCGGCCCAACCTGCAGTACCCTCGCGGCCACCAGGGCGAGACTGCGGACCAACTTTGGGAGACAATGCTCTACATTCAGCTTACCACATACTGTTAAAATAAACTGAGGAGTCGCGGCAACCTGCGGGCTCCGGTTTTCTGTTTAGGCGCTATGCTGTCTCTTTCCTTCTGTAGAAGGAAAAAACGTTCTCAAAGTTTTTAAATGCTGTAAAATTGTGCATAAGTAATATTCATATTAACATTTTCCGTCCAACGTAGTGCGTCATTTCTGCGACGTTGGCCCCGCGCCAGGCAGGCGCTGTTGTAACAAACCGGCGTGATATCGGCTAGTGAGCATACATAGACTGTGCGCATCCAAAGCTAATACAAGAGAAGAGTCGATAATAAGACTGGACTAAGAATGAAAATTAACATTTGCTTTCAGTCAATGAGGAAGGCTCTGCTTCCATGTTTGAGTGGTTGTAATGAGAAGTTTCTATGAGATTTATTGTATTTGTGCTTAGTAACTACATAAATGGTGCGCTCGGGTTTTGGGTGGAGTTGTACCTGTGTTCACCCTGGAGGGAGGCGTGCGTCAAAAGCGCCTTCATTTGCATTTTATGATGAAAGCACCATAAAACAGGTTGCTCTCTGACGACACTCAGAGAAGGTGTAGTGAGAATGCCTAGTGGACGCTACATATAATGAGACTCAGATCCCGGCATGCATGTTACGCTTTCTTTAGGCCCACAAATTGATGATTTAGATGTAAAAAGCATATTATTTGAAAACACGATATGTAACTTTAAGTTCAAATAAGGAGTTTCATTTTTAACATATAATAATCAGTATTATTGGTTACAAAATCCACGAAAATCTAACCAAACAATGAGTGCGACCGCCAATTGTTAAGGATAAATGAAAACATGTATAACCACAGTTTGCACGAAAAGTTATTGCACAATATAGGCACCAGGAACACGGATGTAGCTCGGAACGTGTGGTTTGCTGTTCTGGATTCAATCTTTGACAGTCCACCTTTCAAACATCGCACAAAAACGCAATTGCCTCATCAGAGTTATCATACACGTCGGTTCCTCGGACTGTTCATAAAAGATCATTTTAGATCTCGATTTAATAATATTTGAACTGAGAAGAGAGAGCGGTTTTTTCAACATGGTTTTTTAGTATAAACATTAAATATGTATGAAAACATTAGTTTATGCAACACAGATAATTGTTTATTTTTGGTTTCAAGTCCAATCAGACCAGTTAACGTTTTGCCTTTAAGATGCAATACATATTAGAAATATACACTTTCCATCCACAGGGGCCCACCAACCAACGGTCTGGTTTTAGTCTGGTTTAGTAATTGTTTATGTTCTGGTTTAATGATGGTTTTAGTCTGGTTTAGGATCACACACACGCGCGCTTTAGTCTGTTATATTCTGTTCGTAGTTGGTTTAGTCTGGTTTAGTTCTGGTTTAGTCTGGTGTGTGCTGATTTGGTCTGTTTTGTCTGGTTATTAGACTGGTTTAGTCTGGTTTAGTCTGGTTTAGTCTGTTTAGTCCTGGTTCTCAGTTGCAGGGTGCTCATGGTCCTTCAGCTCCAAGCTGTAATTACCCAGTTATTTACGAATAGATCCATGGTTCATGTTTCACGGGGTCAGCACTAGATCATATACGGAATCGGGGCGGAAGCGGAAGTAAATATTACAAATTAACTATTAATGCCTAAACTTAAACCAGCTATTCAATAAAATAACCCCAACCAGCCTTAACCCATAACCTCTAACTTCTTTGACTCAAGACGCTCTAAAACTTAAAACAGTCACCACTTAAGGACATATTTGTCTTAATAACTAATTCGAAAGTACGAGTGTTAACTTCCGGGTTTCGTCCTGGATTCCGTTTATGATCTAGTGCCGACCTTGTCACTGTGTTTTGTTGTTCAGTTGGCTGGCGTCAGTATAATCGGTCCGTCTGAACTCATCCAGTGAGATATGTTACGTCGGTGCAAATATAATACTGATTAAATTGGTCCATTTTTTAACGCACACATTTTGTGTAATTAATTATTCTTAATGAAACTTGTTAAAGTCCCGGCCCCCTCAGCTTAAAACATCAGTTGTATCTTTGAAGTTCCATGGTAAGTGGTACTATAAATGTGAGAAACTTATGTGAACTAATATAATTCATGAGCTAAGACATTAACTGTAACAGTGTTTGTGTGAATAATTTATAATATTTATGTGTGTTTGCAGTTTCTATGAAACAGCTTTAGTGTGGTAGGGTGTTTCTGTGCAGTGAACTGACCTGAGTGTCTCAGTCGACAGTTGGTTTCTCTGTTAGAAAAAACCACACAGATCAGACCTGGCTGGAATCAGACAGATCGGTTCAGAATCAGGTCCAGGATGTGAGATGTGGGGGGTTGACTCCAAAGCTGAGGCCTCAGAGGAACAGCTGTTCTCTGATCCAAAACACAGTTCCGACAACCTGAATAAAGAAAACATGATGAGTACATGAGCTCGTGGTATCTTATAGACGTAACGATAGACATAGCTGTATGGAATTGCTGCGTTGACTTTGATATTCTGGAGGACTGAATCATGTTTCATAAGGTTTTATAAGAAGAATGATACACACGTCGTCATGATTAAACCATCAGAGCAATTGCACAGTACGTCTCCTTTTAAGTATTAAAAACCCATTGTCACACACCAGAGAAGCGACAGAGTCCAGAGCACAGGGACAGGATTCGACTCCAGTACAGACCACTTCTAAATATGTCCTGAAGTCACACAGAGCGTACCATTTCGGTCTCAGGTTCATGACCACTGCTGCTTGTGGACACATTCTGGCATAAATCTAGAAGCCTCAGATCATCTATCTGACCATTTTACAGGAATAATCTATATGTTTAAAAAAGTGATGCATTCATGGAACACCACTTAGTGAAATGAATAATAGTAATGAAGAATGAATAACACTTTTATTTTATTTAAGTTCTATGTATTACATACACCATCATGAGGCTTTATATTTATAGGGCTTTATATTGTGATAATCACATTTAAAAAATGTGACTATAGTTTGTGCGTACAATCAACAGAAATAGTGTCCGCTGATGTGTCTGTCACAGCTGTGTCTTATTAAAGTAGTCTTAAGCCTTAATTCATAGGAAGATGGGATTTTTCTTCAGGAACCTGAAGCGCGCCCACTTCACAAGCTCTATACATCTTGATAAAACAAGACCACTGTTTAGTGTAAACCTGTAATGATTGGTGAATAAGAAATTATGGTTCATGTTTAGCGGTGATGCTTCCCTCTGTGTCATCAGGAGGAACTTGCTCCCACACGTGATGTGGACGGATACCAAGCTCTCGCGACTAAACATGTGGATCCTGGAGGTTTAATGATGGACAATAACTGAGAGAGGAGAGCTCACAGTGAGGGACTCCGCATAGTCCTGCAAACAGCACTAGACACTCTTGATGTCACTCAGTTCATTAAGACTCAGATAAAGTTCAGTGAGAAAGGGATGGGGCTGGAACCTCAGCGCTTGATTGCCACCACTTCATCAGATCGGTATCTATGAGTGTTCTACATGTCATCGAACACACGGTAGAAACAAGACGTTAGATGTTACATTTGCTTAGAGTCGGTTCTGGAGACTTGAAGCAGTGTGTGGGGAGCCTGACCGGAGCCTTCCTGCAGTTCTCACAGCAGGGATCTAGTCTCTACAACCTTATCTGAAGACGTGTCTGTACTTCTTTGGTTCCAGTTCCTCAAGGACCTGGTTATTCTGACATCGGCAGCTTGTAGGCAAGAGCAGAGCAATGGAACACTGACAGTTCGTCTGTGAGTCCCTTCCAGACTTCAAGGAGATGCTGGATCAGCTGCAGGAGAGACAGGTCCTTCATCCGCCATTAAGACAGTGGAAGATGATGATGCTTCTTGTCTGATAGACTCATCCTCTGCCTGTCGCTTCATTCTCTTGAGGTTTCTCAATGACTTTGTGGATTTCTGGACGGTTTTTCCACTGGAGTTCAGCAGACCTTGTTAAAAAGTCTATGGTCTCGGAGTCACAGACTGAGGCCAATATGAAGGAGGCACACAACAGGAGCCAGGCGATCCGTTTGATACCACTTCCGGGATTTATCAGTGACTTTCTGAGAAACTCAATTTTCACTGAACTTTAGTCCTGTGTATTTCACAGAGAAAATTCTCACGATTGCATGTCACTTCCAACGAGAGTTGGCAGCAGGTAAACAGCTGCCATAACTCACTGGACATCTCAGGTGGACGAAGCTGGTAGGACCAGATTGTTGTAGACAACACTTTTTGTTGAAGGTCTCTGTACAGGAGTTCTGAGGTAGACCGAGCCGCAGCCCCTCGGGTCTGGTCCAGTCCCACCTGCGTTCCTAGGTCTTCCTGGAGAGAAAACATTATGTTTCCTTTTGCAGCAGAATGTGTTTCAAAGTTGCCAGTCTGCCCAGATTCAGGAGGATGTCTGCTTCTGTTCGACACCTACTGTGGGATCCTTGTGTTTCAGTCTTCTGAACCCTGACCAGACCAAAAACCTGACCTAGATCTCTGAAGGGCCTCAAGTTCGCGGTTGGTAATTTTCTCTATCTGTAGTTTGTCTGACACAATAGGAAGCAAGCGTCACAGGTCGCTGAGAGTATGGGGGCAGCGCTGCGCTTTCGATCGGTTATCAACTTGGGGGCCAGGACTCGGTGTGCCTGGTGACTCCAGTAAGAAGATGGGATTCGGCTACTATGTTGTGGAGGCTGCTGGGAGCGTAGGATGGGGGACAGGACTGTCGTACACTGCTATTCATCGGGGAAATCTTCCTGAAGTTATGCTCTTCTGACGCGCAGTGATGACAGACCTCTGGACTCTGTGACTCTGTGCACACGCTGTCTGGGACTCTGATTGGCTGTGCTTGTCTGGAGGTGTGATTACATATAAGGGCAGTAGGAAGCAGGTCCTTGATGGGTTCACTATCAGCACTCTGACGTACTGAGCTCTGTGTGACTCAGAGATGAGCTCACAGTCAAAGTCCAGATCCCCAGTCTGCTATCGTCCCGGCCGTCTAAGTGAAGAGGAGTTTTGAGACGGACTGAGAGTGTGGTCCGAGTGAGTCTGTGGACCACTAAGAACATGACAGTTGTACAAGGTCATAATGATGTATGCATGAGCAGTTTCTGAGCATTGATGTTAATGTGGACATCTGTTTGACACAAGGGTAATTGAAGGTGTGTTTATAATCCGTTTTATTAGTTTATGATTCATACGCCATCAGCTCAGGGCTGGGAGAAGTTCTCAGTTGTGTTACTCTATAATATATGTGTGAAAGTATAGCACGGTGAAACTGGAATGATGCAGAGAGTAAAGCACCTGGTTTCCAGCTGCTGGATATGGAACACTTTGTATGAGCTTGCATAGGACTGTAGCGCTGCCATTTCCACCAGGTTCATCTCTCTGAAGGACAGCGGCCCACCACCCAGCTCCAGCTCCTGGTTCTCTGAAGCCTGAGGCCAGTTTCAGAAGTACTTCAGGAATTTCTGTGACAGGTCGTCCCCATTCCTGCCACGCCCACAAGGTCAGTCAACTGCTCTTCTGTTGGATGTGGCAGCCCCCTGCTGACTCCTCGTGGGCAGTGCTTTAAAGATGTCCTGTAAACCTGATGGAGGTTTCCTGCAGGTGTCGCTTCTTGGAGGTGTTCCCTTCAGCCTCTGCTCCTCATGATGGCAGTCTTCATGGAGAGTCCCCCAGCCGTGCTCCTAATGGCTGGCAGTCTTCTGGAGAGTTCCCTCAGCATCGCTCCTCATGCTGGGTGTGGTGGTTCAACTGAGGCCCTCGGTGTTGTAACAGCTCAGTGAGATTGCTGGTACACGAGTGAGTACTCCTGCTCCTTCTGTTCCCTCGGCCACACTCCCAATCTTCTGATCAGACGCTGTTTATGATCCTGCAGAAGCTTCTGTGGAGCTCTTCTTCTGTGAGAGGAATGCAGACGTACAGTTGAATCATGTGTTTCTTTTATGTAGTTTTCTATGCAGCATGTATCATTTAGAGCTTATGTCCCTGTTTCCTAGAGTCGCTTTTTTCTGTTGGAAAAGATGTAAGTTCAGCAGAGTTTAACTTAGCTTAGTGGCACAGTGCATCCAGAAAGTACTCAACCACCTTCTTGCAGTTTGGCCTATTTGAACACTTATGTACTTGGGATTATTTGTGTTTGATTCTAAACACCAAACGGACAAAGAATCCTAAAAACATCTTAATACTTTGTCATAGAGTATTCGGAGTAGATGACTAGGAAAATGAAAAACCGGTGAGATTAGAACAACTGTTAGAAATGAAAATTAGGGATCTGCTCCGATATGAACTCTTTGGACGATTTTGAGGATCCGAAGATTATTGTTTCTATTTATGGCCGATAACAGTATTGTCGGATGTAACGATGTTTATAAAATAATAATTTTAATAATTTTCTGAGATGATAAAAGTTTGTACCATACTGAATTTATTGCGCTCTGATTTTCAGAATGTATCTTTTATTGTAGTTAGAAGGCGCAGTGTGGGAAAAGGCACTAAGGAGTTTTTGTGGCTCTTATTTTGAGTGTAAACTTTCCTCTATGCAGCGTATGTAGTAGTTTATATAAAGAGATGGATTAAAAAATTAGACAAGAATAAATAGTCACCAAAATAATTGATAACATTAAAAAATAGAGAGGTTGCGAACATATGTATTATAAAGTGGTTCAGGTCGATGCTATAATAATACTGATTGTGTTTCATAAAGATGATTTAGAGTTCTGTAATCGAGTTGCCTTAGCAAGCCTGAACATGGATTGATGAATCGGCTGATATCGATATTTATAACCAATATATCGTGCTTCACTGTTGAACAAAGATATAAAAGTGAAGATAGGTGGAATACTTTCAGGAGCAGGTGTCAGATTGGTTGTCCACGTATCGTTAGATTCAAGTTTAAACGGGAAAAGGTTTCTATAATGAGGAGATGATAAAGGTACAGTACTCAGTATTTTTACACTTGTTCGCCTCTAATGAAAAAACATCTATATGGCCGTATGTAAATTCTCCTCACTATATTTGTGAATGAGTTGTTTTGGAATAGTTTTGAGGAAAGTCTCCGGAGAGTAGTGTAGTGCGCGACGTAGCGCTCCTAACTTCTCTCCGGAGACTTCTCTTCGCTGCTTCTGTGTGTACTACAAGTCACGCTGACTTCTATTGACGGAAGTGAGCGTAGAGAGAAGTCTCCGGAGAGAGTTAGTGCGCGTACGGTAGCGCACCTCAGATTACTACGCCTACAATATAGTAACCGTTTTATCCGCTGAGAAAATCGACTGTTACATTTCTGTGTTACTATACTTGGCAGTGTAACAACGGGTAACGTAAACTTTAGACATTTAAGAGGGAACACTTGGAGAGTTTGGTAGTTCTAGCGGAAGCTACCTTTTGGGTACCTATACAGTGACGCCAGAGCGAGGCTGCGGTTGTGCTCCGTTTTTGCTCCGTTTGGCCTGACAGAGCGAACGGACTAAGACATACTGGTACGTTATTAACTAGTCTAAGGTAAGGTAAGAAATATGCAGTATGTAAACGGAGTGAACTTTCCTTTAATAGGCTTAGAAGGTGCACCATATGATATGTCCATGAGGGTCTGAAGGTCGCTCCGTTGTCGGAATGCACCTTCTTCAAACAACACAAACATAAGGACAAAAAAATGGACGTGAGGATCGAGTTTGTGTTCTCAATGGTGATGTGCTACTAATATCGTTGCTTCACTTTATCTTGCGTGGCGCTCCGTGAGTTGAACTGTTAAATACTCTGATCTTAAACGTTAGATGGAGAAAAAGACCTATCTTCTAAAGCCTTTACTTGCATTTGTTTATATCCTGTGTGCGGTTCACATTATAATCTAGATGGAAACATTTTCTGCAGTTAAAACTATTACAAAGTAACAAACAGTTCTTTGAACTGAGTGCAGTGTGGGTTTTCGCATCTCTGGTCATAAAAACTGGGAAAACATGACAAATCTTGTGTGTCGCTCTGAGGCTTGGGCCTGAGGTCTTGGGCCTGAGGTCTTGGGCCCAGGAGGTCTTGGGCCCTCGAGGTCTGGGGCCCTGAAGGTCTTGGGCCCTGAGGTCTTGGGCCCTGAGGTCTTGGGCCCTGAGGTCTTGGTGGTCTGAGGTCTTTGCGGGCCTGGGTCTGGGCTATGAGGTCTTGGGCCCTGTGGTTTGGGCCCTGAGGTCTTGGCCTGAGGTCTTGGAGTCCTGAGGTTTGGCCCTGAGGTCTTGGGTCCTGAAGGTCTTGGGTCCTGAGGGTCTTGGGTCATGAGTCTAGGGCCCTGGGGCTGCGAGATACAGAAGTGAGTTTTCTATGGACAATAATATCATTTGATCTTAGAGCTGTAATGGTTTATTAAAAGGTATTTAAATAACTTTGATGAGTCTTTTTTCCAATGTTGTGTGTAGTAAAGGTGATGTTGTTGTGTGTTTGACTCGCCCCCCCGCCCCCCCCCCCCCCCCCCCACCCCCCCCCCCCCCCCCCCCCCTTTTTTTTTTTTTTTTTTTAGTGTAGCAGGTGTCAGATGGTACCTTGTGATCTTGTGTTCCTAAGCAGAGCTCTCAGGTTCAATGGGTCTGTTGGGTTTCTGGTTGCAGGGTGGTCCCACTGCCCCCCCCCCCCCCCCCCCCCCCCCCCCCCCCCCCCCCCCCCCCCCGAGAAAACACCTCCTAACACTGGAGCCTAAAGAATGGTACAGTCCAACTGTGTTGATGACTGAAGCACCATGAGCACATGCAGCTCTCATACAAAGGTCAAATGTGCAACAATATACACTTGATTTCACAAAAGTACATTACGAAAATACACACGTTCCATTGTCATGGACAGTGAACCCTCTTGTCACCATCGTGATGTTCATGTTTATTAAAATCCAACTGGTTATTCTTTTGACTAAGCCTCACTTCTGTCCAGTCTCGTAAACTTTAAATTTAACATGTATCTAAAGTCAGATCTGTGTATAAGGCGCGTCAGAACCAAAGCTTCAAAAAGCTGTTACGACGCGCTTCAGCTGACGCAAGTAGTTTTGTCTTTTTGGTGCTTGAAGACTTTTGAGCGAGTGTACCGCGCCTGACGCCGTGGGGGAGATTCTCTGTTGTCTGTAGTCTGGACAGCGTTGGAGTTGTCATAATGGATGCAAGCGAGCCCTTTATTTGTTATATTAAGACGGCAAAATAATATTGTTGTAGGGCTTCAACAAACATGTCGGGGTTCACCACAGACTTGAGAGGCTGCTGTGTTTGCAGAGTTCCGTCATTTACTCCAGGAGTGCGTACGGAGAGTTTCGCTTTCAGCAGGTACTTCCGCATGTCACACGCCCAGTTGAGTTTCAAACCCGGAGCTCGCCTCTCCCCGCTCGCTCTCGCCTCTACACCGCTCTCGTCGTCTTCGACATCTCCCTGCTTTCCCCGGCTCTCGCTCGATCTCCCCGCCGCGCGCTGCCTAACCTGAATCTCCACGGCTATCAGCTCTTTTCTCATGCCTTCTCCACCACCGTGCTCTTGCTCTGAGCAGATATCATCGGTTCAGCCTGTTCTTATATTAAATATATTAAACAGTTTACTACTCTCCAGCAGGTGTTCTTAGATTTTTGTACTCAGAAGGTATCTATCATACAAATAATTATTACTAATAACATAATGACAACAAACAATAAACAGCAGCACAGATACATGACTTCTCTTCATGACAGAGGACAGACCCGCTGCTGTGCTGCTCTGTTCCTTGATTGGTTGAATGCCCGCGGCAAAAGCTTGCCAATATGCTCAGCTTTAGACCTCCGCTTCGCGGTCAAAGGGCTTTGTTTTGATACTGCGAGGCGTTTCGCGTGTCATAAAGCTTCAAGGTGTGGCGAGGTAGTACTTTTGGAGTGCTTTGACGCGGCATGTGACGCCGGGGATCTCGGGCTTCAACTGACGCGCTTCACCAATTCATTTCTATGCAAACCTGCGCTTTGACCGCCGAAGTTACGTCCGGTGTCTAGGGTACTCTTTTTGGAACGCCCCTTTAGCTGGTGGCCTTTGTTCTCAATGTGGGTTTGTAGAAGCAGCTTCAAGAATGAACCTTGGTGGATTCCACAATAGACGCTCCGCGTCACTCTTCGCTGGGACACAGCACTGGACATTGAGGATCTCTCGTGTTGTGGAGAGAAGACCATGTTACTCTCGGTCCATGGTTCAACCATCAACAGAAAGGTAAGAAATGTGTTTTAATGCAGTTACGATGGACTAAATCTGACAGACAGAGAGAGACCAGAGAGAGAAAGAGTGTGACAAGAAAGGAGGATGAGACCAATGAGAGAGTACTCCAGTGGAACTACCTCTCTCTCATATTAATAACAGAAATAATAGTGTTATTTGGAGTCTCTATCTATTCTTTCAGTTGTTTTCTTTGTGGAATTTCTTGAAATAACATGGTTTATGGTTTCTCTCCTGGTCCTCCATTGGTCTCTCTCGTATTGGTTCATACTGTATCTTATCTCTCTCTTAGTCTCTCTCTTGTGTCTCCTCGCGGCCTGTCTTTAGTCCTATTCGTAATGCTTTAAAAAAACAATTCTTACCTGTTCTGTTGATGGTGTGTAACCTAGGGACCCAGAGTACATGGGTCTTTCTCTCAAAAAGATCCTCAGTGTCAGTGCTGTGTACATGAAGGAGTGACGGTCTATGTGGAATCGCCACCAGAGTTCATTTTGAAGCTGCATCTTCAATCCACTCAAAGTGAGAACCAATAGGAAACTATAAAGGGGCGTTCACACCGGGACTTAACGTCGGCGTAAAAAAGCGTCAGGTTTGCATTGAAGTGAATGGTGAAGCGTGGGTCAGGTGAAGCCGAAGGCCCCCGGCGTCTACTTGGCGCGCGTCAATGTTCAAAAGTACTACGCGCTCCTTGAAGCTTTGACACGGCGAAACGCTCCGCGTATCAAAAACAATCCCTTTGACGCGAAGCTGAGCAAAGCTGGAGCTTTTGAAGCTTTGAGCGTGCTTCAACCAATCAGGAGACGTAGGTTGCAGCAGCAGAAGGGGTCTGTCTCTGTATGAAGGAGAAGTCATGTATCTGTTGTGCTGTTTTGTTTGTCATTATGTTATTAGTAATATTATTTGTATGAGTAGTTAACGTTCTGAGTAAACAAAAATCATCGAAATAACTTGCTGTGTAAGTAAATGTAGTTTTATTTAATATAAGAACAGGCTATGACGATGAGTCTGGCTCAGAGCAAGAGCCGGGGTGATGGCTGGGAGAAAGAGAGCCGAGAGCCTGGGGGAGAGGCAGGGAGAGGCGAGAGCTGATGCGGGGAGAGGGTAGGGCGAGGCGAGAGCGGGGAGAGGCAGGGGGGGCGAGCGAGAGGCGGGGAGAGGCGAGAGCGAGGCGGGGAGAGGCGAGCTCGGGCGTTTGTGTAACTCGAGACTGGGCGGTGGTGACATGCGGAAGTTCCGCTGAAAGCGTAACTCCTCCGTAAGCAGCTCCTGGAGTAAATGTCGGAAACTCTGCGAAAACTGCTAGCCTCTCAAGTCTGTGTGAACCCAGATCATTGGTTTGTTGATAAGCCCTACAAACATTGTTAATTGTGCTTTTTATAACTCAAATAAAGGCTCGCTGCTCATTTGAAAAATCCATCGCTGTCCGAACTTACAGATCAAACAGAGAAGCTCCTCCCACCGGCGTCAGGCGCGTCATGCGTCAAAAGCTTCAAGCACCAAAAATGACAAAACTAGCTTGGCGTCAGCTGAAGCGCGTCAAAAGCTTTTTGAAGCGTTTGGTCAGACACGCGCTTAACCTGATCTGACTTTAGATTACATTTTTATTTAAAGTTTACGACTGGACAGAGTGAGGCTTTGTCATAGAATTCACCAGTGGATGAAAACATGAACGATCACATGTGAAAAGAGGGGTCATGGTCCTTAGACAAATGGAACGTGTGTATTTTAGTATGTGCTTTGTTGAAATAAAGTGTGTTTGTTGGCACATTTGACTTGTAGTGAGAGCTGCATGTGCTCAGGGTGCTTCAGTTCATCACGTGTGGTCTGTAACTTGCTGTAGGATCCAGTGTTTAGGAGTGTTTCTTCTGCTGTGGGACCCCGCACCAGAAACATACAGGAACCATTGATCCTGGAGCTCTGTAGACACTGACTGAAGGTACCAGATGTCCTACAGTTACACTCGTAGGTCAAACATCACATACAACTTTCACCTTTAATACACAACAAAAGTCTATCAATGTTATTTAACTCCACCCACCCCCCCCCCCCCCCCCCCTACTTTTAATAAACCATTACAGACTCTAATAGCCAATGTTTTTGTACAGAGAAAAACCTCATCCCCCCCATCTAATGCTGGACTCCAGCCCCAGGCCCAAGACCTCAGACCCATGACTCAGGACCAAAGACTCAGGCACCCAAGACCTCAGGGCCCTAGACTCAGGACACCAAGCTCACGGCCCAAGACATCAGGGCCCATGACCTCAGGGACCAAGACCTCGCAGAGCCCAAGACCTCAGGCCAAAGACCTCATGGACCCAGAACTCACGGCCAAAGACACTCAGGGCCAAGACATCAGGGCCAATCCTAGGGCGACACAAGACCTCGGGCTCCAAGACCTCAGGGCCAAGACCTCAGGGCCAAAGACCTCAGGGCTCCAAGCCCAAGAGCGATACACAGGTTGGTCTGTTTCCTGTGTCATGACAGAGGTAGAAAATCACACAATGCACTCAGTTCAAAGTACTGTTGTTACTTTTGTAAAAAATTTTTTGTTTTTTACTGCAGTAATGTTTCCATCTAGGTTGGGGGTTTTTGATTTGTTGACGACACAGGATATATACGAATATGCAAGTAAAAGGCTTTAAAGATAGTTCTTTGTTCTCATTCTAACGTTGGAGATCATATTTACAGTCAACTCTCGAGAGCCACGCAGTTAAAGTAGGGTGGCAACGTTTTAGTATTCCACTGGTGAGATCACAATCCGATCTGCATGTCCTTTTTGTCTCTTCTGTGTGGGTGTGTTGATGATGGTGCATTCACACGGGGACTTCCAGCGCTCATGGACATTTTAGGTCTACAATTTAAGCCTTTAAAGGAATAGTTCACCGTTTTACATACTGACCATATGTTCTTACCTACTTTGACTAGTTAATACGTCCTGTCTGGTCTAGTCCGTTCGCTCTGTCATGCAAAACGGGAGCAAAAACGGGAGCACAAAAAGCCAGCCGCCTCTGGTCACGGTTAGTACCCAATGGTAGCTCCGCTAGAAGCTACCAAACTCTTCCAAGTGTTCCCTATTGAAATGTATGTTAGTTACGTGTGTGTTCAATGCAAAGTTAGTAACACAGAAATGTAACAGTCGATTTTCTCTGCGGATAAAAAGGGTACTATAGTGTGAGGCGTAGTAATCTCGAGGGTGGATACGTCCGATGCTCTAACTTATCTTCCGGAGACTGCTCATCTCGCTCACTTCCGTCCAATAGTTGCAGCGTGACTTGTAGTACCCACAGTAGCAGCGAGAGATGAAGTCTCCGGAGAGATAGTTAGGAGCGCTACGTCCGCGCACTAAATTCTCTCCGGAGAATTCTAACTAATAAACTATTCCTTTAACAACTATTTACAATTATAGTGGAGGAGAATATTCTTTAAGGTTCATTTAGATGTTTTTCTTTTGGTAACAAGTGTAAAAATACGTGTGCTGTACCTTTATCCTCTCTCTCCTCTATTATAGAAACATTTCATCCTGTTTTAATCGAATATAACGATACGTGGACATCCGTCTGACACCTGCTCCTGTATGTATTCCACCTCTTTCACCTTTTTTATCATTTTCAACAGGGAAGCACGATGTATTGGTATAAATATCGATTTCAGCGGATGTTCATCAATGCCATGTTCAGGCTTGCTAGAGGATACTCTGATTACAGAACTCTAAATCTCTTTATGAACAAAACAGTATGATTATAGCATGAAATGTACCACTTTTAATACTATGTTAAACCTGTTTCTGTTTTTATCTGTTATCAATTTGTATTGGGGACTATTTTTTCTTGTCTTATTTTTATCATTACTCTTTTTATAACTATCGACATACGCTGCTTTAAAGATAGTTTCACTCAAATAAGAGCCACAAAACTCCTGTGTGCCTTTTCCCACATCGTCCATTCTAAATAAAATAAAATACATTCTGAAAATAGAGAATATAAATTCAGTCTTGTACTCAAAATTTAATCATCTCAGATTATTATTATTATTATTTTATAAACATCGTATCTAGCAAATACTGGTTTATCGGCCATAATAGAACATTAATATCGGAGATCAAAATCGGCCAAAGTGTTCATATCGGTTGCATCCTAATTTTGCATGAGTTATAAGTTGTAATCTTCATCGGTTGTCATTTTCTGTCAATCGTACTCAGGAATATCTATGACAAAGTTAAGATGTTTTTTAGGGATTCTTTGCAGTTTGGTTAAGAATCTAAGACACAAAGACATCCCAATGTACATAGTGGTTCAAATAGTCCACTGCATGAAGGTGTTGATTACTTTCTGGATGCACTGTTCCACTAAAGCTGAAGTAAACTTGATGAGACTTTAGCTCTCGTTCACAGATTAAAAAGTGATCTGGTAGTCAGGGGAATAGCTATAATGAAAACATGCTGAATAGAATTAATATAAAGAACTCATGATTAAAACTGTTAGTCTTGCATTCCTCTCACAGAAGAAGAGCTCAGATGCTTCTGCAGGTCATAAGACAATGCGTGCTGTGAATCAGCAGATGTGGGAAGTGGTGGCCGAGGGAACCAGAGGAAGCAGGAACTATCCTTGACACAGCATCTTCACTGGAGCAGTACCATCACAGAGGGCCTCAGGTGAATCACACCACAGCACCAGCATGAGGAGGGGGCTCTGAGGGAACTCTCAAGAAGACTGCCCTAGCTGAGGAGCAGAGGTGAGGAACTCTCCATGAAGACTGCCCAGCATGAGGAGGAGAGGCTGAGGAAATCTCAAGAAGACGGTGCAGGAAACCTCATCAGGTGTCAGGACATACTTTAAAGCATGCCACTGAGGAGCTAAGCAGGGGCGCCCAGTCATCAGAGCAGTGCTGACCTTGTGAGTGGCTGGAGTGGGGATAGACCTTCTCAGTTGTAAATACGTTTCTGTTCTGAACTGGGCTCAGGGCTCAGAGAAAACAGGAGATGGAGCTGAGTGGTGCCGCTGTCCTTCTGAGAGATGTATCCTGGTGAAAGGGGCAGCGCGACTGTTGATGAGCTCATACAAGTGTTCCATCAGCGCAGGAAAAAAACAGGTGCTTTTTCTTCTGCTATCAGTCCAGTTCACAGTGTTTTACTTTCAACATTTATTATTAGTGACATTTAATCACAACTGAGAACTTCTCCCAGCCCGAGATGATGGAGTTTGAATCAGGGAAACTAATAATAACGTTATAAAATGACACTTCTTCCTGTGTCAAACTGATGTCAACATGATCATCCATGCTCGAATCTGCTCTGCATTCATCATGTATGACTTGGTAACTGTCATGTTCTTGTGTCCACAGACTCTCTCTCCACTCACTCATCTGTCGTGTCTCCTAAACTCCTCTTCATCCTTAGACGGATCTGGTACGAGAGCTGACTGGGTCTGGACTTTGGACTGGGAGCTCATCTCTGAGGTCACACAGAGAATCAGAGTCGTGTGTGATAGTGATACCCTCATCGAGGACTCTGCTTCCTACTGTCTTATATGGATCTCCTCCGACCAGCAGCAGCCTCAATCAGATCCCAGCACAGAGTGTGCACAGGAGTCACTAGAGGTCAGAGGCTTCATCACTGAGCGTCAGAAGGAGCAGTACTTCAGGAAGAGGTTTCACCGAATGTAGTGCAGTTGTAAGGACAGTCCTGTCCCACATCAGAAGCTCCCGCAGCCTCCACATCAATGTGTCATCAGCCCCATCTCTGCTGGCTCCAACGCCACCGTCCTGGGACCACATGTGAGACGATCGAAGTCGCGCTCGCGCTGCCCCAGATCTCAGCGACATGTACGCTGGCTTCCTATGGTGCAGACCTACAGATAGAGATAAGACCAACCGAGAGCCGTGACGGCCGTTCAGGTAAAGCAGTTTTGGGTTGGTCAGGTTCAGAAGCGGAATGAGAGACAAGATACAACAGTGGATGTCGGACAGAAGCAGACATTCCTCCATGATGCTGGGCAGATGGCCTTTGAACTTCTGCTGCAAGGTAAACATTATTGTTCTACCAGGCAGACCTGGAGCAGGTGGGACTGGACCCTGACGAGCCGCGGTCTAATCAGGACTCTGTACAGAGATCTTCAACATGAAAGTGTTGTCTTCAACCCAATCTGTCTACAGCTTCGTCCTTATGAGTGATCCAGGAGTTTTGGCAGCGGTTTACTGCTGCACTGCTTTGGAAGTGACATGCAAGTCGTTGAGTAGTTTCTCTGTGAAAAAGACTCAGATCCACAGGTAAGTGTACAAGTGAGTTTATCAGAAAGTCTCTTGGATAAATCCCTGAGTGGTTCAAACGGTCGCTCTGGACTGTTTGTGTGCTTCCTCATTGGCCTTCAGTCTGGACTCCAACAGGAGGACTTTTAAAATGGCTGCTGAATTCCAGTGGAACAGTCAGAATCCACAATAGTCATTGAAAAACTCCAAAGAGATGAGAATCAGAGGAGGAGTCTTCAGACAGAAGCATCATCATCTTCCACTGTCTGATGGAGATGAAGGACCAGTCTCTCCTGCAGACTGTCCAGCTTCTCCTGAAAGTCTGGAAGGGACTCAGCAGACGAACTGTCTGTGTTCAGTTGCTCTGCTCTGGCCTACATTGCTGCAGGTGTCAGACCAGGTCCTGGAGAACTGGACCCAAAGAAGTACACACGTCTGAGAAGGTTGTAGGAGACTGATCCCTGCTGTGAGGAACTGCAGGAAGTATGGTCAGTCCTCACAACTGCTCAAGTTCCTGATCAGACTCTATCTATTTATATTAACGTCTGTATACAGGTTGGTGTGACTGTAGACTCTCAAGAGACCTGACTGTGATCGTGGTGGCATCCAGCGCTGAGTTCCGCCCCTCCCTTCTCATGATTGGAGCTGAGTCGTAATGTAATCTGGTGACTACAAGTGTGTCTGTGCTGTGTGCTGGACTGCGGTGTCCTCACGGGAGACGTCTACTCTCTCAGGTGAGTGTCCTTCATTTAAACCTCAGGGATCCTCATGGCGCGCGCTGTGTGATGTGTGTTCGTCACATAACTGTGGGAGCAAGTTCCTCCTGATGACACAGAGGGAGCTGCACCGGTTGTATATGTTATTGATCCATAATGTATTATTTCACATCATTACAGTTTAGCACCTTAAACAGTGGTCTTGTTTATCAAAAGATGATAGAGAGCTTGGATAGTGGCGGAGCTTTCAGGGTCTGGTAGTAAAAATCCATCTTACTATGATTCAGGCTTAGAACGTTCTTTTAATTCAAGGACACAGATGTGTCAGACAACTTCTGGGACACTTTTCTGTTGTTGGACGCACAAACTATAGTCACTTTTAAATGTGATTATTCCAATATAGCCTGTAATTATTGAAAGCTCATGTGGCTGTATGTAATTCTAGACTTAAAGATATAAAAGGGTTTCATTCTTCATTTACTATTATTATTTCACTAAGTGGTGTTCCTATGTATGCATCACTGTTTTAAAATATAGTTTATTTCGGTTAAAATGGGTCAGTAGTTGTTCTGGGAGGCTTCTAGATTGTAGGCCTGATGTGGCAGACAGCAGCGGTGGTCATGAACCTGAGCCGCTCTGTGGACTTAGGACATTATTTAGGAAGTGGTCGTTGGTCGAATTCCTGTCCCTTTGCTCTTGGTCTCTTGTGTTTACTATGGTGTGTGACTAATGGGTTTAATATCTTAAAGGAGACGTACTGTGCGTTGCTCTGATGTTTTAATACTATGACACGTGTGGTATATTTCTTATACATTTGGAAAAGGTTCAGTCTTCAGATTAGTCAAAGCTAACGAGCAATTCCTCAGCTTGTATCGTAGTCTTATAAGATCACGATGCTCTAATGTACATATGTGTTCTTATTCAGGTTGGGGAACTGTGGTTTGTCTGAGATCCAGCTGTTCCTCTGTGGCCTCAGCTTTGGAGTCCAACCCCTTCACATCTCACTTCTGGACCTGAGTTGAACGATCTGTTGATTTCAGCAGTGTCTGATCTGTGTGGTTTTCTACAGAGTCCAGACATGTCGACTGGAGACGACTAAGTCTCGTGTATCAACTGCACAAGAAAAACGACTGACACACTAAAGTTGTTGCTATGCGTATGAAACTGCAAACAACACTTTAAGATGATTATAAATGATTACACACACATCTGTTTACTGGGAATGTCTTTAGCTCTTGTTTATATTATGTTCAAAATAGTTTGCTCACATTCTGTACCACTTACATGGATGCAAGAGACAACTGTGTTAAGGCTGGCGGGGGCCGGGACTTTTAACAGTTTCATTAGATTAATTTAATTTGACACAAAATTTGTGTGCGTTAAAAATTGGACGCATTTTATTCGTATTTATTTTTGCACCGCGGAACATTTCTCACTGGATGAGTTTCAGACGGACCGCATTATACTGACGCCCACTGACTACAAACACAGTGAACATGAGCTCGGCACTAGTATATACGGAATGGGGACGAAACGGAAGTAACACTCGTACTTCGAATTAGGTGTGCCTTCGACTAATATGTCCTTAAGTGGTGATGGTTTAAGTTTTAGGCGGTTGAGTAAGATGGTTAAGGTAGGGTTATGGCTGGGGTGGGTTATTTTATGGGAATGTGTTATGTTTAGGCTTTAATAGGTAATTGAAATATTTACTTCCGACTTCGTCCACGATTCCGTTATATTTTGATCTAACGTGCTGACGCCAGTGAACTATGAACCCAGGGTTCTATTATAATAACTGGGTCTTACAGTTGGAGCTGATAGGACCATGTGCTCACGTGCAGACTAAACCTCAGGTCTAAAACCAGACCTAAAACCAGATAAACCAGACTAAACCTGTATATACCAGACTAAACCAGACCAATGTGCTGATCCAACCGAGACTAAAGTCCAGACTAAACCAGACTAAACCAGACTAGATCAGACTAGAACAGACCTAAACCAGACTAAACCAGGGACATACCAGATGTAAACCATGACTAAACAGTTCTAAACCAGACTAACACAAGACCGGTGTTGGCCAATGTGGCTGGAAGTATATTTCTTAATCATGGTTTGCACTGTAAAGGCAAACTTCAATGGTCTGTTGGACTTGAACAAATTACATATTGAAACAATATTTGTGTTGCTTAACTTAATGTATTCATCATTATTTAATTGTTTACCTAAAAATCCATGTGAAAAAACCGCTTCTCTCTGTTCTCAGGTCAGAAAATATTTATATGTGTTTAAAATGTGATTTATGAACAGTCCCGGAGCGGAACCGACGTTGTATTTGATAATCATCTGATGAGGCAATTGAGTTGTGCGATGTTTGGAAAGGTGACAGTCAGAAGATTGAATCCAGTACTTGCATTCACACGTTACTGCTAATCCTTGTTCATGTGCCTATATTAGTGCATTTTAAGTCGTGCATACTGTGGTTATAATGTTTCTGGTTATATTAACAAGTTGGAGGTCGAACTCATTGTTGGTTGAATTTTGGTGGTTTTGTAACCAAATATTAATGATGATTATATGTTAATATGACTCTTATTTGACCTTAAAGTTGACATATCGTGTTTCAATATTGATTTTTAATCTAATCAGCAATTTGTGGCACTATATAAAGCGTCAATGCAATGCATGGGTTGAGTCTCATTATTTGTCGCTCCACTGGATTTCTTCTACACCTGTTCTGAGGTGCGTCTCGGAGCACCTGTTTTGTGCTGTCTCTTTAAATGCAAATGAGGCGCTTTTGAACATTCGCCCCCATCAGGTGGACACAGGTTCAAACTCCACCCGAGCGGCCATTTTGTCAACCCCCCCCCCCCCCCCCCCCCCCCCCCCCCCCACCCCCCCCCCCCACCCCCCCCCCCACCCCCCCCCCCCCACCCCCCCCCCCCCCTTCACCCCCCGACCCCCCCCCGTTAGTTACTAAGCACAAATCAAATTATCTCATAGAAAAACTTCTCATTACATCGCAAAACATGAGCAGGCCTTCCTCAGTGACTGAAAGCAATTGTTATTTTCTTTCTTGTCCAGTCTTATTAATCGACTTTCTCTTTTTAGCTTTGGGATGCGGCACAGTCTATGATGCTAAACACGCGGTTTGTTTACTACAGCGGCCGCTCTGGCGCGCGGCCTACGTCGCGAGGATATGACGCACTACGTTGACGGAAATGTTAAATTGAATTATTACTTATGCACCATTTTGCTCATGATCATTTTTATGATGTGTGTTTGAGAACTGTGTTTTTCCTTTACAGGAAGAAAGATGACGCATGCGCCTCCGGAGCCGCAGAGTTGCCGACTCTCAGTTTTTATACTAGTGTATGTGGAAGCAAATGTAGAGCGTGTCTCCCAAAGGGGGTCGCGGGCCCCTGGTGGGGCCGCGAGCGGTTTCAATTTTCTTTTACTGCTGGGGGGCCGCGGGACTGGTCATAAAAAAAAATATATATATATATATATATAATTATTTGCAAGGTTATAATGAATAATGTGTTGTTTGGTAATATAAAAATATTTGGGCTTCATTATTTGTATTGTATAATCCACTGTAATCAGTTGTTGTATTACCAATGTTATGTTAGCAGAGGCCTGATTTCCCCAAAATAAAATAACAGAAGAGACCTTATTCTTAATGTTGTCTTCTTGGTTATTATTATTCGGGGGGCCACGCAGACCCGTCAGATTTTTAAGGGGGCATCGGTGTTACTGAGTTTGCGGAATGGCTGCTGTAGAGGATCAGGTTATGTGAGTTTCATCAATAAATTAAATGCAATAGTCTACAGTAACAAGAGGGTAATGAACATGTCTAGAGAGTGAGGAGGTGGTACACAGACAACACTATTTGTTTGTTACTAGGTTGAGTAATTTGGTCAAATAGGGACTGATATAATATTGTCTGCCATTTGCTGGCTCTAAATCTGTCTAATTTGTTCACATATTTACTTTTGGGCTCAATCATGAACTTGTTATTCAATGCAAAATGTAGGTATCAGAGCTTTATTTAGGGCGTTAATCGGCTTCAAAGTGGAGAGGGGAGACGCGGAGGTTTCCTGCAGCAGTGTATTATTGGGTGCACAGATTATCTCAATAGACACGCATGGTCTGTGCGCGTTTTATGGGTTGGGTACTGGCCCAACGTTGTGGCTGCACGCTCGGCCACAACAAGGTGGAGCGGCTGCGAGCGGGGCTGGAACCTCACTGCCTCTCGCAGCCGCTCTCCGTGTTGTGGCTGAGCGTGACTTTGCTGTCACGTGGCCTTGTACCCAACCCCATAAAGCGCACAGGACCATGCGTTGTCTTTGGTATTCTGTGCACCCAATAAATACAACTGCTGCAGGAAAAAACAGTCCGCGTGCCTCCCATCTCCTCGTGAATGCTGCGATTTAACGCCCTAATAAGCCTCTGTATACCTACATGTTTTGCATTGATTTTTTTTTTAATAAAAAGTTCATGTTGAGACCAAAGAAGAGGTTGTGAAAAATTAGACAGATTTAGAGCCAGCAATGGCTGAACAAATATGTATTTCAGTCTTTCTTGACACAGTTCATCCCTGTAACAAACAATAGTGATGTCTGTGTCCACCTCCTCTCACTCTGAGACCATGTTCATTACATTTGTAATGTTAGACTATTGCATTTTATTTATTGTTGGAAACTGCACATTATCCTGATCCTATACAGCAAGCCATTCCCAAACTCAAGTAACTCCGAGGCCCCCTTTAAAATATGACGGGTTGCGTTGGCCACCCTCACAAAATAATAACCAAGAAGACAACATTAAGAATAGGCTCTTCTGGTTATTTTATTTTGGGGAAATGCTATGCTACAAACATTGTTAATACAAAAATGATTACAGGGGTTTATTCAAGTCAAAATAATGACACCAAAGATTTTAATATTACAAACAAAACATTATAAATTTAAACATTAAATAAAGTATATTATATTATATATATATTTTTTTTTTATGACCTCACGCGGCTCCCCGCAAGTACCCTCGCGGCCCTCATCCAGGGGGCAGCGGCCCCACTTTGGGAGACACTGTCTACAATTTGCTTAAACATAATGTATAAACTAGGAGTCGGCAAACCTGCGGCTCGGAGGCGCATGCGTCTCTTTCTTATGTTGAAGGAAAAAACGTTGCTCAAGTTTGTAAATGCTGTAATATTGTGCATAGATAGTATATTCAATTTAAACATTTCCGGTCATCGTTGCATAGTGCGTCATATATGCGACGCGTGAGTCACGCGCAAGGCCCGGGCCCGCTGTTCGTAAACAAAACCGGCGTGTGAGATCATAGCACTTTTGTGCGCATCCCAAAGCTAAAATGGAGATAGATGTCGGATATATAAGACTGGACTAGATTGAAAAGTAACATTTGTTTCAGTCTATGGAGGAAGCTGCATTCATGTTTGCGATGTAATGAGATGTTGCTATGAGATATTGTAGTGGCTTTGTAACTACAAAAATGGCCGCTCGGGGTGGTGTTGAACCTGTGGTCTCCTTGGGTTGGGGGCGTGGTCAAAAGCGCTACCTCATTAGCATTTAAAGAGACAGCACCAATTAACATGGTTTGCTCTCAGACGCACCTCAGATCAGGTGTTGACGAAGAAAGGCCAGGTGGGCAGCTACCTAATAATGAGGACTCAGACCCAGGCATTGCAGTTACGCTTTATATAGCCTCAATTTGATCCTATTATTTAGAGGTAAAATTCAATATTTGAAAAACACGATATTGTCTACTTTA
Organism: Knipowitschia caucasica; assembly: GCA_964034765.1. NCBI lineage: Eukaryota > Metazoa > Chordata > Actinopteri > Gobiiformes > Gobiidae > Knipowitschia > Knipowitschia caucasica. The sequence continues at coordinate 19,028,028 of OZ035840.1, forward strand.
CAGTCAATATGAGTCATATTGAACATATAATAATCATTTATTAGGGTTACAAAACCACCAAATCTAACCACAATGAGTTCGGTCTCCAACTTGTTAAGTATAAAAGTAACATTCATAAGCCACAGTATGCCGAAATCTAAAATGCACATATATAGGCCACATGAAACAGTATTAGCGTAACGTGTTATCTGCAGTTCTGGATTCCATCTTCTGACTGTCACCTTCTCAACATCGCACAAAACGCAGCTTTGCCTCTCAGAGGTTATCAATATACACGTCGGTTCCCTCGGACGGTTCATAAATCAAATTTTACACTCCACATATAAAATTTGACCTGCGAACCAGAGAGAAGCGGTTTTTTCACATGGATTTTTAGTAAACATTAATAATGATGATTATTTAAAGTTTAAGACACAATATTGTTCTATTTTTGTTCAAGTCCAACAGGACCAGTGAAAGTTTTGACTTTAGTGCAGAACCATATTTAGAAATATACTTCCCATCACAACCGCGGGCCAACAACGGTATGGTTTAGTATGGTTCGACTGGTTTAGTCTGGTGTTAATCTGGTTTGTCGGGTTTAGTCTGGTTAGTTGTTCTATGTCTGTTCTTAGTATGGTTTTAGTCTGGTTTAGTCTGGTTTAGTCGTGAGTTGGTCTGATTTTGGTCTGGTTTAGTCTGGTTCTAGGGACTGGTTTTTAGGTCTGGTTTAGTCGGTGTAGTCTGGTTTAGTATGGTTTTGTCTGCTTCGTGAGCAACATGGTCCTTCAGCTCCAAGCTGGTAATACCCAGTTATTATAATAGATCCGATGGTTCTTTTCCTGGGTCAGCACGATATCTATACGGAATCGGGACGTAAGCGGAAGTAAATATTGTAACAAATTACTATTAATGCCTAAACCTTAACAGCCCATTCCCATAAAAATAACCCCAACCAGGCCTTTAAACCCTCACCTTTTCCATCTTATCAGACGCCGAAATTAATTAACCAGTCACCACTTAAGGAATATTAGTCTAACAACTAATTCGATGTACGAGTGTTAATTACGGTTTCGTCCCGATTCCGTATATGATCTAGGCCGACATGTTCACTGTGGTTGGTTGCAGTTGGTGCTGTCAGTATAATCGCGGTCCGTCTGAAAACTCATCCTGTGAGAAAATGTTCCGCACGGTATTGCAAAAATAATTACGATTAAAATGCGTCCAATTTTTTTAACGCACACATTTTTGTGTAATTATTAATCTTAAATGAACTTGTTAAAGTCCCGGCCCCCTCAGCATTAAAAACACAGTTGTATATTTGTAGTTCCATGTAAGTGGTACATAAATGTGAGAAACTATTTGAACATAAGAATAGAACATGAGTAAAGACATTCACAGTATAAGATGTTTGTGTGAATCATTTATAATCATTTAAAGTGTGTTTGCAGTTTCATATGAAAAACTGTAGTGTGTTAGTGTTTCTGTGGCAAGGGACTGACATGAGTGTCTCCAGGCGACAGTCTGGACTCTGTAGAAAACCACACAGATCAGTCATGCTGAATCAGACAGATCGTTCAGCTCACAGGTCCAGGAATGTGCGATGTGAGGGGTTGGCACTCCAAAGCTGATGCCACAGAGGAACAGCTGATCTCTGACAAACACACAGTTAACACAATCCCTGAATAAAGATAACATGATGTATGGCATCGTGATTCTTAGTATAGACTACGATACAAGCTGAGGGAAATTGCTACGTTGCTTGAGATTCTGAGACTGAACATGTTCCAAAATGTATAAAGATTGATCCACTCGTGTCATGTGTTTAAACTTCAGAGCAAAAGCACAGTACGTCTCTTTAAGATATTAAACACATAGTCAACACCAGAGAAACGACAAGAGTCAAAGAGCACAGGGACAGATTCGAGAACCATCTCGACACTTCTTAAATAATGGCCTGTAGTCCACAGAGCGGCTCAGGTTCATGACCACAGCTGCTGGGTGGTTAACATTCAGGCCTTAAATCTAGAAGCCTCAGATCACAACTACTGCACCGTTTTTAGACCAGAATATAACTTTATGGTTTAAAACTAGTGATGCATTCATGGAAAACCACTTAGTGAATGAATAGTTAGTAATGATGAATGAAACACTTTTTATTATTAAGTCTAGGAATTTCATACACCACATGAGGAATTATATTAAAGGCTTATATTGTGAATAATCACATTTAAAAAGTGATACTATAGTTTGTGCGTCCCAACAAACAGAGAAATGTTCCACTGATGTTGTCTTCACAGTGTGTCTTATGAAGAACGTTCTAATGCCTTATCCATAGTAAGCTGGATCTTGACTCTCCAGACTCACTGAAGCTCCGCCCACTTCCAATGCTACTATTCAAACAATCTTGATAAACAAGTCCATGTTAGTGCCTAAACTGTAAGGATGTTGAATAATACATATATGCGGTACGTTTTAAACGGTTGCTGACTCCTCTCTGGGGTCATGAGCGAGGAACTTGCTCCCACAGTTATGTGGACGATACACAGCTCTCCACAAACATGAGGATCCTGATGTTTTAATGTAGGGACACTCACCTGAGAGAGGAGAGTCTCATCAGTGAGGACTCCGCTGTCCAGCACACAGCACTGACACACTTGAGTCACTCAGTTCATTACGACTCAGATCCAGTTTCAGTGAGAAGGGAGGGGCTGGAAACTCACGCTGATGCTCCACCACTTCACAGTCGGTCTTGAGAGTCTACAGTCCACCACAACCTGTAAAACAGACGTTAGATTTTATATATGTTAGAGTCTGTTCAGGACTTGAAGCAGTTTGTGAGGAACTGCCGAGCCTTCCTGCTGTTCCTCACAGCAGGGATCAGTCTGCCTACACCTTCTGCAGTCGTGTTGTACTTCTTTGGTTCAGGTCCTCCCAGGTACTGGTTGACATTCTGCCAGCTTGAAGGCCAGAGAGGTGCACTGGAACACAGACGTTCGTCTGCGAGTCCCTTCCAGACTTCAGGAGAAGCTGGGATCAGCGGCAGCGAGGAGCACAGGTCCTTCATCCATCTGACAGTGGAGATGATTGATGTTCTGTCTGAAGACTCTCCTCTGAGCTCTCTCTTTGTGAGTTTTCAATGATTTGTGGTATTTCTGGACTGTTCCACTTGGATTCAGCAGACCTTTTAAAGTTCTGGTGGAGTCCAGACTGAGGGCATGAAGGAAGCACACAAACAGGTCCGGCGATCTCGTTTGAACCACTCAGGGATTTATCAAGAGACTTTCTGAGAAACTCCACTTGCACTTGACTTTGGTCTGAGTCTTTTCACAGTGAAACTTCTCAAACGGACTTGCTTGTATCTTTCCAAAGCAGTGCAGCAGGTATACCGCCTGCCCATGAAAACCAGTCTGGACACTCAGGATGGACGATGCTGTAGACAGAATTGGTTTTTGAAGACAACACTTTTGATGTTGAAGATCTTGTACAGAGTCCTGAGTAGACCGAGAGGCCTCGGTCAGGTCCAGTCCCAACTGCTCCAGGTTTCCTGGTAGAAACATTATGTTTCCTAGCAGCCAGATGTTGCAAATGGCCAGTCTGCCGCGTCTGGAGGTGTCTGCTTCTGTTTGACACACTGTTGGATTCTGGTTCAGCTTATGAACTGACCCAGACCAAAAAAACTGCTTTTCGCTGAACGGGCTCAGGTCGCCGGTTGTTCTTTTCTCTATTAGTTGGTCTGCACCAATTAGGAAGCCAGCGTACATGTCGCTGTGAGTCTGGGGAAAGCGCTCCGCTTCGATGGTTCTCATCATTGGTGTGTCCAGGACTCGTTCTCGGGGGCGGTGATCAGCAGAGATGGGGATCTGGACACATGAGATGTGTGTGAGGCTGGCGGGGCTTCTGGATGTTGGGGACAGGACCTGTCTGACACTGCTCTTCATCTGTGAACCTATTCCCTGAAGTCTGCTCCTTCTGACGCTCAGTGATGAAGCCTCTGACCTCTGTGACTCTGTGCACACTCTGTGCTGGGATTGATTGGCTGTGATCGGTCTGGAGGTGATACATATCAAGGCAAGTAGGATGCAGAGTGCCTCTGATGAGGTTCACTATCAGCTCACTGACGTCTGAGCTCTGTGTACCTCAGAGATGAGCTCACCAGTCAATGTCCAGACCCAGTCTGCTCTGTCCAGGACGTCTAAGATGAAGAGGAGTTTCGAGACGGACAGAGGTGTGGAGTATCGAGTAGTCTGTGGGACACACGAACATGACAGTACACAAGTCATACAGTTGATGATAGGCAGAGCAGTTTTGAGCATGATATCATGTGCATCAGTCTTGTCACCAGGGATGTATGAAGGTGTTTTTATATCGTTTTATTAGTTATGATTCAAAACGCCATCTGTCTCAGGGCTGGGAGAGAGTTCTCTGTTGTGGTTAAACACTATTAGTAAATGGTTGAAAGTAAAAACACTGTGAAACTGGACTGAAGCAGAAGAAGATATAGCACCTGTTTTTCCAGCGGCTGGTTGGAACACTTGTTTGAGCTGCATCAGACTTGTAGCGCCTGCCTTTACCTGAGGGTCATCTATCTGAAGGGACAGCGGCACCACCAGCCTCAGCTCCTGGTTATCTGAGCCTGAGACCAGTTCAGAAGTACTTGATAAGGGACTCTGAGAAGGTCTTCCACCACTCCAGCCAGCCACAGGTCAGCAGTGCTCTGATGGACTGTTGTGCGCCCCTGCTGCTCCTCAGTGGGCTGTGCTTTAAAGATGTCTGACACAATGATGTGGAGGTTTCCTGCAACTGTCTTCTTGGAGAGTTCCCTCAGCCTCTGCTCCTCATGTGGGCACTGACTTCTCGAGTCTTCATGGAGATGTTCCCTCAGGCCTCTGCTCCGTCATGCTGGGCAGTCTTTCCTGGAAGAGTTCCCTCAGCTCCGCTCGCTCATGCTGTGGCTGTGGTGGTTCCTGTGGCCCTCTGTGATGTCTCATGAGACAGTGAAGGGATGCTGGTTCAGAGGAGTACTTTCCTGCTCCTTCTGTTCATCGGCACACTCAACATCTGCTGAATCAGACGCTGTTTATGATCCTGCAGAAGCTTCTGGAGCTCTTCTCTGTGAGAGGACATGCATGGAACAGTTTAAATCATGTGTTGCTTTATAGTATCTTCTATTCTGCTATGTTTCATTTAGAGCTTAGTTCCCTTGTTTCCAGAGTCTCTTTTATCTGTGTAAGTTGTAAGTCTCAGCAGAGTTTACTTCGCACTTTAGTGGCACAGCTGCATCCAGAAAGTACTCAACTCCACCTTCATGCAGTTTGGACTATTTGAACACTTATGTACTTGGGGATTCTTTGTGTTTGATTCTTAACAAACGGCAAAGATACCTAAAAAACATCTTAAACTTTGTCATAGAGTATTCCGTGTAGATTGACAGAGAAATTGAAAACAGTTGAGATTACAACTGTAGAAATGAAAATTAGGGAATGCAACGATTGAACCACTTTGGCCGATTTTGATATTCGCCCGTTATTAATGTTTTTGGATGGCCGAGATAACGTATTTGATGATAACGTTGTTTATTAAAATAATAATAATAATAATTCTTTGAGATGTTATAAGCTTCTGGACATAACTGAATTTATTTCTTCTATTTTCTTGAATGTATGTTTTTCCAGTTTTCTAGAATGGGCGATGTGGGAAGAAAAGGCACACAGGATGGAGCTGTTTGTGGCTCAATTTTGATGTGAAAAACGTCTTTAATGCAGCGGTATGGAGTAGTTATAAAAAGAGTAATGGATAAAATTAGACAAGAATAAATAGTCACCAATATAATTGATAACCATTAAAACTAGATAAGGTTTTACTTAGTATTAAAAGTGGACAGTTCATGCTTAATTAGACTGTTGTGTTTCAGAAATGTGATTTTAGAGTTGCGCGCGTAATCGAGTATCTCTAGCAAGCCTGAACATGGAGATTGATGTAACATCTGGCAGCGAGTTCGGATATTTTTACCAAGATATTCGTGCTTCACTGTTTTGAATAATGTTTTTTTTTTTTATGATATAATAAGTGAATGAGGTGGCAATACTTTCAGGAGCAGGTGTCAGACTGGTTGTCCACGTTATCGTGATATTCAGATTAAAACAGGAGGAAAAGGTTTCTTTAATTGAGGGAGATGTTAAAGGTACAGACTGCAGTATTTTTATCACTTGTCCAAATGAAAAGAAAAACATCTAAATGAGACTTAGAATATCGTCTCCACTATATTTGTGTAATAGTTGTTAAAGGAATTGTTTCTAAGGAAGTCTACTCCGGAGAGAAGTTAAGTGCGGAGGACGTAGCGCTCAAACACTTCTACTCGGAGACTTCTCTCTCCGCCTGCTACTGTGTGTACTACTAGTCACGCTGCCTTCATTGACGGAAGTGAGCGAGTGAGAAAGTCTCGGAGAGAAGTTAGTGCGCGGACGTTAGGCACCTCAGATTACTACGCCGCACCATATAGTACCCGTATTTATCCGCATTTGAAATCGGGACTGTTTTCATTCTGTTGTTACTATACTTTGCAGTGTTAACACGTCACGAACTATATACATGTAATTGGGAACATTGGGATAGAGTTTGGTAGCTTCTAGCGGGAAGCTCATTGGGGTTCTATACAGTGTCAGAAGGATGGCCTTGACGGTTTTGTGCTCCCGTTCTTTTTTGCTCCGTTTGCATGACAGAGGCACGGACTAAGGACAGACAGGTACGTATTAATTAGTTCTAAAGGTAGGTAAGAACATATGTCAGTATGTAAAAATCGGTGATACTTTTCCTTTAAAGGCTTTAGAATTGTGGACCTATAAATGTCCAGGAGGCTGGAATGTCGCTCAGTGTGATTGCCACCATCTTCAAACACACACAAACATAAGAGACAAAAAGGACGGACGGTGCGGTTGCGAGTTTGTGAGCTCAAGGTGATACAATATCGTTGCTACTTTAACTGCGTGGCTCCTCGAGATTTGACGGTACTTATGATCTCAACAAGTTAGATGGTAGAAAAGAAGACTATCTTTTTAAGCTTCCTTTACTTGCATTTTGTTTTATATCCTGTGGCACGGTACATTATAAACCTAGATGGAAACAACATTTACTGCAGTAAAAACAATTGACAAAGTAAACAACAGTTCTTGGAACTGAGGATTGTGTGTTTCTACCTGATGTCATAAACTGGGAAACATAGACTAACCTTGTGTCGCTCTAGAGGGCTTGGGCCCTGATGGTCTTGGGCCTGAGGTCTTGGGCCCTGAGGTTTGGGCACTGAGGTCTTGGGCCTTGGTCTCATTGGGAACTTGAGGTCTTTGGGCCCTGAGTCTTGGGGCCCTGAGGTCTTGGGTCCTGAGGTTATTGGGCCCTGAGGTCTTGGGTCTCTGAGGTCTTGGGCCACTGAGGTCTAGGGCCATGAGGTCTTGGGCCTGAGGTCTTGGGTCTGAAGGTCTTGGGCCTGAGGTCTTGGGGCTCCTGAGGGTCTTGGGTCCTGAGGTCTTGGGTCCTGGGTCTTGGGCCCTGGGGCTGGAGCTACTGCATGTGTGTTTTTCTGGACATAAACATGGATATGAGCGCTGTAATGGTTTATTAAAAGTATATAAATAACATTGATGAGACTTTTGTGTGTAGTAAAGTGGCTTGTTTGTTGTGTTTGTGTTTGCAACCTAGTAGTGTAGCATGTGGTCAGATGGTTTCACCTTATGGATCTGTGTTATCTCAGGAGCTCCAGGATCAATGCGTTCTGTATGTTTTCTGGTGCTGGGGGTCCCACAGCAGAGAACACCGCCCGAAACAGGGATCCTAAAGCATGGTACAGGCTCACTTGTGATGTGATGTAGCACCATGAGCACATTGCAGCTCTCACTACAAGCGTCAACTTGTTGAACAATATCATCACTTTTATTTCACAAATGCACATTACTAAAATAGCGAAGTTCCTTGTCATGGACCAGGATACCCTATTTTCACAGGTGATGTTCCTTGTTTAATCGCACTTGGTGATTCTATGGCTAAGCCTTCACTCTGTCCTGTCGTATAACTTTTAATATAAATGTAATCTACAGTCAGATCAGTGTTAAGGCGCGTTCAGACCAAAGCATTCAAAAGCTTTTTTTGACGCGCTTCAGCTGACGCCAAGATAGTTTTGGTCATATTGAGTGCTTGAAGCTTTTGACGCGAGTGACGCGCCTGACGCCGGTGGGAGGAGCCTTCTCGGTTGTCTGTCCTGCTAGTCAGAGGACAGACGTTTGGTTTTTTCATTGAGCAGCGAGGACATTTTTGTGTTTATTAAGCAAAATAACATTGTGTAGGGCTTCAACAAACATGTTGGGTTCACCACAGACTTGTGAGGCTGCAGTGTTTGCGAGAGTTCCTCGTCATTTACTCTCTGGCGCTGCGTACGCGAGGAGTTTCGCTGTCAGTGGTACTTCACGCATGTCACAAGCCCAGTAGGATTCTCAAACCTCCTGGAGCTGCCTCTCCCGCCTGCTCTCGCATCTCCCCGCCTCTCGCTCGCCTTCTCCTGCCTCTGTACAAGAGATCTCGCTCGCCTCTGCCCCGCCTCGCTCTCGCCTTATCCCTGCCTCTCCCGATCTCGCTCTTTTCTCCCTGCCTTCTCCCCGAGCTCTTGCTCTGAGCCAGACTCATGTCAGCCCTGATTCTTATTAAATTAACTGACTTTGGACTACACACAGCATGTGTTCATATGATTTTTGGTTTCTGCAGAACGTTCTACTCATTAACAAAATAATATTATATAAGAACATTAATGACAAACTAAACAGCAGCAACAGATAAATGACTTCTCTTCATGACAGTGACGACCGCTGCTGCTGCTGCTCTGTCTCCTGATTGGTTGAAGCCCGCGTTCAAAGCTTTCAAAAAGCTCAGCTTTGCTCAGCTTCGGCGTCCAATGGGATGTTTTGATAGCGAGCGTTTCGCGTGTCAAATGCTTCAAGTGAGCGCTCGTAGTTACTTTTGAAGCTTTGACGCGCGCAAGTGACGCCGGGGCTCTCGGCTTCACCTACGCGCTTCACCATTCACTTTCAACTGCAAACCTGACGCTTTACGCCGAGTTAAGTCCCGGTGTGAAAGCCCTTTAGTGTTTCCTGTGTTCTCACTGTGGGTTTGGAAGAAGCGCTTCAAGAATGAAACTCTGGTGGATTCCACATAGACCATGTCACTCATCAGGGACTCGAGCACTGGGACACTTGAGGGGATTTTTTTTCTTTATTGGCGTTCTTTTACGTCATCTTGCTAGTGATGTTTGCGCTCCTTCTGTGTGTGGAGAGAAAGACCATGTGACTCTGGGTCCTGTTCTCAACCCATCAACAGACAAGGTAAGATAATGTGTTTTTTAATGCATTTACGATTGGGACTAACTCTGGGACTAGACCAGAGAGAGTCCAGGAGAGAAAGAGAGACAGCAGAAAGAGAGAGACCAAAGAGAGAGACACCCAGTGGAACTCATTCCTCTCTCATATTAATAACAAGGAATATTAGTGTTTATTTGGAGCTATCTTCTCTGTACAGTTGTTTTCTTGAGAATTCATTAAATAACAAGTTTTATGGTTTCTCTCCCTGGTCTCATTGGTCTCTCTCGATCTTGTACCTACTGTATCTTATCTCGTCTCTTAGTCTCTCTCTTGTGTCGCTATGCCTGTCTTTAGTCCATAGTATAATGCATTATAACACATTTCTTTCCTGTTCTGTTGATGGTTGAACATGGACCAGAGTAACCTTGGTCTTTCGCTCCACACAGATCAGTCACGTGTCAGTGCTGGGCTACCTAGAAGAGTGAAGGTCTATGTGGAACACCAGAGTTCTTTCATTGAAGTCGGCATTCTTCTAACCCACTAGTGAGAACAAAGGAAACACTAAAGGGGCGTTAACACCGGACGTACTTCGGCGTCAAAAGCGTCAGGTTTGCATTGAAAGTGAATGTGAAGCGCGTCTAGGTGAAGCCGATAGGCACCGGCGTCATCTTGGCGCGCGTTCAAAGCTTAAATGTACTACTGCGCTCACTTGAAGTCTTTTTGACACGCGAAACGCGCGCTCGTATCAAAACAATCCCTTTGACGACGATAGGGAGATAAGCTGAGCTTTGTTGAAGCGGTGACGCGGGCTTCAACCCATCAGGAGGACGAGGCAGCTGCTGCAGCTGCGGGTCTGTCTCTTCATGATGAAGAAGTCATGTGATCTGTTGCATGCTGTTTGGTGTCAGTATTGTTATTTGTAACTATTATTTGCTATATGATTATGAGTAGTATCGTTCTGGGAGTAACAAAATTCATTGAACACATGCTGTGTAGTCAATGTTGTTTATTTATTATAAGAACAGGCTGACGATGAGTCGGTCAGGAGCGAGAGTCGGGGAGATCAGAGGCAGGGAGAAAGAGCGGAGATGTCCGGGGACGTGGCAGGGAGAGGGCTGAGAGCGAGGCCGGGGAGAGGCGATGCGGAGCCGGGGGTGAGGCAGAGGAGAGGCGGTCGCTGAGCGAGAGGCGGGGAGATGGCGCGGAAGTGCGAGGCGGGAGAGGCGAGCTCCGGGGTTTGAGAATACAGACATGTGGTGCGTGTGGACATGCGGAAGTTCCGCTGAAAGCGAAATCTCCTCCGTACGCAGCTCCTGGAGCTAAATGACGGAACTCTGCAAAGACACTGCTGCCATCTCAAGGCTATGGGGACCACAGAACATGTTTTGTTTGAAGCCCTACAACAATGTTTTTTTGCTTTTATTAACAAATAAAGGCTCGGCTGCTCATTGAAAATCCATACGCTGCCTGACTACTGACAACAGAGAAGCTCCTTCCACCGGCGTCAGGCGCGCGGTCCGCGAACTCGCGTCAAATGCTTCAAGCACCAAAAATGACAAAACTATCTGCGTCAGCTGTAAGCGAGGTCCAAAGCTTTTGAGAGCGTTTGGTCTGATCTCGCCTTAACACTGATCTGACTTTAGATTACATTTATATTTAAAGTTTACGACTGGACAGAGTAGCAGGATTAGTCATAGAATCACCAGTGGGATTAAACCTTGAACATCACATGTGAAAAGAGGGTTCATGGTCATGAACATGGAACGTGTGTATTTTAGTAATAGGTGCTTTTGTGGAAATAAAGTGTATATTGTTTGACATTTGACTTGTAGTGAGAGCTGATGTGCTCATGGTGCTTCAGTTCATCACAGTGGTCTGTACCATGCTTTAGGATCCAGTGTTTAGGATGTTGTCTCTGCTTGTGGGACCCCGCACCAGAAAACATACAGAACCATTGATCCTGGAGCTCTGTAGACACAGATCAGAGGTACATCTGACCACAAGCTAACATACGAGGTCAAACTCACAACAACATCACCTTTACTACACACAAAGTCCTCATAATGTTATGTATATACTTTTAATAAACCATTTACTGCTCTAAATCCAATGTTTTTGTCCAGAAGAATACTCACTGCTGGACTCCAGCACCCAGGGCCAAAGACATCAGAACCAAGAACTCCTCAGGACCAAGACCTCAGGCACAAAGACCTCAGGGACCCAAGACTCAGGACCCAAGACTCAGGGCCAAGACCTCAGGGCCAAGACCTCAGGGCCCAAGAACCTCAGAGGCCCAAGAACTCAGGGCCCAAGACCTCAGGAACCAAGACCTCAGGGCCCAAGACCTCCGGGCCCAAGACCTCAGGGCCACTAAGACCTCAGGGCCCAAGACTCAGGGCCAAGACTCAGGGCCACAAGACCTCTGGGACCAAAGACCTCAGGGGACACAAGCATCAGGGCGACACATGGTTTTGTCTGTTTCCCTGGTTATGACCAGAGGTAGAAGAAACACACAATGCACTCAGTTAAAAGAACGTTGTTAACTTGTTAATTGTTGTACTGCAGTAAATGTTTCCATCTAGGATTTGTAATGTGACCGACACTGGATATAAACAAATGCAAGTAAAGGCTTTAAAGATAGTCTTTTTTGCTACCTCTAACGTTGAGATCATATTTTAAAGTTCATCTCTCGAGCGCCAATCAGTTAACGTGAGCAACGATATTATTTCTTTGTATCCACCTGATGAGATCAGACAATCTCTCGATCCTCACGTCTTTTTGGCTCTTATGTTTGTGTGTTTGAAGATGGTGCTATTCCACGGAGCGACTTCCAGCCTCATGGACATTTTAGGTCAATTCTGAAGCTCTTCTAAAGGAATAGTTAACCGTTTTACATATGACTCATATGTTCTTACCTTACCTTTGCACTAGTTATTACGTACCTGTCTGGTCTTAGTCCGTGCGCTCTTGTCATGCAAACGGAGCAAAAACGGGTGCACAAACCGAGCTCCTCTTGTCACTGTATTAGTACCAAAGGTAGCTTCCCGCTAGAAGCTACCAAGCTCTTCCAAGTGTTCCCTATTAAATGTATATAGTTACATGACAGTGTTACACTGCCAAAGTATAGTAACACAGATTATGTAACGTCGATTTTATCAGCAGATAAAAGGTACTATATTGTGAGGCGTAGTAATTGAGGTGCGCTGTCCGCGCACTGAACTTCTCTCCGGAGGACTTTTCTCGCGCTCACTTCCGTCAATAGAAGCAGCGTGACTTTTAGTACACACAGTAGCAGCGAGAGAGAAGTCTCCGGAGAGAGTTTGGAGCGCTACGTCGCGCACTTAACTTCTCTCCGGAGACTTCTAAAATACTATTCCTTTTAACCAACTATTCACAAATATAGTGGAGGAGATTATTCTTAGGTCTCATTTAGGATGTTTTTCATTTGGAACAAGTGTAAAAATAGACTGAGTCTGTACTTTCTAACATCTCCTCAATTATAGAAAACATTTCCTCCTGTTTAATCTGAATATAAATCGATAGTGGACAAACCAGTCTGGACACCTGCTCATGAAGTATTCCACCTCTTTCACTTTTATTTCATTTTTCAACAGTGAGCACGTATATTGGTATAAAAATTCGATATCAGCCGGTGTGTCATCAATCACTGGTCAGGTTGCTAGAGGATACTCGATTACGGAACTCTAATTCATCTTTATGTAATCAACCGTATTATTGATAGCTTGAAATGTACCACTTTTAATACTATGTTAGAACCTTATCATAGTTTTTAAATGTTATCATTTATTATTGGTGACTATTATTCTTGTCTATTTTTATCATTACTCTTTTTATAACTACCTACATACGCGCATTTAAAGATAGGTTTTCACCTCAAAATAAGAGCCCACAAAATAGCTCCTGTGTGCCTTTTGCGCCAATCGCTTTCTAACTAAAATAAAAATACATTCTGAAAAATAGGAATTAATTCCTGTATGTACAAACTTTTATCATCTCAGAATTATTATTAGTATTATTTTATAAACATCGTTATCAGCAAAATACTGGTATCGGCCTAATAGAAACATTAATATCGGATATCAAAATGCGGCAAAGTGTTCAGAGCGGCGCGACATCCTAAGTTGCATTTCTTCAGTTTGTTATCTCAACGGTTTTCATTATCCTGTCAATCTACTCGGAATACTCTATGACAAGTTTTTAGATGTTTTTTAGGTTCACTTTGCCGTTGGTTAAGAATCAAAACACAAAGAATTCCCTATGTACATAAGTTTCAAATAGTCAACTGCATGAAGGTTGGTTGAGTTCTTTCTGGATGCACTGTGCCACTAAAGCTGAAGTAACTTGCTGAGACTTAATCTTGCACAGATAAAAAAGGAGACTCTGGAAACAGGGAATAAGTCTAAATGAAAACATTGCTGTAATAGAAAGTATTATTAATAAGAAACAACATGATAAGAACTGTTACGTCTGCTTCCTCTCACAGAAGAGAGCTCCAGAGGCTTCTGCCAGGCATCATTATAACCAGCGTTGATCAGCAGATATGGGAGTGTGGACGAGGGAACAGAAGAGCAGGAAGTTAGCTCCTCTTACTGCATCTTCACTGAGCTGTAAATCAAGCAGAGGGCTAGTGGAACACTCCACAGTCCCTGCATGAGGAGCGGAGGCTGAGGGAACTCTCCAAGATAGACTGCCCAGCTGAGGAGCCAGAGGGGGAGGGAAACTCTCCATGAAGATGCCCAACAGCAATGAGGAGCAGAGGCTGTGGAACTTCCAAGAAGATGTGCCAGGAAACTCCTCCATCAGTGACTGAGACATCTTTAAAGCTCTGCCCACTGCAGGAGCGAGCAGGTGGGCGCCACAGTCTCATCAGAGCAGTGCTGACCTGTGGCGTGGCTGGAGTGGGGAAGACATTCTACAGTCTGAAGTTCTGTCTGTAACTGGGCTGCAGGGCTCAGTGAAACAAGGAGCTGGAGTTGGTGGCTGCCGTGTCCTTCAGAGAGATGAACCGGTGAAAGGGCTCAGCGCTACAGTCGGTTGCAGCGTCAATACAAGTGTTCCATCACAAGCGCTGGAAAAAACAGGTGCTTTATCTTCTGCTTCAGTCCAGTGTCACAGTGTTTACTTTCAAACATTGATTTTAGTGTTTAACACATTGAGAACTTCTCCAGCATGTGTTGATGGGTTTGTATCATAACTAATATATAACGTTATATAAACACCTCTCAATGTAGGTCTTGTATTTCTTCATTTCTGTTGAATCACACATTTAACTAACGTGATATTAAAGTGGTATTTTCCGCTTCAATTTAAAAGCGCGTCATGGGCGCCCAACGTCATTATGCGCGCTTATAACTATGTAACCACAATTTCCCCTCAAACATGTTAGCTTAGCGGTACATAACTCTTGTTTTAACACATAATTGTATAATTCTCACCTGTGAAAAATAGTTTCGCCTGTTCTGTGCCTTCACAACGCTGCGCAGACGTGTGTGTACCATTGATCCACTGCTCACTTGCGGCGGGATGATCTAGTTAGCCCCCTTAGCCCCGCGTTAGCTCCGTACAAAAACATGAGCGCTAACGTGATGACGCAGGTCGTACTTGCGCGCGCTTGTGTTCATCCACCAATCACAGATGAACCACTTTCTCCATCAAAACGTTTTCAAATGGTGCTTGAAAATGTCTCTGCCAAAATTCTGTCTCCTTTTTTATCCTGGTGCAAATGCTGTGTCTGTGGAGTCGTCGGATGTGATAAGAGCGGAACACAGAAAACTTGAGAACGTAGTAGAAAGTATGGATGATCTGGAGCATGAGGACGGGTATGTCGAAGTTACACTTCCCAGCCGGAGCAGAAAAGGACCCAATCAAATTCTGGCTGCTAAAATTCTTTTATTTGGTGGTAAGTAACAGATCATGTGTATACAATGTTATGTTAATCCTTTCATTCATTTTTATTCTGATGAGTGGGCACTGCTATTATGAGTACAATGAGATAGCAGCCTAGCCAGCTAACGAAGTAGCTTATTAACATTAGCAATTTCGTTTTTCTTAGAAAGCAGCCAGATTGCCTGCACCTTTTTTATTTTTATATTATGTTTAGTGATTCCTCATATTGCTTTAATGCTACGTATAACGCTTTACAATCTAAAATGAGTCCCGGTACTGCCTAGTTGTCCATACATTTGACCATGCTGTCATTAGGCAAGGACCCACGTGGCAGTGCTAGGCTAATCGTGCTACGGTTTTGAATCAATCAGGATATGAATATTGTGTTATGTTTATTTTATTGTTTTTAGATGTTTACCGTGACCTTGTGATAAAGAAGGACGCTTTCAAAAAAGGATACTGGACTCCTGGTCAAAGTTTCTCTGAGATGGTATTTCCTTAACTTTTTTTTCAGCACTCATTTTCTACACTTAAGTACATTTTGTGATATTCTTTCAGATCAGTCATGCATCCCCCAAGAAAGCTACCAAAAAGGCTGCTACTAAACAGGCTGCTGCTAAGAAAGCGGCAGATGTAATGACGGAAAATTTAAAACGAAGTCTCATGGCGGGCAAGCATCAACCAGCAGCACTGCAAGAATCGGATGAAACCGATATTGACACAGATATTGATTTATTTGATCATTCTCAAAGATGGACGAGAAAGAAAAGAAAAGTAAACAAAGTTACATACTAATCTACTATATAGTGTATTGACTGGACTGTATTTGTTTTTCTGTTTCATGGCACAGGCAATTTTAGAAAGTAATGACGAAACTGAAGAATCGTCTCAAACCATTGTGGATGGGGCAGGAGTAAGTCCTTCAATTCTGGCCCAAAGTGGCACTAATAACTACACGGTTTTGGACCAAAGTACAGCTAATGCTATTAAGGGTATGAACATTAATAATATATATTCGTTTTAGTGTCTTTGTAATTGTATTTCTCTTTGTAGAACTTCCAAGTCTTCTTCTGCAAATAAAAAACACTCTGGCAGCAATAACATACAATTCTACAAGCACTCCCTGTCCCTCTGTAAGCTCTGATGATGGACACATTGTGACACAAACACAAATGGTAAGTTACACATTCTTTGGACAGACATAATGCCCATTTACATGTAAATGACACCAAAATATTATCACGGCATCTTCCTTTCCATTGACAATGATGACTATTTGACCAGTTCTTTTTTGTCAACAGATTGCGCTGGGTGGATCAGATGTTCAAGTTGAAAAAAAACTTTATGATAGGCTCAATACATCCAGAGTATCTCTCTTTGTCCAAGATTTGGCTTCACTTGTCTTTGGAAAAGAGTGTCTGGGGAGATCCACATTGACAGGAAAGGGTGGAAAAGAACAGTTGGATTCACACAAAGTGAATGTAATTGCAGGTATGTGTTGAATGTATTCATTTTCTCAAAAAATAAATAAAAAAAGTATAATTTGTATGCGTTTTCAGACACTGTGAGGGAGCGTTTCCCAGGAACATCAGTGTCTGAGATAAGGAGTCTCCTTCGTCGCAAATGCAACAACAAAAGTTACTACACCAAAAAAACGTGCTAATAGAAGAGTTCAAAGTCTCCTTCGTCAAAAATGCGACAACAAAAGTTAATACACTAAGAAAAACGTGTTAGAGTTCAAAGAGTCCACTCATGTTTTGATGGAAATTTACAATTCATATTTCTGGTAAATATATTTGAGCAGAAATAAAATATACTTTTAAAAATGTGTTTTGATCACTAATATGTTTCCAATTATATTTGTATTATGTCTAAGTACAATTTAAGTTGTTTAAAAAGTGTAATAATACTGAACTTTTAGTCTATTTTTATGGTGTTTAAAATAGAACAGAAACATAATGTAAATACATTCTAATTGCACTTTAACATATTTCAGTAATATGCTTGAAGTATATTATTATGTACATTTTCACAAGCACATCTTTAATATACTAAAAGTCATCTTAAGTTGTTCCATTTTAACACAACTTAAAGACAACTTAATATATTCAAAATGTACAAAAGTTGAACTAAAGGTGATATAAAATGTAACTTAATTTGTAATTAGTTGTTCCAAAATAACACACTTAAAGCATATTCAGTACAGTGGAATGAAAGTATATTTAATACTACAAAACAAGTACAACTTAAATGTATTTTTTTTTGACCTGGGTCACCTGCATCACTGTCTGTTCATATCCATCACGTCACAGGCTGAAGTTTGCTGGAGCTGAATGTCCTTAATGGCCTTTTCTTTCACCGTCTTTGCGAAGGTATTTGAAGTCTGAAAATAGGTGCTCTGACTTTATGATGAATTAATCTTTCAGTGAACGGTGTTTAAAGCTTCATTGTTCCTCCTGTTGCAACAAAACTTCTCATTACATCGCAAACATAAAGCAGTCCTTCCTCATTGACTGAAAGCAAATGTTCATTCTCATTCTTAGTCCAGTCTTATCGACTCTCTCTCTTTATCTTTGGGATCCATGCGCACACACAGTCTATAATGCTCACACGCCGGTTTGTTTACAGCAGCGGACGCCTGGCACGGGCCGCGTCACAGGATATGACGGCACTATATCATATACGGAATCGGGACGAAACCGGAAGTAACACTCGTACTTTCGAATTAGTTTTAGACTAATAAGTCCTTAAGTGGTGACTGGTTAAGTTTTAGGCGTCTGAGTAAGATGGTTAAGGTTAGGGTTAAGGCTGGGTTGGGGTTATGTTATGGGAATAGCTGGTTAAATGTAGGCATTAATAGGTAATTTGTAATATTTACTTCCGCTTCCGTCCCGATTCCGTATATGATCTAGTGCTTACCAGGATATGACGCACTACGTGGACAGAAATGCTAAAATTTAATATTACTTATACAAGTTTTTGCAGCATTGAAAAACGTTAAGCATGTTTTTCCTCCTACAGAAACCACATTGAAACTAGAAATAAAATATAGCCCTCACACTCCATTTTCAGATATTTTTGAAAAGGCCACTTTAGGGGCACTAAAGGTTGCCGACCCCTGGTTTATACAGTATGTGGAAGCAAATACTGTAGAGCAGCCATTCCCAAACTCAGTAACACCGAGGCCCCCTTCTGACGGGTCTGCGTGGCCCCCGAAAATAATAACCAAGAAGACAACATTAAGAATAGGCTCTTCTGGTTATTTTATTTTGGGGAAATAGCCTCTGCTACAAACATTGTAATACAAAAATGATTACAGTGGATTATTCAAGTCAAATAATGAACACAAATATTTTAATATTACAAACAAAACATTATACATTTAACATTAAATAATTATATTATTTTTTTTATTTTTTTTAGGACCTCCCGCGGCCCCCCTGCAGTACCCTCGCGGCCCACCAGGGGGCCGCGGACCCCACTTTGGGAGACACTGCTGTAGAGGATCAGGATGTCTGCAGTTTCAACAATAAAATAAAGTACAATAGTCTACATTAAACAGAGTAATCTCAGAGTGAGGGAGGTGGACACATACAATACTATTGTTTGTTACAGGGATGAGAATTGGTCAAAAAAGACTGAAATACATATTGTCAGCCATTTGCTGGCTCTAAATCTGTTTAATCTGTTCACAGCATTTTACTTTTGGGCTCAAACATGAACTTTTAATGCAATGGAAAATGTAGGTACCCGAGCTTTAATTTAGAGGAGAGGGGAGACGCGGGCTGTTTCCTGCAGCGGTGTATTTATTTGGTGCACAAATTACGAAAAGACATGCATGGTCCTGTGCGCGTTTATGGTCTTGGGTACATGGTCACGTTGCGGCTACGCGCTCACCGTGTTGTGTTGTGAGCGGTTCCCGGTGAGCGGTTCCTGCGTCCAGTTCAGAGCCGCTGGATGCGGGAACACTGCGGCCGCTGAGGTGGTGGAATCCCGTTCGAGTACATTTCTCAACGGATTTACACTTTTCACAAACATGTTTTTTGTATGAGGCAGACAGACCGGCCCAAATATGGGCATCGGCCCTTCGGGCATTGCCCGGTACGCCCGATGGCCAGTCCAGCCCTGCACACAGGTACATATAAACACAGGTACATATAGACACACAGGTACATATAGACACACAGGTACATATAGACACACAGGTACATATAGACACAGGTACATACAGTGCCTTGCGAAAGTATTC